>JAKOGI010000985.1:5000-287500 GCA_029747015.1 Carnegiea gigantea
AAACACATTGTAAATTTCTGAGTAGGCTTTTATGTAATTGCTATAAGTTTCACCTCAACACGCAATTAATGACAATTTAAGGTGTCTTTGTTGTCGTGCTCTCAATCTGCATTATTAGTCAAGGGTGAAAAGTTAGAATATGTGCACATCATCAATGTTTGAAGTATGTTAGAAGGGGGAGGGTAATGCATACCTAGAATGGAATGGGCAGAACCGTTTTGTCTAATCTGATTAGACATAGAAGACGAAAACAACAGAACACGTTAACTGTCGTAGTTGTATTTTATAGCCAAGTAAAAATGCATTGTAAATTTCTAAATGTGCTGCTAGGGATTATATAATTGCTGTAAGTTTCACCTAAACACGCAATTATTGGTAGTTTATGATGTCTTTCTTGTCGTACTCCCAATCTGCATTATCAATGAAGGGTGAAAAGTATGAATATGTGCATAACATCAATGTTTAAACTATGATTACTATGAGATGTCTTTGTACAAAGATTGTACCTGCTAATTTGTACACAGCATGAATAGGAGCAAAACAGCTAGCACCAAGTATGAGAATGTGAAAACTTGGAATCTGGTGGAAGATGGGAAGTTTGTGTAGATGTAGCTTTATTGGAAGTTGTTAGAGATAGGATTGTGGTGTAGTAATGTTTTACTGGAATTCTACAATGTGGGAAGTTATCCAAAGTGGACAGTTGTAAATTCTCAGATTTTTTTTAAAATCTAGTTTCTAGGTGGCAGACACTTTTTTTTTTTGGCTTACAGTTTGAGGGTTAGTGGGTTTTTGCAAATTGAGGGGATTATATCACCACTTCAAATTTTAAACTATTGTTCCCACATTATTTTAGCGGAAGTGCACTAAATCACAAGAATTCTGAATTCCTAAAAGATCCGCATCTCACCCATTTTAGCATTTGTAGTAAAAGGATTTTCAAGGAGAGATGTGTTGAGGAAGCCACCAATAAATGTATTGGAGAAGCCAATGAGAGCTTATATAGCAAGCCAATTTCTCCAATAAATACATAGAAGGGGGTCTCCTATTTGATATCTCCAAGTGTACATGTGGGTCACAATAGGATACGGAGACACATCTGGGAATGGGCGAGAAAAGAAAATCATTTATAGGTATGAAAAATTTGTACTTGTAAATGGGAAGAAAAGGTTTTTTTTTTTCCCCCATACTACTCATGAAATAGTGAAAATATAATTTTTCTCTGAATCTCTTCTTGTGTTGTTGTGTTTTAAATTTTTGGTTCTTATGTGCTTAAATCCCAACAAATTGGTAACAGAGTTAGGTTGTCAGTGGGAAGGAGGGTTTGTAAGCAATAAGAGGGGAAAGTTGTAATAAAAAAACTGAAGATAGCATGACAAGCAGTGCAAATTCTTCTATTGAACCTTTTGATGGGCATGATGATTTTAACTTGCAGAAATAATGAGTGACTCTAACTTGGGAAGGGATAATCAGGGCTTTGAAGATGAAATCCCCCCAGACAAAGAAAATGACAATGGCTGAGTAAGAAACGCTCAAGTAAAAGACAAGCCAAATGAGATAACGAACGGTGAATGGCAGGATTTGAATGATATGGCAACAAGCACGATTTGTCTATACCTTGCAAATAATACTCTTGGGCATGTTCTCAATTTCGATGGACCTGGTTGAGATTTCGTAGAAGTTGGAGAGTCGATACATGCCCAAATTATTAATAAATAGGCTTCTTTAGATGTAACTGTTGAAGAGAAAGATTAAGTTTTGCTTTTGTTGGCTTCACTATCTTCTTTTGATAATATCATGATTGCTCTTGTGTTCAAGAAAGAGGCCCTGAAATTCAATGAGGCGGTTCCTATGTTGGTAATGAATGAGACCTAATGTCATTAAATAAGAAAGGCTATCAGTATTCCTCTCTAAAGGTGGAATGTCGAAGATCTCCAGAGGAGCAATGGTGGTGCTAAAAAGGTATGATGTTTGGAGGCTTGTACACACTTATAGGGAAAGTGCATATGTGAAAGGTTGTAAAAATAATTTCTACTAGTGATTTAAGAGGAAGACAAGGAGCAAGGAAAAACCAGCTGATATTCACTTCTCCAGTTGATGGTGGTGGTGATCTTGGTAGTTTGATTGAGGTGGAGTCATGCACATAAATTATGTCAGTTAGACATGGTAGAAAGAGTTGATTTTTATCAAGGTGGAGTTTGATTGGGATTATGATAAATATCTCGTGGGTTCCCAAGACAATGCAAGTGGGAGGAGGCTTGTTGTGTACTTTTGTTGTATTCTCAAGGAGAGATGTGTTGCGAAAGCCACCAAAAAGAGTGTTGGAGAAGCCAATGAGAGTTTGCAAAACAAGCCAATTTCTCCTAAACATACATAGGAGGGTGTCTCTTATTAGACATCCCAAAGTATATTGTGGGTAGCAATGTGATTAAGGGCTACTATAGAAACACATCTGGGAAGGGGAGGGAAGAAGAATTTATTTATAGGTAGCGGAAATTTGTACTCATAAATGGGGAGAGAGATTTTTTTTTTTTTTGGGGGTATATTGTTCATGAAGTAGTGAAAATATAATTTTCTCTCAATGTTTTCTTGTATTGTTGCATTTTGTTGACTTTCGATTCCTACATGCTTAAACCCCAACACGTAGAAGAACTTGTTAACTTCCTTAGACTCCTACCAACTAGTAAGCACTTGCAATTTATGTCGAACTTGGAGTCAAAGATGTCTATGGAGTGTTAAAGACGTATGTGACGTATGCTGCACATGGTTAAAGAAATAGTCATTGCCAAAAGCATCATTCTTTTTATTCTTGTAAAATTGTAAGATTTTACTTTCCCAAAAAAAAGAAAAGATCAATGTTCTTATTCGTTGAAAACTTATTTCAACAATATGAATGCAGTTAATGTTTTGCATATTCCGTGAATTTGACTATAAATATGGGATGGAGGAAGTAATTTATTGAATTGGCATTAGTTACATAATCAATAACTAACACTATGCAATATAAATACTTTTTTGTATTCTTTTATTAAACAAACGCGTACAACTCGTTTCTCATTTCCTCTCCTTCCCCTCTCTATAGGTTAGTTTATTATCTTGAAAATCAAGAATCTTAAGCTTCTCGAAGGACCTCTTTTTAGTTTAGTAATTTTCTATAACGGTATGAGAGATTTGTGAAATCATTTAAGATGTAGATATGCAAGAAATCAAATAAGAAGAAATAGCAAAACAATGAACAAAATTAACATGGAAACCCAAATGAAGTCGATGAGCATAAAACAAGTCACTAGAATGGTAAATACCATGAAGATCTCAAGGAGCCTGATAGCCCAACAAGATCAAAGGAAAGCGTAGAGTGTTTAAGAGATTTCATATTTCAATCATCTCTAATATGCCAATATGTAAGCAGCATTTGGAGCAGTGTCTAGAAGAAATATGCTATTGGAAAGGCCATAAACTAAATGTTCAAATTGTGAGTGATACTCAAATGCATTTGATTTAATTTTTTTATATTTCAATTTCATATGAAATGTTTTAAATATAATGAAATTATCATCAGTTTCTTGTACTTTAGTTTCAATGATTGTCACAACAAGTTTAACCTAGATGCATGAGAGGACTTGGTGCTCTTGAATTTTAGGTCATAATTAATAAAGATCTCATACATTTGCAAGTCAAAACTCTAGTCCACCTACTTTCAAGCTTTATAAAAATCATTATTGCTCTTTATATCCAGATTTATCTGTTTGATTGATTGCATAATTTTCTATACAAATTTTTTTCGAAACTTTAAACTCAATCAAATGTGTCATTCATGAAGAGTATATAGTTCATTGGGTGTTGCAGTGGCCTTCCAAATTGGAGTTCGTATGATTGGATCTGATGACTTACAATTGTCCTGATATTACAGATGCGCATGATTGATTTCTAGCCTAACTGATTGATTTCTAACCACGTTAGGCCTCAAAATTATGCACTAAGTGTACCCATTTTCTCCAACTCAGAGTATTCTCAGTCTATATTTCATATTTTGGAACTGTATCCTGCAACGTTAACAAAAGTTTTAACTTTTTGGAACTCATGTTTCTTCACTTCTCAAACATATGGAACTCCAATTTAAATCAATTAATAAAATATTTATAATACGCCCACCTTATAAAATACAATTTTTTTTAATAACTCAAATAATATTAAAGACAAAACAAAAAAATGCACAAAATGACAAAAAAAAAGAGACGGGAAGCAAAACGCCTGTCCATTCCTTCACATGTAGGACTTGCAAAGGAAACAAATTAGCTAAAAACATGTAGCGATGGGACCCACCAGTTAGGAATGTGTGTTCCTAGGTGCGAATGCTCTTATACAAGGCCTATAAAGACCCAATAAAATAGCATTGAATTCCTGTAGTTCGATTGGTAAACTAAAGACATAAATTCAAATCTCACTTATATTAACCTTTGCTGTTTATCTGCCAAAAGAAAAGATAATCAAATGTACTATGCAGTCTATGCGTTCATGCCAACAATGTGTTTTAAACAAAACCTCGCTCAGTCGCTGCCTCTGCAGGTGTGCAATAACTTCTCCTTGTTGGATTCCCTCCTGTCGTCTCTCACTGCCTCTGCTCTTCTCGTGGGAGAATGGTGAAGTAAACAGAGACAGAGAAGGGAAGAAGGTACGTAAAGCTAATGAAGAAGCTAGCCAAAATTAGGGCATTTTCTCTCTCCTCTTCAACCCTAATTCGAACCCTAACCACCTCTTCTTCACCATTAACACCAACTTCAAGCTTCTCTCTCAAGAATGTCACCAAATCCAACTTCGAGCAAACCCTAGTAGACCTCGCCGGCCATGTCAGGGCCGCCGACTTCGTGGCGGTCGACCTCGAAATGACAGGTGTCACCAGCTCCCCATGGAGGGAATCCTTCGAAATCGATCGCCACGATGTTCGCTACCTCAAAGTCAAGGACTCCGCCGAGAAATTCGCTGTCGTTCAGTTTGGTGTATGCCCTTTTCGCTGGGATCCCCTTAAGCTCTCTTTCGTCGCTCACCCGTTAGTCCTCTCTCTCTGTCTCTCCCCCTTCCCTGTCGTCTAATAATCTGTTGTTGATGGAGGTTTAGAATTTGGGATTTGGTTAAGTACAGCTAATGTTGATTGGTTTGTGAAATTATTGGTTTTGAGATGAACTGATTTGAGGGTGTAAACTTACATGCCCATTGTTTTGTGCATCAAATTTGAATTCTTTTGACATATGATACAATTACGCTGTTGTTCATTCTTAGTTGAGCTGAAAGATTAAGGCGAGCCCTCAGTTGATCTTCCACCTAATTGCTAAGTGTGAACATTTCATGCCTCGTGTTTTCCTCAACAAATGTTGAGACTTTGGGCGGAAGATAGAATTCTTTATAGTTAGCTCCAAAACCCATTAAAACAGCGTAGCATTGTTGCTTCTAAAATTTTAGAGCCTAGTTTTAAAGGAACACCTGGTGTGAACTCCTCGAAGGTGATGCTATTTCCTGAGGCCTAATTTGGTGGTGCCCCTCAAGATTGAAGGGCAAGGCATATGCCTTCTACAGCTGGCTGATATCTTTGAGCGAGAGAAGGAGAGATGAGATCAATGAATGTTCAATTCTAAATGTTCGAAGTGATACTAACCCAAGATAGTGGATGAAATTTTGAGTAAATATCCTCAAACAATTCTATAAAGTTTCTTCAAATTTTACCCCAAAACCATAATCTCTGAATTGCATGCATGAGACCCCATAGGTGAGCTCTGATCCTCGCCTAAAGTGATTTCATCAAATTATTTACTTTTGTGTTCTTTTTCAAATTTCATTTTTTCTACTGAATAAGATTATAGGAATTCCTTACAATCCTAGAAGTATAAATATCAATTGTTAAGATCCTTCATGATGCATGCACTCTTGACTTGCAATTGGGACTTGACATTCCAACTTTCAAGACTATTTCTGTGTAAGTGTGCATTGCATCTTTAAAATAAACTGAGAGCCTTGTTCTTGCTTGTGGGATGTTCAAATCATTGCTCCAAACAAGTTTTTTTAAGCGTAATTTAGCAACCATAGATTTCAGTGTAATTCCAAAGAGCCCTGGAATATCCGTTGTGTATACATTCTGAATTGTTCAGCGTGGTTCTGAACATTTTAGGGGTTAAAAAGAGAACTTAGTACCTATTTGTCAACGACTTATACTTTTTCTCAAACAGTCATTGGAACTGCATAAAATAGGTTTCATCTTGAGGGCCTTCACAGCCTTTTAGCAATCATCTTTAAAATAGTTTAGGACATATTAAGTATTTCAAGAAACAATTGCAATGTGGGGGAATGGCTTTCTTGGCTCTGTCTAGCAGATTTTGAGGCTTGAGGCCACCATGCGCCCCTCCCCCCCAAAAAAAGCTATTTGATGGTACTCAACCAGAAAAAGTGTTCCTAACACACTCCAAGGAACTTTGAGTGGTCAAATGGAGACATAGTTGCAATTTGACAAGTGTTTGAACATTTTTCCTACAGTCATGAAGACCAAGTGTAAATGTGCGACGGCTTTATTTTGGTGTTCTATTCTTAGACATTTTAAATATCTCCGTAGACAATTGTTTTATTGTCACCCTGTTGTAGAGTTTGGAACCAAATCCCAAATACTAAGAAAGAGCATTATTCGTGGCATACTTATTTTAAAAAAGCCTGCTTGACTCACCTCAGCGTGAGGCTTCAGGTTGGCGCCTCGGAGGGATGAGGTGCGTCTCAAGGATGCAGGACTATATCTTCCCTCTTTTTCTTTGGTTTTTTCCTTAGCCATGTCTTTACTCGTTTTCTTCTTTTCTTTCCTTGGGAACTAAAAGACGAGTTATGTTTATACGATAAGTGTGTGCATTGGGGAACTATGATAATAAGGTAACATATCTTAAAGTTATTTGCAATGTTAGTAGTTGTATTAATGTCTAAACACTTTTTTAATGCATTTCTCTAGCTTGTTTATGCAAAATATGCTTTGTGAAATGTGAAAGACTTTTAAAATTTTTTGCGTAGAAGTGCGTCCCACATCCATGATGTGTGCGCCTTTGCCTCGCGCCTCACGCTTGACGCCTCGCGTTTTGGGACCCTATGCACCTTAGTGCGACTAGTGCCTTTTAAAACTAAGGTGGCATACAACTACCTTTATCAATTTATAAACGCTGTAAAAGATTTTGGGAATTGGGAGGTTAGAATGAGCACATAGTCACCATTGTACAACTACTCTGCATTTTGCCCAAAATCATGAAAACCATGTATGATAGCCTTCATTAGATGGCATCTCTAAATGCTTAACTACATTCTACCTCCAAAACTTGTTAAGATGTTTACATTTTGCCTTGAAAGATTTTTGATTACTGTAATGGTTTCATTTACATCGACCTGTAGATTTTAATGTGATATCAAATGCTTATACATGGGCATTGTAGTTGTATTCAATGCATGCTAAGGTGAATAGATGTGGTCCTATAGTGTCCTAAGTGGATAGGTCAATATATAGTCACCATTCAAGCTTCTCAAGATTTCCTGAAATTTGTAAGACATTTTGAGAGGACTACTCTACTTTATTCTACCACATTCATAACCTTCTATGACTTGGCAACTATCGTAGCACTCAATAAAGATTTTTTTAATCAGAAATGCCACCAACTTCTATAATGACCTTAGTTCATAGGGTTCTGAAAGGCTATCCAATATAATGCCTTGTAAATATCTTTCTAAACAATTTCAACAAGTTCCATGGCTTCGTTAGATTCATCGAGTACCTTTAAAACAAAATTCCCAAAATTGGACTAAAATGGTTTTTCTAGACGACATTCAAGAGTTCTATCAGTGCCTATAAATGTTAAAATAGGAGCATAGTTCCCGTTAAACAAAATCTCAAATAACTTTCCAAGATGCTATTAATTGTGTATAACAGCCTTCATTTAGGCATCCTATGAGCCATTGATAATTCTATCCTTTAGGACATACTAATTATCTACCTACAGGATGGTCATGTTGGCACCCTCTTGTTATTTTGAAGTGTCGTTCTAGAAAGCCACAGATATGGGTGTTGTGGCATGATCCAGAAGGATTAGAACCGACTTAAAGCTGAGATACTATGGATTTTAAAGCATGATTTCCAATATAGAAGAACTGGTATTGTGCCACATTGAATATGTGTACTAGTGCATACAACTCGCCCCCTCCACCTTCCCGGAAAAGTTCCCTTTATTTTCTCCTTCAGGAATCAAGTACTTCTTATGCATCCTAAAATAACCAAAAGGAAATTTGTTCTCCAATATTTTGATGGTTGTTATCCACATTACGTATTCGCTTCCTACTCCTGAAGTTTTGTCAAGGCCTAGCCAGATGGTTTTTCTTTCTTTGATTGTATCTGATATTGCAATGTGCTAAATTAAGTGTTAATTTTGCTCCTGGTGTAAAATGATGGACACTGATGAACTGCTGGAAATAAATAAGAATGTGGGACAAAGTATTAGTCTCATGATTAGATTACTACTCTGGTGTGAAGAAACGTAAAGCACTACTTTTTGATGACATCAGCCCTTTCATTGTCACTGCCAGGCACAACTTTTATATATTTCCCCGCCAAGAGCTTGCTGCTGATGGCCCTTCTTATGAGTTCTTGTGCCAAACAACTTCGATTGACTTCTTGGCAAGATACCAGTTTGATTTCAATGCCTGCATACGTGAAGGTATGTTATCAGTTATCACTATATTGTACTCCGGATAAATTTTCGGAATTCATGTATGTCTTGTACAAAATTTTAGACAGAAGTCCACTGGTTATTGATTTGGACTTCTGATTCATCAAAGAATGAGTTTTCACAGGTTTTAAAAGTATGTGTTTGTTTCATGTTCTCATGTTTGCTGTTTTCTGTATGTTCTTGAAAATTCACGCTTTGGATAATCTCAGGGTTGTCTTATTTATCAAGAGGGCAGGAACACGAGGCTTTGAGTCGCTTGGCTTCAATGTATAGTGTGAAACGGAGTAATGTGGAGGAAGTTAGAGATTTTCCATTGACCAATATATCTGATGTTTTCTTCTCTGAACGGATGAAAATCTGTCTCAATGAGTGGCGTGATGCTTTACTCCGAAACGGAAATGCAGATCATCAATTGTCTGGAAAGACTGCTGACTCCAAACAGCGATTTGAAACTATATTTTTTAATATGCGTCCAGCTCTTAAGTTGAATGGATTCACTTCTTATCAGTTGAGGATGATTGAATTGGTAATGCTTCTGTTTCTTGTAGTTGTTCTTATTACTTCATTTCACCTATTGAGTCTTCGGTTCAATTTTCATGTAGTTTTCTGTCTGCTATGTACTTTATGCAATGTAGTGCACATGTTGATTAGGTAAATAATATTTCAATTTTCTACTTTTGACGTTTTGTCGTTTCTACCTTTGCGTCTCATTTGGATAGGAATTTAAGGTCTGGGGGTGTCAACAACATTTTTTTGCCTCATTTTTATCTTCATCTTTTCTTTGTTGAAGAATTAGGATTCTCAATTTGGATTGTCCCTTCTATTTTTTTCCTTTTTCTTTTTTTTTTGGGGGGGGGGGGTTGCCGACAACCATCTCATGCTTGGATTGAAATATTGGTACTAAGATCTCAGTAGGTTAGTAGGAGATTCATTTCTGTGGTGTCTTTTGTATTTGAAGTGGTGCTGGAAATGCATTTGGCCGTTTCAAATGCTGTTGTGAATCTGCTGTGCTTAGCTCATAGAGTAGTACAATATTGCTGATTGAGAATTACTGTTGCAGGTCACAAGGAAACATTTTAAAGATCTTGTTTATGTCCGTGCTTTCAATGAAGAGCCCATTTTGCAGAAACTTATCGTATATACAGAATCTGAAAGTGACAGGAGCAACCTCATGGTGAGATAAAATCTGTTAGGCAACCATCCCTAGTTCAATTTTGCTTCTTCGAGCTTTTTATGATGTCAGCAAGATCATTCATTTGCTCTGGAATTCTCTCACATGAGGGGTAGTCATTCATGTGGTCTGCAGGAGGAGGTGAAGGATGGGCTTCACCAGCAAGGAAGGAGAAAGATAAAAGAAGCTGTGGGATTCCGTCATGTAATTGACCTCCTGTGTGCAGAGAAGAAGCTAATTGTAGGTCACAATTGCTTCTTGGGTATGCATTTCTTCTTTGTCCCATGAGTACCTTGATTTTTTTCATGTCTTGTAACACATTGTCATGTCATGGCAGATATGGCTCACATGTACCACAAATTCTTTGGTCCTCTTCCTTCTACTGCAGAGGAATTTGTTGCAAATATTCATGACTCTTTTCCACATATTGTCGACACGAAAATACTACTAAATGCCGATTTGGGGCTTCAGAAACTTATGAAGAGAGCCAACACATCGCTAGCCTCTGCATTCTCACTTTTGTGTCCGGAGATTGCCTCGAAAAGATCATCTGATTTGGGTGTACATCAATGTGTGAAGGTGGAGGTCCAGGTGGATGACATGAGGTTTGCTACTCAATTGGGATCTGGCAGCATCTTGCTTTTATACATTAGTTCGAACTAGTTTTGTGGGGAGTGCCACATGCTAGCAGGCATGGGCCAGTGCATGATCTCTTACTTAGTATAATAATTCTTATCTTAAAAGCTGCAGCTCATAATTACTTGATTGTGGCCAGTTTTTTTCTGGTAATTATATGCAAGCCTGTATTAATGCATAATCAAGTCATTGAAAACACATCTTGCAGGTCGTCCAACTGGAACTCTGGCGCTAAGCATGAAGCTGGTTATGATGCCTTCATGACTGGATGTGTCTTTGCCCAAGCTTGCCGGCACCTTGGTGTTGATTTACCTGCTGAGACCTTGGCCAACAATGAGAAGCTTCAAAAGTATGTCAACCTCCTGTATCTCAGTTGGAATAGTGGGGATGTGATCAATGTAAGCACTGGCAGTATCAGTGAACTTCCTTGCAGCCATTCCCCAAAGAAGAGGCTTCTTAAGATCTCATACCCTAACGTTGTTTTGGTTTGGGGATTCCCTTCAAAACTCAAAGCAAGTGAGATACGAGAATGTATATGTAAAGTGTTTGGTCCTATCTCAGTTGCTGGCATCTATAGCTTGGATGAAACAGCCGTATTTGTCCAGTTCAGCAAGGCAGATTTTGTCTCTGAGTTCCTTGAATTGAAGAAAACATTAGAAACAAACAATAATTCAATAACCATCCTACATCCTTTATCGAAGTTGTTGGAGGGAGGGAGAACTTGTGCTGCTGGATATGAAGTCTACAAGGATATTTGCAGCTCACCGATTTCAAAGGTCTTCTTTGCGGAGCAAGCAGAGGCTGTAGGAATCACTTGGAAGACCAAATTAATAGAATCCAGGGCAGCGCCAGAGAACCCAAGGCTGGAACAACTGACCGAGAAAGCCTTGAGTTCAAGCCCTATATTAGAGAATGATGAAATGGACAAATGGAAGAAAAATGTTCGAAAGAGCACATCGAAGCAGAGGATTTTTGACAATTTGTTATATGCTTTGAATTCATGATTGAACAGAGATGACTATTTGTATGATTCATATAAACCCCGGAAGTTTTAGCATATTTTTCTAGATTTCTTAGGTAGGCATACACCCCTGTATTATTGCTCCAATGGAAGGGAATTTTGCCTGGATGACAATTTTTCATATCTCAATTTTTTTCCCCCTTTTGGCGTTGATTGCAATTAAGTTCTCCTAATGTCTAAAAGCTACGTTCTTTTATAGTATTGAAATAGAAGCCTAAATTAGATTTAAGTGTGATTAAGTGCCAAATCATATTTCCTTGTCACAGTTTGCCTTCCCATGTGAGACAGCATCCTAGATCCTAGTTTTATGTCATAATTACATGATGTATGATACCGTTTGGTGTCTTGAAATTAATGCTCTCTGTGTTTGCAAGAAATAGAATAGAGACAAGAACATACACATTGACAAAAAGGTAACTGATATTCAAATCATAATATAGAATACAATTGTCCTAACTCAAAATAGATTATCCTCACTCCTAAAACAACATTATGAATCATCTAATTGGAAAATCATATCACAAAGCAATCAAAACAGCACCTCTAACTGTTTTACCAGCCCAAAAAAAAAAAAACACCCGTAACTGCAGACAGTTATCCTAATCCATGAGCAGATACAGAACAATTACCACCCCCATGAACAGGTTCAGGAGAATAGATGTGATAGGCATGGTGTCCGTGGAGTTGGTCTGAGATGGCCCCCAAGAGTCGGCATTTCTGCCCTCGCTGCCATCCTGGCTTATGGTGGGACCCCTGGGTGAGGGGGACGGGGCACTGATGGCAGATTGGTGATGGGCACCCATGACCCAGATGATCATCTTCTGACCCGCTTGGCAGTGACCTGGCTGCCCACTGATGAAGTAGTAGAAACCCGAATGATCAAACTCAAAAACCGTGTTCCCATCCTCGAATTTCGAGATGGGGTTGTTCACTGCACATTCAGTGTAGTCTTCATTGTTCACTAGCAGCACTGAGTCATTGGAGTACTTGAAATCTGTCAGAATAACCCATTAACATACTTTCAGAATCAAAGACACTTAAAAGAGTACATCATTAGGAATTGGCTTCTGCCTAATTACCCAATTTGAAAAACTAAAAGTAGACCATAACCATTTTCAAGCAAAAAAGGAAAAAAAAAGGCGAAAAATCCGTTTCATCTCGACACGAACGCAGACCCTAGTCACCCTTCCCGTACTAGACTAGTTCATTACATTGATTTTCTTGACAAGACAAACTAATAGTAGGCTAAAAATTACCAAACCAATATTATCCGATTAAAACCCAATTTGAAAACAAACCCAAATCAAAACAGAACTTGAACGACCCATTTGCTAGGTCTAAAACGAAGAAACTGAATTCCTTAGCAGGACAATTTATGAAGCATTATACGATTGAACGTACAAAGTGTATCTCCAACATGAAACCTGTGTTGCTGTGCCCATTCATTGTAAGTCTCATACTCGCTCCCATCAGGCCTGATCCACCCTCTTTTCCCTCCGACTTCATACTGAAAGCAGGAGACATGTATGGTGGTTGAGAAGATGTAAAGCAGAGAGAAAATCGGAGCAAATTTGCATGCTTTTCTTGCTGAAAACACACCCATTTGTCCTGTTGCTGTGGAGAATGGGATCAAGGGAGTTTCTGAGATCAGGTGCAAATGTAAATTAGGAAGCACAGAGAGAGAATTTTGTTGGTTTGGGTTGAGATATGATGCTGATATAGTGAGGGGACGTGACATTGGCGGTTAGGTTCGGTATTTTTCATGGGGCTGTGGTCAAAATAAAGAAACAAAGTGGAGACGAAAGTGGAGTTTACGAGAGGGAGGTTTTCTAGCTGATTGTCACGTTTTTACTGATGCTTGGACGTGCTCCTTGCTCAAGGGTTTTCATCCTGAGGATTTTTTTTTTTGGTTTTTGGGGGGGGGGGGGGGGGGGGGGGAGCGCGTGTTAGGAAGATTAAATTATTTTTTCGTGCATTTTAGGAAAATTACTAGATGATGATTATCAAAATTAATTAGAGCTCTTACTAGTAAGCACCCAAGAAAAAAAAGTAAGAGCTCTAGAAAAGGGTAGTCAATACCTTAAAAAAAGTATATGATTATACCACACTACTCAAATTTTAAAATTAAATGATGATTTACTTCGAAAATGGCAATTTAAAAAAAAATGATTATCAAAAAGTTTATATTAATAAAACTTTAAAAATGGATGAATATGTAATCAACAATTATATTTACAATGCAATTTTAATAGAACAAAGAGCTTCCTCTGTCTCATAAAAAGTTACAGATAACAAATTTTTTGTCAAAAATTAAGCTAATTTATTGGTCTTCTTTTTAGATATATTTTTTATGGGAGATAGCTTTCAATGTTAGTAGTTTTGAAGTATACGCTTATAATAATTGTCACTTTCATACAACCATCATAATCAACAAAAATCTAAGTCGTACACGTATTGTCATTAAATCTATGTCGCTCATTGTCCTTGATTTTAATTGAACTAATGGTTGTATTTAAAAAAAAGAATAGAGTTATATATAAATTTGGAAAAATAATTTTACTAAGGCTTGTTTGATTTCTCTTGTTCACCAATCCTTTTCTTCCAAAGAAAACTACGAAAAAAAAAGAAAGTATGGGCCCTCCTCCTTCCCTTTGTTGTTAAGTTCTCTCTACATGGATGCCACACTGTGTTTTCTGACGAATTCTCACCGAACCTCCACTATTTCTTGTGACTGCTCTCTCTCCCACAATCACCCTCCCCGTCAACCACAGACATACACAACTTATATTATACTTTGATCCTTAGATAGTTGGGCATCTCACTAGTTCATATTGACTCTTAAAAAAGCCACACCCGAGGAAAGTCCCAGTACCCCTATAGAGGTAGGCATAAAGCAAGGGCATAACCAACAATTAGACAATCAGAGTTCTGAAAGTGACAAATAATGAGACAGAATTTTGGAGGATAAATTTTGTGTGCTTGTATTGCATTTCATTCATTACGGCTCATGCCTTTTATACACTAGTGAAACCAAGCTAAGGATACATGACTATAATTTTCCCTAGTCGTCTAACCCTGCTTGCGTGGCAAGAAAATGAAATAAACCCAAATAATAAAAATAATTATAGAGAACATCCTTATTACTCCCCCTCAAATAGGAGCATGAGAGTTAATAATGCTCAACTTGTCAAGTAGGAATTGAAATTGGTGTTTCCCTAGAGCTTCAATAGGAACATCCGTTAGTTGGTACTTTGAGAGCAGATAACTTACAGTTAATTCTCCTGAAAGTATGCTCTAATGAGCAAAGCGATAATCAATTTTGATATGCTTGGTCCTTTCATGGAAGAATGGATTTCTTGCAATGTGTAATGCTGCTTGATTATTACAATATAATGATGTAGATCATTTCAACAAGATCCCAAGAGCTATGAGGAAAGATTTCAACCATATCAACTTACCAATAACCGCAGCCACAACTCTGTATTCTGCTTTGGCGAAGGACCTGGAGACAATGCTTTCCTTCTTTGTCACAGGTGATCCTCCAAGAGTGATAAAAATATCCTGTTAAAGACCATCATGTGATTGGGTATCCCCACCCAATATAAGTAATAGAAATCGTAGAGTTGAAGATCACATTTACTCTTCAAGAGTATTCCCTGTCATGGACTAGCTTTCAAATATCTCAGTACATGCTTAGTTAGCTTCTAGATGCTCCTCCTTTGGTTCTTGCATAAACTGAGATGGAATCTCAACTGCATAACATAACTCTAGTTGAGTAATAGTAAGATAGATTAGTTTCCCCATAAGTGATTGATACAAAGTAGGATCAGTTAATGTCTTTCCTATTCCAACTCCCAGTTTGTGTTTGTCTCCATGGGAAACTCTAATGATTTAGATCTCAAATATTGTTGTTCATTGAAGCTTTCTAAGGCATATTTTCTTTCACACAGGAAAAATCCCTTGAGGATTCCTAGAGACCTCAATTTCTAGGATGTATTTAAGAGGCCCTAAGTCTTTAATATGAAAATCATCAATAAGATATACCTTAAATTGAGCGCAAGCACTAATCATTGTCCATGGGAACCAAGTCATTCACATATACCAATAAGGCCATAAATTTTTCTCCCCTTTCGTATGTGAAAAGAAAGTAATTTGCATATATGATATGACAAATCCATACTTAGTGTGTTCTAAAGATAGTTAGCAAACCATCACCTCGGAGCTGATTTTGATCCGTATAAAGATTTTCTCAAATGACATACCTTGCCAGAGTGCGATGCTTTTAATCTAGGTGGCATAGTGATATAGACTTTTTCATCCAAATCTCAATTTGGAAACGAATTATTCACATCCATACGATGTAAATCGCATCCTTTGGCTGCAACAATGGCAAGGAGGCATCTCACACTTCCGATTTTAGCCATTGGGGCGAAGGTTTCATGGTAGTGGAAACGTTCACCCTGCTTGTTTCCGCAGATGACTAAACGCGCATTATATCTTTCCACACTGCCATTTGAATTGTATTTTACCCTATACACGCATTTACAATTTATTGGCTTCTTTTCCAGGACGTAAATCTTTAATCATCCATGTATTGTTCTTCTCTAAAACTTCCATTTTCTTTATCATAATCTTTCTCCATTGGGACTCCTTAACTACTTCATGAAAGAAGTTGGACTCCACAATTTTGTTAATAGTAGCAAAATAAGTTCTATGCGCATTAGAAAATCTATCATGACATAATTAACTAAGGATATGCATTACTTGAGTAGACCTTTTGTTGTAGATTTTTGGAAGAGTAAGTGTCTTTTGGACGAACAGTGTAATAGATGCAGTCTTGTAGATGACTTGGAGATTTTCGAGTTCTTCTTTCTCTTCCTAGATCTACCAATTGCACCCTCCCTTTGCCTTCGAGGGGCCTATTTTCTTCTTCTATTGGCCTAGCATTCTGAAGTGTGTCTTCTCCTCTAGTTAGGCCATCATTATTAGGAGTCCTGGGCTGTGCACTTCCATAGTTTAACCCTCTTGGGCCAACCCGTCTATTTCTCTTTCTAGTTCTTTATCAATGGCTATTAGCTACTATGGGCTTGAATCCTTTTGCTCAAAAGAGTCATCATACTCGATAAATTTTTGTTCTTCCTAAATCCTATGGTCACCACAGTGCGCCTTTGTTTTGTTCAACAAATGGAAGGATCTGCTTATGAAAAATCACATCCCTACTTATCAATATATCTCCACTTTCTATGCCATACACGTTCCAACCCTTTTTCCCAAAAGGATAATCAATAAAAATACTCCTACTTCTTGGCCCAAAGTTATCTTTTTGTCGTTGATAGCTATGTAACATAGCATAAACACCCAAAAAATTTTATGTACTCTTATGAAGGTTTTTCTTTGAAACAAAATTCATAAGGTGTCTTACCATGTAGAATCATGGATGTAATAGCCTAAAACTAATTTACATTACTTACTTTAGCTCAATCAAGCTTAAAAAATATTGAGCGTGCACACTTCAATTCAATATTTAAAACTTATATATTTTGCAGGGCTTAATTGGCGTTAATGACCTTACATTAAGATTTCAAGTTCTAGCCCTTAAATTATTTAATACCAGGTAAAGAAAGATATAATAATAAGATTTTGTTGGAAGATATACATATGATGTGACAAAGTTTGATTTATAAAATGCATGGCTAAGTTGTATGATTTAGGTTAGAGTGACTAAAAATAATTGAGCAAATAAGTAGTTAAATAAGTCATCATATCACTCAATTAATTAGCTAATTAGTTAATTATAAGGAAAGGATATAATTCAAAATAAGTAAATGAATAAATAAACGAAATAAAAATAGAGAAAAGGTTAATAAAAAAATCAGCAATAAAAATATGCTAAAAAAAGAAAAAGAAAAAAAGAGATAAAAAATCAACTAATTCAACTAATTTGGCCCCAAAATCCCATTCTCTTTCCTCTGCTCCCCCTGCTTTGCCAGCCATGCTCGATCAACCACCTGCTACTACGACGACCATCGCCAGACACTAGCCGTCACCAACCTGAGGTGCTACTAATCCGCCCGCCACCACCACCTCTACTTCCATTCATATTCCTCTTGCTAATTCACCTAATTTTTCAAGGTAAAAATCAAATGTCCTCCACCCCCTTTTCACATGTGTTGGTTAATTTTATTAAATTCATTAATGTATATATTTTCGTTTGGATAGATGTTTAAATATGAACTAGTATAGTTCCCCCCATGCGATGCGCAGATAGTTTTTGAGTCCTTGTCTGTAGTAGACATATGTATAAAGTAATGAATTATATAAATTTCATGTGATATAGACAAAATTTTTAAGTTTTTCTTTTAAATTAATAGTTTTCAAATTTAAAGTATAATTATTAAGTGGTACGAATTATAAGATTTATTATGCATTAAAACATATTATGATTAACTTAGTTAAATATATATACACATGTCATATGTTAATGAATTTGATGTATGGTTACTTGTTAGAATTTAAACTTTGAGAAAAAAGACATACTGTATATCAAACACTTTCCTGTACCTAGAAAATTTTCAAATATCACATTAAGAATAAGAACAGGTGTTAAGAAAAAGATAGTTTTATCATCCAAAAAACTATTAAAAAATATAATCATTTGATTCCTGACTGATGCAATTTTGACCTCTCTTATGCTCGATTTTAGTTTGCAAATAACCATTAATGCAGTGATTTGTCTATGTTTTGTGCTTTGTAAGAGTAGGAGTGAAAAAGTGCCAAATAGGAGCATTCGTCAACTCACTTTGAGGCCTAAAAAATTGGAAGCGCTAAAACAGATAGCATAGGACATGGCAGAGTAGGAAAAGAGCAAGAAATGAATCAACCAAAGATTTGGGACAGCGCCGTAGCACACTCATGCCACCCCTATTTTTTAGGACTCAACAATACAGGAAGTAGAAATTTGGCATGGTGGCGCTGTGCCACGTGGCACGCCTGTGCCAATTTACTGAATCACTTGTACAAAAAATTGGGTTTAGGCTTATGAAAGGGGTTAGAAGATATTTTTTAGGGTTTATCTTTAAAACAGCAGCTTTTCCTCTTTCTAGTTAGCCATTGTAGATTTTTCATCCTTATTAATTAAAGTTGATCTTTGATTGATGTTTAGAAATTTCTTGATGTTATTCTCTCTTTAGCTTCTAATCTTACTTTCGTTCTCCTAGATTCCTCACAAATCTCTATTTTTGGAGAATCAAACTCATCTCCAAACCATGGATTTTGATGGATTAGGGATTGAGAGGAGATTATTGGATCAATCCCAATGGATATTGTTGTGATTTTTATAACGATTAGTGCTAGCCGCAAGCATACAATAGTCAGTCGTAGCACTTGAGGGTCAGTCATCATGAGGGATGGGTATGAAATGAGGTCACTATCGAAGAGTTAGGAATCTGCTATTAACGAAACAAATAACTGAACCTAACTGCGATTATTAACTAATGTATCCTAATGATGAGTTTCAGCTAACTAGAAATGTGAACAGAACTCGAAACAATTTCTAGAGTAACTCCACGCATGTTCAGTCTAAGCTTTCAACAAGATAAATCAAAGTTCTGTAATCAGTCTGTCATTGGCATAAGTGCAATTCATAAATCAGAATACTGAACAATAAAGATCAATTCAAAACTATTAATGCTTTGAATAGAACTTGAGCAAGGCAACTCAAAGGCTACAAAATAAGGTTGCCCGCAAACCATATCGTCAATTGAATCCAGGGCACAAACCCATATCAATCTATCACTAATGTGTTGAATCTGAGCCCTCATAAAATCGGTGTTGAACTCAAGTTGAGGCTCAACAAGTTGTATCCATTGCAACAGAGAATAGTAAACTGAGGCTCAAATGAATTGTTTGCAATACCCTCACCAAAACATCAAAGTGCTCAAATTAAGCCAGCCTAAATCAATTACAAATTTCATAGCCGGAATTCTTAATTTGAAAACTAAAACCTATTGAGAAAGTGAGAAATAAAAGGAAGTGAAAATTGAAAAAACTCCATTGCCCCCTCTACCACTGCCTTCGAACTTTTATAACCCGCCTTTAGAACCCAACCATCTTTGACTCCTCAAAAACCCCGTCTTCATTGCTCCATTGCTACTTCCTTTAAAGCATTTGTAACTGCATAAGCTTGACAGTAATGATGATGGAACTGATGGGTAATGGATGAATGTGATAATGAGGCAATGAATGTTGATGATTGAAAGAGGAGAGAGAAGGAGCCATGGCTGAACTGGAAGAGAAGATGAAGCAGTAAGAGATCGGGTTTTTGGTTGGGCAACAAGAGGAAGAAGAGGGCCAAGGGGGAGGGGAAATGAATCACATACAAGGAGCATGACAGATTAAATGAAGAAGAGAAGGCAGGCCAGGCCTAGAATGAAAAGAAAAGGGAGATGTGGGCTGCGGGCTCGCGAGAAGGGAAACCGTCAGCAGCTCTGGGCTAGCCCACAAGAGAAGAAAGGAAAGAAAAAGGAAAAGAGTGAAAGAGAGAGGGGAAAGCATTCGGTTGGGCTTTGGCTGTTGGGAACTGATCTAGGCCAGGTTCCAGATGGCCATAAGGTGAGAGAAAGAAAGGAGGAGAAGCCGGGTCAAGCCTTATGCTTTGACTTGTTACTAGGCTCCCTTTTTTTACTTTCGTTTGCCTTCATTCTCTTCCCCTTGGTCCAACTATATTTTTGAGTTATTTAGTTATCTTTTCCAAGGTTTTTTTTTCCAATCCCTACAAAATAAACAAAAGTACAATAAAATTCTAATGTATTAATTTATTTTGAGCAAATTTCAGATAATATAAGGGCACAAAATATCATAATTCCAAGTTAAACAATACCCCCACACCTAAGTTTTGCTCGTCCTTGAGTAAAATAAAAAACTAAAAATCCTAGAAAAAGAAAATAAAATCCTAACTCACTTTTGTAGGAATCACGATTGCATTTAACATATACAACAAGCCCTTTACCCTAGGTTACCCCTAGTGGATGAGGAATGTCTCCCGAGGATTTGCAGAAGATATACCCATAAAATCTATAAAAGAAAACAAAAACAAAAAACAGAAAATCGAAAATCTTTTTGATTTTTTCACAAAAGCTTATACATATACAACACCGGAAAAAAATATATACACATTCTAATGAACCACATCACTCAAGCAACCAAAGCATTAGATCACATATAAACACAATGTACAAATCAAGAAATCCTTAATCCTCGTTGATGACATTGATATACAATCTTTTACCCCACTTAGAAATTCTATACAAGCGTGACTGGTAGAACCTTACTTTAGAAAAATATGAAACATTTCCACTTACGTGTTTAAAATATAACAAGGGTCACTCAATTCTCTTCTAATCATACAAACTATCATAAGCTCAGTATGATTCTCAATTCTCCACCACTAAAATGCAATATGCAAAATAATAATCAAGAGGACTTTCATGGTTGTAATAGGGGTAGCGGTTAAGGGTAAGACAGGGACAAACAATTTGGAAAATGAGGAGCTAAAAGCCAAAGCTAATGAGCAACCAATACTTACACCGATTATAATGAGCACACACTCTCTCAAAGCACAAAATAAAGCACACCCCACAAGAATGGACCATTGGAAATTAACATACATAATGATACATCTATGCCAAACACTCTTATTCATAACTCTTTTTGAATTTTTTTTAAAGGATTTTTCCAACCTTTTTTTTCTTCATTTTTTCTTGGAAACTTTTTCATCTCTTTTTTATTTCATTTTTCTTGCTTTGTTTTCCTCTTTCTTCCCCCTTTTTTTAAGAAGAAAATGAATGAATGACATATACAAGAGCAATACAACTCAATTTCCAAATGGTAACCATGATTCATCCTAACATATACCAAAATCAACCACAAATTCATAAAATACCCAAAAGTTACCCATCAAAAGAAGTGTTGCCCTACTAGCCTTGGCTTAGAGGTAGAAAAATGTGTTTAGGCTAAGAGCTAAAATGAAGGGTTCACAATAAAAAGCTCAAGGCTAAAAGGGGTTAACAAATGGTAAAACATTCACATAAGGGTGGCAATTTGGCTATGTGGCTTACAAAAACAAACGAATGCCTCTATCATATTATCATAATGCACATTCTAAATGTGATTTCAAAGAGAATCAAAGCAAGTTCTAGAGTTATAATCATGGAAGAGATACACATGAAAGAAAAACATGAGACTAAAAATGATGAATTAGTCTATAAGGCTCAAAATCTCACTGGTTCATCTACCACAGTCAAGCTTGCTTAAAAATAATATCGGGGGTTAGGATCGTATAGAAATGTCATACTTTAGGACTAAGTTCTATCAATGCACACCACATCTATATACAACCTAACGCTAAGGATACAAGAGAACATAGTCAATCAGAAATAGCATATATATTCCCCCAAAACAAACAAAAATCTTTTTAAATTTTTAATATTTTTTCTTGAAACAAAGTTTCCCCACCCCACACCTAAATCTCACAATGTCATTGGGAGGAAAAAAAATATTACACATAAAATAAAAACTAAAAAGAAAACAAATAAAAACAAGCCTCAAAAACAAAAAGGACATGACTCAAAAATAAGTGTACAAATATATACACAAAAGAGGAAAAAAAAAAGCAGCCAACTATACAAAAAGAAAAGGAGAAAGAAAAATGAGAGAAAGGGAAGAGAAGATAAGAAATTTCTTAGCAAACCAGGTCGGTTGCTAAGTACACCCGAGCTAACACTACAATCACCGATTAGGACTTAGCTCGCAGAGTATCAAACACTCTACATCTTCTTTACTTGGCAACTCTAGAAATTGCTTCAATCTTTGGCCATTCACTTTGAAGGTGGCTCCACTAACAGGGTCCTGGATTTTAACTACACCATAGGGAAAAACATGTGAGATAATATAGGGACCTGTCCAGTGGGACCTCAGTTTCCATGGAAATAAATGGAGCTTAGAGTCATATAAGAGTACTTTAATTCCTAGGAAAAACTCTTTCCTAAGAATATATTTGTTATGAAACAACTTCGTCCTCTCTTTGTTAGATCGAGCACTGCCATAAGCCTCAACTCTAATCTCATCAAGCTCACTCAGTTGTAGTCTACGCTCCTCACTGACATCAGTCAAATCATAATTAAGTGGCTTAATGGCCCATCAAGCTCTATGCTCAATCTCCACAGGAAGATGACAAAGCGTACCATAAATAACCCTATAAGGTGACATATCTAAGGGAGTTTTGAAAGCCGTTCTATATGGCCATAGGGCATCTATAAGCTTGTCAGCCCAATCTTTTCTATTCTTACTCACAGTTTTTTCTAGAATATATTTGATCTGTCAATTGGACACTTCAACCTGACCACTAGTTTGGGGATGATAGGGGGTAGCAAGCCTATGGACTATAGAGTACCTCTTCAGTAAGGCATCAAAAGATCTATTACTAAAGTGGGTACCAAAAGCACATGGTATGGCAAATCTAGTAAAGTATTTTCCCTAAGGAACTTCACAACCACCTTAGCATCATTGCTCCTATAAGGAATGGCCTCAACCCACTTAGAAACGTAGTCTATGGCTAGCAAAATATACTCATTCTCAAAAGATGATGGGAATGGTCCTATGAAATCAATTCCCCATACATTGAAAATCTCCACCGCAATGATGGGATTCAATGACATCATATCTCTCTTGCTTATTCTACCCAACTGTTGGCACTTAGGGCAACTCTTATAATACTCAAAAATATCCCTAAACAAAGTTGGCTAATAGAAACCATATTGAAGAGCTTTGGCTACAGTCCTTCTCCCACTGAAATGCCCCCACATGCCTGGTCATGACAAAAAGAAAGGACACTCATCACCTCATTGTTGGGAATACACCTCCTAAATACTTGTTCAGAGCAGTACTTAAACAAATAAGGGTCATCCAAAACAAAGAACTTCATAAGGTGGAAGAACCTATCTCTATCATTTTTAGTCCAACCCTCAAGGATCCTGCCGGCAACTAGGTAGTTCACAATGTCAGCATACCAAGGATTAGAATGGGGAGCATACAATTCCTCATCAGGAAAGTACTCAGAAACACTGGACTCACTCCCTTTATCATAGAAAATCCTAGACAAATGGTTAGCTACAATTCTCAGAACCTTTCTTGTCCCTAAGCTCACAATCAAACTCTTGCAAAAGCAGAATTTATCTCATAAGTCTAGGTGCTTAAGAGCAGAGTGGTCAGTATAAACAATCACATGAGACCCAGTTAAATAAGGTCTAAACTTCTTAAAACCAAAGATCGCAGTCAAGAATTCTTTCTCAGTAACAGTTTAATTCAGTTGGACATCATTTAGAGTATGACTAGCATAGTAAATAACATAGGGATTCTTATCAACACACTGTCCTAGAACAACCTTAATAATATAATCAGACACATCACAAATTAACTCAAATGGTTCTCCTCAGATAGGAGGATGAATGACAGGAGCAGAGGTCAAGGCATCCTTAAGCTCAGTAAATGCCACCAGACACTCCTCAGGAAAATGAAATGGAACATTCTTAGCTAGCAGGTTGGACAAGGGCTTCACAATCTTACTAAAGTCCTTAATGAAATGATGGTAGAAGCCAGCATGTCCAAGAAAAGACCTGACCTCTTTCACATAAGTGGGAGGGAGAAGATTAACAATCAGATAAGTCTTAACCTTATCTACCTCAATTCCATCTCTAGAAATAATATGACATAAGACTATCCCCTTTTTAACCATAAAGTGACACTTCTCTCAGTTCAAATTCAAGTTTTTCTCCTAACACTTTTCCAACACTTTTCTCAGATTAGACAGACAACCATCAAAGGAAGATCCAAACACAGAAAAGTCATCCATAAAAATTTTCATGCATTGCTCAACTAGATCTAAGAAAATGAAAATCATGCACCTCTAAAAAAGTAGCAGGGGCATTGCACAGTCTAAACGATATTCTTCTAAAGGCATAAGTCCCAAATGGATAGTGAAAGTAGTCTTCTCCTGATCCTTAGGAGCAATAGAGATCTGGGTATAATTGGAATATCCATCTAAAAAACAATAGAAGGAATGTCCAACAAACCTCTCTAACATTTAGTCCAAGAAAAGAATGGAAAAATGGTCTTTTCTAGTGGCAGCGTTCAATTTTCTATAATCTATACACACACGCTACCTAGATTGAACTCGAGTAGGGAGTAACTCGTTCTTATAATTCCTAATCACAGTAATACCAGTCTTCTTAGGGACAACTTGAACAGGATTAACCCACTCACTATTAGAAATGGGATAAATAATACCATGGTCTAACTATTTCAGTACTTCCTTTCTAACTACTTCCTAGAGAGTAGGGTTCAAATGCCTTTGGCGGTCTTGGTAGGGCTTAGCATTGTCTTCTAAATGAATTTTGTGCTACACAACGGAAGAACTAATACCCTTAATATCCTCAAAAGGCCAACCTAGAGCTTCCTTGTTCTCTCTAAGTAAGGCAATTAGTTTGTCCTCTTGGTCCCGGTCTAGGTTAGAAGCAATGATGATCGGTAAGGATTCATCTGGTCAAAGGAATGCATACTTAAGAGAGTTAGAAAGAGGTTTCAATTCAAGAACAGGAGAGGAAACATATTCATGGGTGGATTCAAAAACAGTAGTGAGTAGACAGTCAATAGTAGAGCACAAGTTATCAAACTTAAACACATCATATTCAGGTTCATCATCCACAAGAAATGACTCATACTCAGTAGCAAATATATCATCAAAATCATCATCGAATATAGAATCCTCTACCCAGTTAAGAGTAGAAAACTCCATATTATCGAAACTAGAAGACTGCCTTTGTATGTTAAAGATGTTCAATTCTAAGGTCATGTTGCCAAAAGATAGTCTCATTATACCTTTTCTACAATTAATAAGGGCATTAGCAGTGGCCAAGAAAGGATGCCCTAGAATCACAGGGACTTAGTTAGCTACATTGGATATCTTCTCAGTTTCAATCACTATAAAGTCCACAGGGTAAATAAATTCACCCACTGAAATCAGCACATCCTCAACTATACCCTTAGGCAACGTAGTTGACCTATCAGCTAGTTGAATGATGATTTTGGTAGGTGTTAGCTCAGCTAACCCTAGCCTCTCATACTTAGCGAAGGGTACCAAGTTGACATTAGCCCCTAAATCAAGCAAAGCTCTATGAACAAGCTGGTTCCCTATAACTATAGACATAGTAGGGCAACTGGGGTCCTCATACTTCACTGGGGTTTGGTGAGAAAGGATAGAACTTGCGCCAGAGGCTAAGAAAGTCTTTTTAGGGCACTAGTAGCATTCTTAGTGGTACACAGATCCTTTAAGAACTTAGCATATGGAGGTATCTGCTGAATAGTATCAAGTAAAGAAATGTTAATTTTGACTTGAGAGAAGGTCCCTCTTATCTTCTCAACATGAGCTTGATCTTTCTTTTTAAGCCTATGGGGAAAAGGAGGTAAATGCATATGGACTTTCTCAACAGAAGAAGGAGAAGAAGAATCCTTACAAGGTGTAGAATCAACTGAGTTAGAGGAATCTTTCTCTTTAAACTCCTCTTTTTTAAAAGGTGATCCAGGAGGAAGGTCAGTATTAGAATCACTGGGGACATCATGAGTGGCATCCCCTAACTTACTAGATGAACCAGTTTTTGGAGGAGGAGAAGAAGAATAAGAATATTGGAAGAATTGGAGAGATTGGAGAGATATAACTGTATTCACTTTCCTCACTGGCTCATTAGGGTTACCAGAAGAAGAAGAGGCATGACCCTTGGGGTTCACCTCAGGTTAACTTAGAAAAGTACCTGGCTCTCTAGAAGATGATATTAATTGAAAAAACTGTTCAATCATCATTCTCATCATTTTCTCCATATTAGCATTAATCATTCTCTCCACATTACTATTAATTCTCCTTTCAATTTTATCAATGTCAGTGTAACCAAGAGGAGGTTGAACTTGAGCTACAGGAGATGGAGGTCTAGATGCATTGGGCACACCTGGAAAAGCCGGTCTCTGAAAGGCATTTGAGGGATGGAAGATGGGATGGGAGTTGTTTTTGGGAAATACTCTAGGCTGGGAGTTAGAAATTGCAGTATTTGGTCTATTACTCCAAGAAAAGTTAGGGTGATTTCTCTACCTTGAGTTATAATAAGGGAAAAAAGGGGTCGTTCTTTAGTCTCTGGAAGGCCATGCTTGCTTGCTCTTATCCAGTTACTAACTAGTGAGTAAAATAAGGATACGCACTCAAAGAATGATCTAAGGCCTAACAGTGAAAATAGGACACTGTAAAAGTCTTGGATAGCTGGGTCATTTGGGGAGACAATCCCTTTAATATATTTTCTAAAATGGCATTCTTAAACTCTAAGTGACTTACATCAGAGGCAGAATCCAACCCAACACTTGCAAACCTGGAACTTAAGCTATCATCGTGAGCTGTTTTTCTCTACATGGTTTTCTCAGCTAAGTCCTCTAAAAATTCCCAAACAGCTATGATGCTCTTAAAAAGAAAGCCACCATGACACATGGGCTTTACCATGGTTTTAGTCTGTTGGTCAAATCCTTTATAAACAATCTGATACAAACGTGCTTGGTCTAAACTGTGGTGGGGACACTGGGCTAACAAATTTATGAAACTATCAAAATATTTCTAAAATGATTCCCTATCTAGTTGCACAAATTGATTGATTTCATTCCTTAGGTTAACAGTCTTGACATTAGAAAAATATTTTCTTAAGAACAATCTCACAAAATCATTCCAGGAAGTAGCAGAATTACTAGCCAAGCTATACATCTAACATTTAGTAGAATCATTCAGAGCAAAAAGGAATTAATTTTATTCGCACAACATCAATGGGAATATTAGGAAAATGTATCATAGAACAAACTTCTTTAAATTCCCTCCAAAATAAATAAGCATCTTCTAAATCTGTAAATTTAGGGAGCATTTAAGTATAATGAGGTCTTAATTCGAAAGTCACATTTAGTCCAAGGTTAGATATAGTGCAACAAGATGGCAAAGCAATCCTAGGAGGATAGAAAATATCACTTAAAGACCTCTCTTGTGCCATTTTTTCTAATTTACGCTTGGATTTAGGTTCGGGTCCTAAGTCACGATCGGGTTCACTCCTGACAAATTTATGATTCTCAGGGTCTCTAATCCAATCAGTCATATAAATCCCACACCGTCACCAAAGGTTCTATTTTTAGTCTTTTCTTTTTTATTTTTCTTGGGTTTTTGATTTTTTGATTTTTTTATTTTTCTGTTAGAACACAAAATAAAATAAAAGAATGAATCAAACCTAAAAACAATATACAAATAGAAGATGATCAAATCTAAAACAAAAACACAAACACAAATTAACTAAAAGAAAATAGAAAATAAACTAAACCTAAACAACCCAATTCTAAAAATAAAATTAAAATAGAAAGTCAAACTCCTAAAATCAAAACTAAATGCACAGTAAATTCAACACAATCATAAGGGACATGAATATATTTTTTTCGGATTGTTTCTGTCATGGATCTGTGTAGAAAATTACAAATAGATTATTAGTTCCAAAATTTACATAAAAATCCAGACAGTTCCAAAACTTTAAGAAATATTCACACAAACTCCAAAAATTATGTTGTATCTAAGAAAAATATCAGCACAGCAAAAATCACACTAGAAATGCTCCAGAAATTCCAAACAGAATCTAAAATTGGTGAAAAAACTACACTGTATTGCTTTTTTTTTTTTTTGGGAGGATCAGTTTTTCCTTGTTTCTTTTTGCTGCACATAAACTAAATTGGTTAGTATTATTTTTTCGGTAGCAAATAACCTTTAAAAATCAAAGTGAAACTAATCTCAATAAAAATCAAAATACTAACTAAAATAAAAAATAATCTAAAGTAAATTACTAAAACTAAATAACGACTCAAACTAAACAAAAAATCACAATTATAAAACTAAAATGACAATGACTCAAATGAGTCAAATAACTAAACTACGACTTGACACAACCAAATTTCATAAATTTATCCTCAGCAACGACGCCAAAAATTTGTTGTGATTTTATAACGATTAGTTCTAGCCGCAAGCGTACAATAGTCATTCATAGCACTTGAGGGTCGTCCTCAAGATGGGTATGAAATAAGGTCACTATTGAAGAGTTAGGAATCTACTATTAACATAACAAATGACTAAGCCTAACTATGATTATTAACCAATGTATCCTAGTGATGAGTTTCAGTTGGCCAGAAATGTGAACGGAACTCGAAACGATTTCCAGACTAACTCCACTCATGTTCAGTCAAAGATTTCAACAAGATAAATCAAAATTCTGTAATCAGTCTATCATTGGTATAAGTGCAATTCATACATCAGAATATCGAACAATAAAGATCAATTAAAAACTATTAATGCTTGGAATAGACCCTGAGCAAGGCAACTCGAAGGCCAGAAAATAAGGTTGCTAGCAAACCATACCGTCAATTGAATCCAGGGCACAAACCCATATCAATCTATCACTAATGTGTTGAATCAGAGCGTTCATAAAATCGGTACTCAATTCAAGTTGAGGCTCAATAAGTTGTATCCATTGCAACAGAGGAAGAATAGTAAACTGAGACTCAAATCAATTGTTCACAATACCCTCACCAAAACGTCAAAGTGCTCAAATAAAGCCAGCCTAAAATCAGTTACAAATTTCATAGCCTGAATTCTAAATCTGAAAACTAAAGCCTACTGAGAAAGTGAGAAATAAAAGGAAGTGAAAATTTAAAAAAACTCCGTTGCCCCCTTTGCCACTGCCTTCAAACTTTTGTAACCCGCCTTCAGAACCCAACCATCTCTAACTCCTCAAAAACCACATCTTCATTGCTCCATCACTACTTCCTTCAAAGCATTTGTAACTGCATAAGCTTGACGGTAATGATGATGGAATTGATGGGTAATGGCTGAATGTGATAATGAGGTAATGAATGTTGATGATTGAAAGAGGAGAGAGAAAGAGCCATGGCTGAACTAGAGGAGAAGATGAAGCAGCAAGAGATCGGGTTTTTTGGTTGGGCAATGAAAAGGAAGAAGGAGGCCAAGGGGTACGGGAAATAAATCACGTACAGGGCACGTGACAGATTAAATGAAGAAGAGAAGGCAGGCCAGGCCTAGAATGAAAAGAAAAAGGAGAAGTGGACCACAGGCTCGTGAGAAAGGGAAACCGTCAGCAGCTCTGGGTAGGCCCAAAAGAGAAGAAAGGAAAGAAAAAGGAAAATAGTGAAAGAGAGAAGGGAAAGCATTGGGTTGGGCTTTGGCTGCCGAGAACTGATCTAGGCCAGGCCCAGATGGCGACAAGCTGTGAGGGAGAAAGGAGGAGAAGCCGGGTCGAGCCTTATGCTTTGACTCATTACTAGGCTGCCTTTTTTTACTTTTGTTTGCCTTCATTCTCTTCCACTTGGTCCAACCTTGATTTGGAGCTAATTATTTATCTTTTCCAAGGTTTTTTTTTTCAATCCCTACAAAATAAACAAAAGTACATTAAAATTCTGATCTATTAATTTATTTTGAGCAAATTTCAAATAATATAAGGGCATAAAATATCATAATTCCAGGTTGAACAGTTATGAACCCTTAATATTATATATATATATATATATATATATATATATATATATATATATATATATATATATATATATATATATATATATATATATTAAAAGTTGGATGGAAGCAATGTATGGTTGACACATAGGATGCTTAGTTGGAGTGCATATAATACATTTGGTTGACTCAAAGGATGCTTAATTGGCTACATAAATGTCTGTGTAATGTCTAAATTAATGCAATCATTGAATTTGGAAATATGACTCTTTACCTATCTTTTGTAGTAATTAGTACTATTCAAAATAATTTTTATTAAAATAAGTCAAATTAAAATGATGATCCATTTAATTACTAAATTTTTCCTACAAAAAAAAATCTCACATATTAGAGATTTTTGAAAAATAGTAAATAACTAATTACAGTATGAAAACAAAAGGTTTTTTAAGTGATTTAGATGAAAAACCAAAAGCAATAATAATAACTAAAATTATATTGTTATCAAAATATCACCACCTTTAAAGTTGATATATTTGTAATGCTTATTTATATGTTAATAAAATAAAAATAAAAATTGATGATGCTCCTTGCATCGAATGCCACTTAGGATGCTATGAGAGATAAGAATGGTATTTAACATGAATGGAAATTTAATAGATCTGGCAAAACTGACCCGAGATCTGAAACCCGAACCGAACGACCCGAATCCATACCCAAACCGACACCCGAAATGGCATGAACCGATTTGGACCCAAACATTCGAAATAAACTGATCCAAAACAGAATGAAACCCGAATTGTAGCATGACCCGAAATTGCCCACACCAGAAATGACCCGACCCAAACCGAACTGACCCGAAGTGACCCAAACTGAATTGACCCGAAAATGGACAACCCGAACCCGACCCGAACCATACCTGTTTTAAAACCAATCCGATTCCTACCCGACTCAATTTTACCTGAATTAAACCCGAACCAGAATATACCCGACCCGAATATAACTCGAACTGAAACGTACTCATAAATCATAACCAGTTAACCCAAACTATTCCTAATTGCCTAAATTTCATTGTTAAGACCTAGAAGAAAAGCTCCTATTGTAATTTAACACAACTTTGATAAACAAGCAAATCATAACACAACTTTGATAAATAAGCAAATCATAATCATAAATTACCATAAGAGGGTTTTCTGCTAAGAAGGATATGAAGAATTGAACGAATTAACCAAAGCTATTAAAATTTACAAAGATTAGAGATCTTACAGAGACCACTTCAGAGGTGGTCGAAAAGCAGTTCCAGCTGTGGCCCCTGTGGGTGTCTTGCGAGTTGGAGAGGAGAGGACTGAGAGGGGGTAGCCGGTGGTGTCGACTGTCGACCGGTCGCCGTCGAGCAGAGTCAGGCTGCAGTGAGAGAGCAGATCGACTGGACTCCGGTGTGACTGGTGTACGTGAGTGTGAGTGGGCCGAGTGGCTGAGTGCCTCTGGCGGTGGGTGTCCTCAGTCGTGGTCGACTAGTCAAGGAGAGGAGAGAGAGAGTGCAGACTGGAGAGATAGAGAGTTGTCTGAGTTGAGGCCTTGAGGGTTTTGGACTTTTGGTCTTTTGCACTTTTACTTTTAGTTTACTTTTGTTACAATTACAAAATATTAGATTTTTTTTAGGTTTTAGACTTTTGTTGGGGGGGGGGAATTTGAAATTTTAAAACTCAATTACTTAAGTTTAGGAGGGAAAAAGAAAAATGGCTTAAGATTTAAGAGGAAAATTTTACAAATTAAATCAAAGAAAATTTATGAGGAAAAAATAAAATACTTAATAGTTTTTAATTTTTAATCTGTTAGATATGTAATAAAAATATTAAAACCAATTAGTTGATTATAGGAGGAAAAAAGAAAAATGACTTTAAGATTTAAAACGAAAATTTTACAAATGAAATCAAAGACAATTTAAGAGGAAAAAATAAAGTAGTTGATAATTTTTAATTTTTAATTTGATACATATGTAACAAAAATATAAGAGATATAATATTTGGTCAAAGTATAAATTAAGAACAGACAAGCATAATTGACTTAATAACTTAATGCACGTTAGGATCTAGTAATATTATTTTACTATTTAGTTCACGTAATAACTTAATACACGTTAGGATTATAAAGTTATAATATCATTCTGTGACTACCGTCATTCCATCAAGAATACTGCATTAGTGCTTTATTAATCTACAATCCTAAATTATCTTCACAATATGTTTAATTTTTAATTCTACATAATCATATTCAAGAATATATATTTGCATATGATCTCATAGTAACGTGACTCATTTGAATTTTAGACAATTGAATTCCAAGTCTCAAGTTTTGATAACAAACATTCACAATTACATAAATGTAATGATAATTAATACATATAGACATTTGATCTCACAAAGACAAATCAATCTTGATATATGATCACTTAAGGAGCTATCAAAACAACACTAAATTGATTATTGAAAATACTAACTTGAACTAACCTGTTTCTATTTACCAACTTAAATATGACAATTGACAAATGTCAAGTTATGAACCAGCACCGGAGCCAAAATAAAACTTTTATTATTTTCTTTCCTTTATTAGTCATTTTTCAAGGTATATATTTTTTGGTATTGAGCCTTGCAAATGAGATAATTGACTCATGAATCATGATTGGCGCTAAGTTGGTTCACTAGTTTTGTCATAACATGACCTCAATTGAGATACCTGAAACAATGAAACATCACTTAACAGCCTGCAATCCTTTAGATAATTGCACATCGATCGTCGCATAACTGCATAAGAAATTAAGAATATAAGATATTAGGGTCATGGATGGGTTGTATTCAAGTACTTGTAACTTACTAAAATTCATAGTAAATATATGAGTATAACTAAGCCCATAAAAAATTTCAATTACAAAAGTTCCTTTTAATTTTACTTAAGCTTTAAAACTTTAATATATATATATATATATATATATATATATATATATATATATATATATATATATATTATACGGACATATAAACGATTAAACGTTAACATATGAGCGCATGACTTAAAAGAAGAACATAGAATAAATGGGCTTAACTAATTAAACGGGTTTTATCTTTTAAATATAATTTAATTTTAGAAACGAGCACATTGAAAATATATACTAACCCGAAATTAACTCGAATTAATTTATACCTAACCCGATTTACACCCAACCCGACATTCACCCGAACATTGAATCGAATCCCACCCGACTCAAATTAGACTCGATCCATACCCGATTTGAACCGGGCTAACGTACACAACCCGAAACATACCCGACCCAAACTCCACCCGAACCGAACCCGACTCGAACATGACTGACCCGAAAGTGACCCAAACCCAAACTTTACCCGAACCCGAGCCGAACATGATTGACCTGAAATTGACCCGAACTGAACTACAACCTGATCCATACCCGATCCAATTGACCCATTTGCCAGGTCTAAAATTTAATACAATATGAATGCTATATCTTAAGTTGAATACCATCTACATGTCTTACTACTAATCTATAATAAAATTTGATATTTAGATAACATAAAATTTAACAAAGAAATGATTTAAATGAATAAAAAGATGTGAGTTGAACATTAAGAACGAAAAGTATATTGTTTCCATGGAAAAGAATAAAAAGGAAAGATTCAACTAATCATAAACTAAATAATGTGACTTATTAATTTTATTTTTGGTATACGAAACAAGAATGATTTATTTAATTAATAATACAATGTTAAAAATGTTAGGACTATCTCCTTGCATTGCAAGGGTATAACATACTCACTAAAACTTAATCATCATTTCTTTTACATTTCCCTTCTCAATCTTCATATTCATCATTTCAACTCTGAGTTAGGTATTTCAAGGTTCAAAGATCATTAATGGGAGCTTAAATTGGGCATTGATTATCATTTTATAGTGATTGGTTATTGATTAGAAGAACATTGATCATGAAAAATCCATCATTAAGAGACTTTGATTTATGGGCAGCTTTCTCTCTCCTCACTTTTATTGCTTACTATTAAGTAAAATAGTTGATTTTGGGACAGTTTTTTTTTTTTTTGGGGGGGGATCTTTGAGGATTTGTTGGAAATTGTTGGTGGCCAGGTCATGCCACAGGCCATGTCGAGCCCTGATCACCCTTTTTGATGTGCTAAGTGCTTTATATTTGTGCATTGTTTGATGACAGACAAGTTAGTTTGATTTTCAATTATATAGGCTAAATTTGAGGCCTCATTTGTAGTGTAGCTAGTTTAGATTTGCATTTTAGAGTAATTACTTTAGTCAATCATACCAAATTCCTTTTACTGTTGAGATAAACTTAGGCTAATCTCCCATCATCCCAGAGGACTACATTTCGTCTTTCTCACCAAAAAACTCTAGCAACAAATTGACACTGTTGTTCGGATGGTGGTATTAGATTCACATTGGTTTTAATCTTGATTATTGTACATATCTTAGTTAGTAAGTCATTAAGAAGCACAATCCAAAAAAATTTAAAAAAATTTAAAAAATGATGAATGAGTGCTTGGACAAGGTTGACTGGTTGTGGGAGACTCATTCGTGTTGAAATTGCACAACCCCACATCGAGTAACCCAATCTTTGCACTCAATTTGGAAATCATGGCGGAGGAAAAAGCCTAATATGCTCCTCCCCCCCCCCAAAGGAGTCTAAACCAAATCTTCTATCCCCCAAGGTACACTAATCTATCTTGCTTTCAAGCTCCGAAACTTGGTGAAGATGTGCAATTCTCCTTTAGTCCACAATACACGATCATGCTACCCAAATTCTTTGGAGATGATGATGCTTACTGATTTTTAAGTGAATATGAGAAAGTATGGTCGATGATGCAATTCTCGAATGTGCCCCAAGACATTGTTAGGTTGCGTTTCATTTCTTTTCCTTTGAAAGATTTGGCCAAAAAATGGATGTATAGCCTTCGGGAAAACTCTATTTCCACATGGGATGCTTTGTGGGGTTTTTCTTAAGGAAATATTTTCTGAATGGTAAAAGAGTGAAACTAAGGAATGAAATCAATCACATTGTCCAACCTGAAAAATAATTCTTTTGGAAGTGTTTTGAAAATTTTAAACTCTTGCTTGCTCAATGCCCTCATCATAGCCTAGAACAATGGCGTTTGTACCCAATCATCTATGAGGGCCTTGACAATGGTTGAATCCATGTGTCAAGGAGATTCTTGAATAAGAGTGAGCCTAAGGCATGAGAGTTCTTAGAGGAACTTGTGGAAAAGACCTTACAATGGGAGAAAATAAGGGATGAGAGTTTAGGTTCCCGAATTAGTTGTCAAAAGGGATATACATGCAATCACGGATACCATATACATTGACACTCGTTTTGCCGTCCTGGAGAACATGTTGAAAGGAATAGTCTTGTCCCAAGTATCGAACAATTATCCTCCTTGCCAAATTGTTCCGTGCCCCTAATGCCAATCCCCTGATCATTCCTTAAGTGGATATCCTTTATTTACTCAACAATTGGCTAAAAGCTAAGGACAAGGACAAGTAAATGCAACCTTTTAAGGGCTAAAATTTGACCCCTATTCTCCTACATGCAACCCAAGGTGGCCTAATCATCCCCACTTTACATGGACTGGCCAAAATGCTTTAATGCCTAATTCCTAAGGTAGTGGTTTCCAAGGAAACACCTCTTCTTCTTCTTATCAAAGGCCACCATTTCAAGGGGCATACAATACTCCTAGAGGGCTTCACCCTCAACTAGGGATGGTAATGGGTTCTCGACCCGACCTAGACCCATCAGACCTAACCAACATTAGAGGGTCAGAGTTCGATTAAATGAGACTTGCCGGGTCTTAAATGGGCCTAGACTTGAGGGACGTAGGTCGGGTCTGGGTCTGAGTCTGAAAAATTCGGACCCAAACTGGACCCAATACCTGTTTGAGACCCATTAATTTTTTATTATAAAAGGGTGGCAAAGTCAATTTACTAGTATTGAGTTAATAGTTTTATTAACCATACTTTTGTATATTAGCTATATTCGAGCTATATTTGCGTGTTAAATTAGTATAATAGTTCATATGGGCCAATTTTTCAGATTTGCCTGATTCATTGTGTGATTGCATAGAATTAATAAATTTCATTAAAATTAGGCTGACTCGGGATTACATGAATTTAGTGAAGTTGAATTGGACTATTCGAGGTCGCATTGATTTGGGCTTAACTTATTTGGATCAAGGTAATTTTACTCAAGTGGATTAAAAGTAAAAGAAAAGGGAAATGGAGTTGAAGCCCCTGGCTTTCCCGAAAAGCAGCATGGGGGGCTTATGCTACCTCAGCCTTGTGACCCCTGAGCCCAGCACACACACACACACATAGAGACAGAGACAGAGAGAGAGAGAGAGAGAGAGAGAGAGAGAGAGAGAGAGAGAGAGAGAGAGCGGGGGCGATGTGTCGCCATCACATCGGCACCAGGTTGGTCATCGTCATGCCTGGTGCGGCCCAATTTCACACAGCCACGCCTTTGAACCCCTGCGATCACCATAGAGAGAGGAGGGAACACTAGCAGGGCCAGAGATCGGCAGCAATGGTGAAGTTGGCTTAGGGTAGCAATAAGGGCGAGGTTAGGAGGCTCGAAAAATTCAGCTTTAAATTAGCCCAATTAGCTAAGGAGTTGGGTCCTTAAGCTTGGGGTGGGGTGGGTGATACTCGATTCCATAAATTATTAATAATTTACAAAGTTTGATTCGTTCATTTATTAGTTGATTCGGTTGTGAAGATGAATTCTGAAGGAATTGAGAGTTATAGGTAGTAGGTGGATTGTTTAAGGTCAATTGAAACGATTTAGGGATTGGAATTGAAATGATTTCGAGGATTGTTATGGACGGTGCTGTAAGGACGGAATTTGGTTTAGGTGAAAAATCGATAAAATTTACGAAGTGTAACGTCGTGTTTGGGGGTATACTATTACTTGTTAATTGCCAAAATTTGGTTGAAGCATGCCAATGAATCGAGTTATGGTTTGTTAGCCTTGGATTCATGTGTGAGCTGTGTGTATGTATGGATTGAGTGTTATGCCAAATTGATCCATTCCTAGCTATTCCAGATTGCTTATTTTGCCTGAGGTCTCAAACTGAATGATTTGTGAACTAAAAGTCTGTTTATGATTGAACCTTGCTTGATTCACTTTGAGCATGCCCTACCGTTCTTACATGGAGGCTTTTGAATAATTAAATTCCTCAAGTAATTAGCTTAAGAGTCATTTGTTTGTTACAGTGACTAAAGTAATGTCCTGATTACTTAAACAAGTAACTTAAACATTTAAAAATCCCTTGATTACTTCTAGAAATTGCTTAAGTAAGTTATTAAGTTAGAAAGCAATGTGAATCACAAATAAAAATGTTTACAATATACTTAAAGGCGTACGTTGATAAGTGTGTGAGTGAATTCCTTTGACAACGTAAGCGTGCTGAGTTATGTGGTTAATAATGACTGGTAGACCATTCGTTTGATAAGAATGCTTTTAAGCAAAACTGATTATGAGAAAGTTGCAGGCTTGTAAGCTTTTAAGACGAGTTTTTAACATCATTTCCTTTGAAAAGCGAATGTCTACTTGGTCATTAATTCGTTTATAAAAATGTTTTGAAAAATGAATGGTTATACGCTTTTCGAAAGATGAATGACCTTATTTAGGCATTTTAGCCTTCTTAAAAATGGAAATGCCATTGTTATGATACAGTGGAAATTTCGTGCAAAATGTATTTAAAGTGAGATGCATCTGAAATGTTTTGGGCTAGGAAAGTGGTGCTAATGGTTTGGATACAAGTTTAGGGATGGACCCATGGTACAGAAACCCTAATTTCCATGTAGTAGACCCAGAAGTGGGAACCCTAGAAGACCCTGATGAGGGGTAAATATCCAATGAATATGAAAGGCCCTGGGCATTGCTATGAAGGGTAAGTGACGATTTCACTTGAATGAGCACAAATATGAGAATCCGATGCTCCATAATGATTTCATACCTGTTATGTGATGAAAACTCCTCATTCAAGGACTATACTACTGAAAACATTTGGAAAAGTACATGTACTCTTAAAAGGAGCTTTATTGAATTCCAAATGATCTTCCAGTGAACAACAACTGTTTTGTAAATACTTACTTTTATTTAAGTGATAGTCCTTGCCTTTTATGCGTTAATCCCTTTTTCTTTCTAAAAGAACCCTAGTGGGTAACTTTAACTTAACTCCTTGATGGTAAGTGTTTATGTGTGAACTGAAGGCCCTATTGTTCTCCATGCCTAGATTAGAGCTTGAGGCAACTTGCTATTGAATCATTTCTACCTGTTATAGGATGTAAAATAAGTGTAGTATATGTTATTGGGTGCAAGCATCAAAGGTTAGGCAAGTTGAGAATTTTTGTGTGTGGAATGTAAGAAGGAAAGACATGCGATTTGAATCCTAGGGATTATAGAGGCATTGATGGATATCAGAGACCTTGTATGCTTATTATGTGATATTAAATATCAATCATGTGTGATTGCTACTTAAAGTATTACGTGCAACTGTTTTATTTTCTTGGGGTTGAGAATCACTCACTCAGTATGTGGTAACTCATCCCCTCTCTATTTCCCCTTTTCCAAGGTTTTTGATGTGATAGGTCGAGGTCAGTTCATGTAAGCCAAGTTGAAGCAACTTTCTTGCTTTGGATAAGGAGTTATACATGTAGATCATGAGTAGAATGCTGTAATGCAATATATTCATAAGTTCTTAGATGTATGTAGTTAATTTCCATAGTTCATATAATACACATTGACTAGTTATCACTCTGTATGGCCAAGTAGGCCAACCATCTGAATAGTCAGTCATTTGGTTCAGTTGTTTTAATTATTTCTAGGATGTAAACCTAGTGCTCTTCTCAAGAATGTGAATCTCATGATGTGTCTACTTTTCCATCCAACTCCCCTCCTTCTAATGATATGGGAGACCCTAAGGAGGATGAGTCTCTTGACATTACTAATTCTAAACCTCCTAAGGCATCTATTGCTCTTTTCCCTTTGCCTACTAAGCCTATCCCTCCATTCCTTAACTGATTGTAGGGCAAGCTATCTCAATCCCTTATTGACAAGACAAAGGGAACTTTCTCCTAAGTCAAGATTAACACCCTCTTCTTGATGCCATTCAACAAATGTCCCCATGTACTCGTTTCCTTAAGGAATTATGCACCACCAAGAGGACTACTAATGTTCCTAAAAGAGCCTTTTTTCCCTCTAATGTGAGTTCAATTATTTCTAATCAAGTTCTGATCAAGTATAGGGACCCCACATGTCCACAATTTCAATTGTCATTGGCAATCAAAATATACATAGGGCCTTACTTAATCTTAGTGCAAGTGTCAATCTCTTACCCTTCACAGTGTATGAGATATTGGGGCTAGGGGACCTCAAACCTACCAAAATGGTCTTTTAATTGACTAATCATTCCACTAGGATTTTTAGATGGATGGTTGATGATGTATTGATCAAGATAGGTGAATTCATATTTCCAATTGGCTTTGTTGTGTGAGAAACCAAGGTTGTGGTAATTCTCAAAAATGAAAGATCGATAATCCTTAGTCGACTTTGTTGTTAAAGTGAGGTATAAGAGTGACTGAATTATGGCCATTAAGGTATTGGTGGGATCCAAATTCATAAATGTGGTGAGTGCTTATGCTACTCAAATAGGTCTGCTGGACGATATTAAGAAGCTATTTTAGGAGGATTTGGATATGGTCATCCAGGATGTACCTCAGAGCAAAAAACTTTTCATAGGAGGAGATTTTAATGGACATATTGGTGTTAACTCTGCCGGGTATGATATGGCTCATGGGGGTTTTGGTTATAGGGTGAGAAATGATGGAGGAGTTTCTATTCTGGACTTTACGGTGACCTATGATTTGTTGGTGGCGAACTCCTATTTTAGGACGAAGGAGGACCACTTGGTGACATTTAAGAGTGGCTCCATTAAGACCCAAATTGATTACTTTCTGATTAGGGTGAAGAGTCGGAGGTTATGTAAGGATTGTAAGGTGATTCCTAGTGAGTATTTAGGAATTCAACATAGGTTGCTAGTATTATATGTGGAGTTCAAATGTTCGAAGTGGAAGAAAAGGAGTGTTGGGGACCTTAGAGTTAAGTGGTGGACCCTTACTAAGGAGAACGTGGTGTTATTAGCAGAGAAGATTACTGAAGAAAGAGCTTGGAGGCGGGTAGAGGATGTAGATACAATGTGGGAGGCAATGACAGAATGTATTCGAAGGTCGGCTAAAGAAATCCTCGGTTCATCCAGGAGAGGTAGTAATCAAACGAAGGGTGCCTGGTGGTAGAATGAGGACGTGAGAGAGAAAGTCAAGGAGAAAAAAGAGGCATTCGCTAATTTCATGAACAGTAGAGCAGATGAAGAGAAAGAGATTAGTAAAGTTAGATATAAGGCAGCAAAGAAGGTAGCCAAGAAAGCTGTTGTGGTAGCTAAGAGCATGGCTTATGATATATTATATAATAACCTGGAGACTAAGGAAGGGGAGAAGGAAGTCTTTAAACTAGCGAGGGCTAGGGAAAGAAGAAAAAGGGATTTAGGGGTTGTGAGGTGCATCAAGGATGAAAATGGTAAGGTGTTATCGAAGGATGCAGAAATCAAGGAGAGATGGCAAAGGTAATTTTCCAAACTCCTCAATAGTGAAGTGACGGAAGATGTCCGAAGTAGGGAACAAGAGTGTAGTGAGAGGTGACTGGATCCGCAATTGTGTGGTCATATCAGCAAGGACGAGATTAAAGAGGCCTTAAAGAAGATGGTTAATGAGAAGGCAGAGGGTCCAGATCCGGTGGCAGTTGGGAAGTGTTTGGGTGAAGAAGGATTAGAGTAGCTAACGGAGCTTTTCAATATTAATTTTTAGGACCGCTAAGATGTCCAAAGAATGAAGGTCTAGTATAGTCATCCCTCTGTACAAGAACAACGGTGATATTCAAGATTATAATAAATTTAGGGGTGCAAAATTGCTCAGTCACACTATGAAATTATAGGAAAGGTGATTGAGAGAAGATTACGGAAGGATATTTTGATATCAGAAAACCAATTTGATTTTATGCCAGGCAGGTCAACTATAGAGGCAATTTACCTCTTTAGAAGGCTCATGAGTTTGTACAAAGATGGAAAGATGGACCTGCATATGGTGTTCATTGACCTGGAAAAAGCATATGATAGAGTTCTGTATGAAGTGTTATGGAGATGCTTGGAAAAGAAAAAAGTGTCTCCCGTATATATTCAAGCTATTAAGGATATGTACGGGGAGGTAGGACGAGTGCTAGGACGCCAGAAGGGGTCACCAATGACTTCTTTGTTAGTATGGGCCTGCATTAGGGTTCTGCCTTAAGCCCTTTTCTTTTCACTCTAGTTATGGATGAAATTACAAGAGCGATTCAAGATGAGTTACCATGGTGTATGCTATTTGCATATGACATTGTCTTTATTGATGAGACCAGACAGGGAGTAAATGACAAGTTGAAGTGTTGGAGACATGTACTGGAAGCTAGGGGTTTTAGAGTTAACAGATCGAAAACGGAGTACCTTCATTGCTGTTTCAGTGGAAGGGTAGATGCGGGGGGGGGGAGAGTCACCTTGAATGGGAGGTCCATACTAAAGGTCAATAAGTTTAAGTATCTAGGCTCGATCATTCAGCAGAATGGGGATATTGACGTAGATATTAACCAGCGAATAAAAGTAGGTTGAAAAAAATGAAAGTATACCTCAGGTGTGCTGTGTGATAAGAGGGTACCTCTAGGTTTGAAAGGCAAATTATGTCGTATGGTAGTTAGACCAGCTGTGCTATATGGAGCGGAATGTTGGCCTCTAAAAAAGATGTAGGTTCAAAGATTGTTGGTAGCAGAGATGAGGATGATTAGGTGGATGTGTGGTGATACGAGAATGGACAGAATTAGGAATAGAGTAACCAGAGACTTAGTTAAAGTGGCTTCCATCGAAGATAAGATGAGAGAAACAAGACTCTGATGGTTTGTCCATGTGAAAAGAAGGAGTGTGGACGCTCCAATGAGAAGATGTGAGAGGATTAACATCCCCGAAGGCAAAAGAGAGAGGGGACGATCAAAGAAGAGTTTGGACGAGGTGGTCAAAGAGGAATTAAATGTTGTAGGTTTGACGGAGGACCTAGCTCAGGATAGAAAACTTTGGCGGGATAGGATTAAGACCTTAGATCGCATAGAGCTGTCCTCGTAGTTGTCTTTAAGATGCAGTAGCATAGGTCTGGCAGTTTTTTTTTCCGTATGTCATGTTTGTATGTAGGTATTACTTTCATCTGGGAAGAGACATCGTTTGCATACCTCTGGTTGTTAAGGTATATTATCGTCCTCTGATTTATTGGTCTTATGGTACATAGCTACGGCAACCTGATTTATTAATGTGTCTTAGTCTTTCCTTGGGGTGTGTCCTTATTTTTTAATTAAATATTTTCACAAAATCATTCTTCTATAAAGCGTTTGCACAAAATCTTCTTTTTTGTGGGTCTCTTGGAATCAGCCTCTCTATGGGTAGGAATACCGGTAGAGGTAAGGTTGCCTACATCTGGATCTCCCCAGACCTTATAAAAGCGGGACCCACATTGGGAGGTGGTGTTGTTGTTACTTAGTCGACCATTATTTGCTACTTTAATACTCTCATTAATGGTAGAGAGGGAAAATGAATTTAATATTCAAGTATATGACAATAGCATTAAATATATTTAACCTCCAATAGTAACTCATGAGTTTTGTAATCTAGAGTACTCTACCCTTAATTGGGTAAGTGACTTCCCTTTAGAAGAGGTGGAGGTTGATTATAATGAAGAATTAATAGCATGCGTATGAGTCATGTTGAATGAAGTATGAGCCAAATTTGACACATTTGTATTTGATGATCAATGTGATGACTCGTTACATGCATCTATTCTTGCATTCATCTCTTCTCTCTCATCTCCATCTCATGAGGCACCACCTAGTGTGCCTTCATCTTCTTCTCTTGAATTGAAGTCCCTTCCTAATACTCTCAAATATGTATTCTTGGGTCCAAATGAATCTTTTCCTGTGATAATCACTGATGATTTGAACCCGAACCAAGAAACCCAAGTACTTAACTTGTTAAGGGAAAACAAAGAGGCTTTAGGGTGGAATTTAGGACACATTAGAGGCATTAGTCCTACTATTGTACAACATAGGATTCATCATGAGGACAATGCTAAGCCTTACTGGGATAGGAAAAGAAGGTTGAACCCTATTCTTCAAGAAGTAGTGAGGAAAGAAATTCTCAAGTAGTTGGATCATGACATTATTTGCCTCATTTCAGATAGTAAGTGGGTCAGCCCCATCCAAGTTATTCCTAAAAAAATCAGTATCACTGTGATTAAGAACGATAAGGATAAGCATATACCCATAAGAATCAATGCCGGGTGGAGCGTATGCATTGATTATATGAAGTTGAATTCCGCTACCAGAAATGATCACTTTCCTTTACCCTTCTTGGGTCAAATGTTAAAAAGGTTAGCCAGGCAAACTTGTTATTGCTTTCTTGATGGTTATTCCGGTTATACCCAAATTCCTGTTGCCCCCTAAAACTAAGAAAAGAACATATTCACATGCCCTTTTGGCACTTATGCCTTTAGGAAGATGCCCTTTTCTATGTAATGCTCTGACCACCTTCCAAAGGTGTATGATATCTATATTTTTAATTTAGTTAAGCAATGCCTTAAACTTTTGATGGATAACTTCTCCAATTATGGAGATTCTTTAGATGATTTCTTGACTAACTTAGGAAGGTTTTAAAAAAGTGTCGGGACAAGCATTTAACCCTTAATTAGGAAAATATCATTTTATGATTAAGAGGGGGATTGTCTTGGGTCATATTATGTCAAATGAGGTGATAGTGGTAGATAAGGATAGTTGGATTTGATATAAACCTTCCCTTTCCTACTTGTGTTAAGGACAAAAAATATTTTCTCGATCATGCCAGTTTCTATCGAAGATTCATTAAGGACTTTAGTAAGATTGTTGAGCCCTTGTACTCAATCCTAGCCAAGAATGTGTCGTCCACTTCTTCAAGGAGTGTGAATTGGCATTTATAAAGCTTATGAATGCATTGACTACCACTCCCATCTTGCATTCTCCTACTTGGGGAGAACACTTTGAGCTCATGAGTGATACATTCTATTATGCAATTGCGGCAATTTTGGGTCAACGAACTAATATGAAACCGCATGTAATTTACTATATGAGTTATACTTTAAATAAAGCACAAGTGAATTACACCATAACCGAGAAAACGTTTCCAGCGATTGCTTTTGGATTTGAAAAATTTAGACCCTACCTCACAGGATCTCATGTGGTTGTTTTTACCGACTATGTCGGTTTGAAACACTTTTCGAGAAAAATGATGCAAAGCTTAGACAATTCAATGGATCATGCCACCACAAAGTTTGATTGTGAAATTAAGGATAAGAAAGGTTCTAAAAATCCTGTAGTAGACCATCTCTTTAGGATTGTGATTGATGATGGATGTGAGATCCCCACCTTTGAATATTTTCCAAATGAACAACTTTTTGGGGCTTAAGTAGAGCCATGGCATACCGACATTGTTAATTACTTGGTCGTGGGAGAAATGCCTAGAGAAAGGGTCAAAGATGATAGAGCACGATTCCTTGCTATGGTTAGGTTCTTCATGTGGGATGATTCCTATTAGTTTAAATATTGCCAAGATCAAATCATTAGGAAATATGTGCTCGAAAATCAAGTTCGTAGTGTCCTTACCTTTTGTCATGATTACGCGTGTGGGGAACATTTTAATGGGAGGAGAACCACCCAAAAATCAAGTTCGTAGTATTGCAAATGATGCATACATTGCCGATAATTAGGCGAACTCAGCAAGAAAGACATGATGTCCCTCACTCTCATTATTGTGGTTGATATATTTCATATGTGGAGAATAGATTTTATGGGGTCCTTTTCCAATTCATTTGAGAACGAGTACATTCTTGTTTGTGTGGATTATGTGTTCAAGTGGGTTGAGGCAATCCCCACAAGGACAAATAAGTCTAGGGTAACCATTAGATTTTGATGGGATAATATTTTTACCCATTATGGGATCCCTGAAGTGATCATTAGTGACCAAGGGACCGATTTTGACAATAGGTCCTTTGATGCCTTATTAAGAAGGTATTCCATCATCATCGCCTTTCTATTCCATATCATCCTCAAACTAATGGTCAAGTGGATATGTCAAATCATAAAATCAAGCAAATCTTGGAAAAGATCGTGACTAAGAATAGGAGAGATTGGGTGGATAAATTGTTTGATTTTTTGTGAGCCTACCAAAGGGCCTTTAAGACTCCCATAAGCATATCGCCTTATATAATAATCTATGGCTGTCCGTGTCATTTAATCATTGAGCTTGATGGACAATTAGGATCCAAAACTATAATTTGAATGCTTGTGGTGAAGAGAGGAAGTTGATTTTAAATGAACTAGAAGAGATTAAGAGGGAAGTATATGAAACCACACGGTTGAGCAAAGATAGAGAGCCAAAATTTTTTATGACAGGCGCATCCATAGCAAGGAGTTTCTCTAGAAAAAAGGTTCTTTTATATGATTCTAGACTTCACCTATTTTTAGAAAAACTTAGGTCTAGGTAGACCAATCATTTTATTGTGGTGAAAGTGTTTTCCTGTGGTGTAATTGAAATTAAGGATCCCACTAAGGACCGTAGATTCAAGGTTGATGGGCAAAGGTTGAAGCACATTTTGGATATGCCTAGTAAAGAGGATGTGGAGCGTCTCTCACTCCATGAACCTCCTTCACTCGATTAGCTAAGATCTCATCTTCTTATATATTAGTGAACAATTGCGAATGTGTGTGCATTGTGTGTGCGTTGAAAACATTGAAAAGCCAAAAAAAAAAAGAGAAAGAAAATAAAAAAAGAAGGGAAATAGAGAAAAAGTGAAAAAAAAAAAGAGAGAAGAAAAAGAGGAGTAAAGGCTTGAATAAAATGTGGAAAATAAGAAAGAGAGAAGCAAAGAGAGGATGGAAAATTTTGGGCAGAAAAATGGCACTGTGAGCCAATGCCATATAACACTTTCGTGCCACATGAATGTAAAAAAAAAAAAAAAAAGCTCTCATAGTGATTTGGCACAGTGGCCACGTGCCACACTTGTAATTTCAAAGAGTGTAGTTATAGTGGTTATCACCATATGACAACCACTGTAATTAGAGAAATCTAGAGCGTATATGTGTGATAATTTGATATTAACCGTTTTATTTATTTATTTTTTTTGAATAATTAAAAATGGGTTATAAAAATTATATAATGCCTCTATAGTAAATAAAATTAATTTTATATGGATTTGTTTGATTACTCTTTATATCTATTTTATTTGAAACAAAAACTAAAGATTTTATAAAAAGAATAGACAAGTACTTATAAAATTTTTATATTCTTTTTATAAAATTTTTAGCTTTTGTTTGAAATAAAATAGATATAAAGAGTAATCAAACAAATCCTCATAAAATTAATTTTCTTTACCATATACAGGCATTATATAATTTCTATAACACAATTGTAATTATTCAAAAAAATAAATAAATAAATGGTTAAGATCAACTTATAGCACATGTATGCTCTAGATTTCTCTAATTATGATGGCTGTTATATATCGACAATCATTATAACTTTTTGTAATTTCAAAACTCCCAACCAGAAATTTGGCATGTTGACCCCCTACCGTGTGGTATGCTCGTGCTAGTTACAAACTGCTTCAAAATGTGACCTTTCCTAATTTTTTCATTTTCCCTTTAATCTGCTCTTCTCTTTGCCCCTCTATGCGACAACCCCCTCCTTTCTACTCTCACTCTACACTCAAAATTTCATCAAAACTTATAATTGTCTCACAAATTTCTCCAATTCCACTCATAAATCCTCATTCCCCACAAAAAAATTCACCCAAATTCATCCTCTTCTTCTGCACATTTACTCACTTTCTCTCTCTAAAATCCTAACTTTCATTGTTGAGGTTGAAGGTAATAGAGAAGATAAACTTGTTGCTTGGCCCCATTTCCTACATAATTCAAGTTTGAAATGAGCAATTTGGAGCAATTGGCACGAGGTCATCCACTCCATAAACACAAGCTTTCCAACCATTGGCAAGAAAAGAGTTGGTGAAACCTTCAAAACATCCTCCCTTTCTAAGAAGTTATCAAGAACTTCTTCTTGTTCTTCAAATGCACCATAGGGACCAGAGGTAAACACAATGCCTTTCCTTTAATCTTTCCTCCAAGTACTCAAGGCTTCTTGTTTGGTAATGATGAACAAATAATGAGATATAACCAATTGAGTCCTAGGATGACTTATGTGCAAAACTATTGGCATGTGGAATCATTAAGGGCTTTAGGGATGTTGAATGATATGAAAACCTTACTTGGTTATTTGGGATGGCTTGAATTTGTGGGAATGAAATGTGCATCATATAATGGGCCAAGTCTTATACGAGAAATGAAGTGTTAATCTCTTTTTGTATGTTCAACATGAACTATAGAATGAGTTTGAGGGAGTTTGATGAGCTTCTCTACCTCCCGGTGCATGCGATGCCTTTAAAGATGTGCCTCATCGATGGAGGCCCAACCTTGCTTGGTTGAGCATCACTTGTTCCAAGCACAAAACTTAGAATGATAGGTTTGGGAAGTCTCAGATTTATAACCATAGAAAAACAAAGGCCATGGACGTATGTAATATAAACATCTGTCTACAATGTTTGATGACTAATATTATTTTTAGGCAACATGATGGCTAAAACATGTTTAAGAAAGCAGAGTTGTTTATTATTTGGTGTGCTTTAATATGTACACATGTGGACACTGGTGCATTCATCGCTTGCCATTTGACAGAGGTGGCCAAAACTACCCACCAAAATGTGATTAGTGTTGAGGGCACAATCACTGTCACAGCTCAAGCATTAAATCGTAGTGGAAAGTTTGGATTCCTTAACCCCCACTTCTTGGGTGGTTATTAACATTGCTACCTTAACTCACATAACCATTATTAATACCAAAGGAGACACCTACAAATAACCCTACGACGATCAAGTACTCTTTAATTTCCCTAATGTGTCACGTACAACAATAGCCAATAATAGGAATTGGAGTTCTGATAGGGTGATTATCCTTGAAGAGGTAGGGGCGTAAGATGATGAAGGGATGAGATGAGATGATGATGGGGAAGATGATGATGATGAGGGTGAAGGGGACTGTGAAGGCTAAGAGGAAAATGGAATGCAAGTGGAGGATAAGCCCACCTAACAATCCCAATTCCAAGAACCAGCTTTATTCGAGATGGAGGGGTCCTCTTCTTTGATTGAAGGACATCTTGATAGTGCATTCCTTCAGTCCCTCTCCAGCCTCCAAGTTGAGATAGTCGGCCTACGAGAGGTTTATACCGACATGAGGCATACTATATGACTGGGTGCATGGATTCAATTGAGGAGGTTGTCACATATTTTAAAGGCTTCGTTGACCTCCACAAGGAGAGAGAATTGAGGTAGATGAGGTGAGAAGAGGAACTAGCCATAAGAGAGGTTCGTGAGTTATAGGAGCGAAGGACGATGAATGAGCTCATTTGGCAACAATAAGAAGCCATACGGCAATTAAAAGAGCGGCAATGCACTTTCGTAGGTGATCAAGGGAGTTCATCATCGTTCTTTCCTTTTCCTCTGCATTTTCACCCATCATCTAGGCCCGATGGCATCATTGACGAAAAATTAGCTTTTGGGTCCACTGTGGTATCGATAAATATTTAATTGATCTAGCGAAATCGGATAAAGATTTTTTAAACTGCTCAGATTTAGGTAATAATTTTCTAGAGTACAACTGTTAGGGTTAATAATCTTTTGGAGGACAAATATTTTTATTTTTGGCCTAAACTTTTCTAAAATTTCTATTTGTGACCCAAATTGGGTTCAAATTGCTACTCGAACTTTTGGACTTTTTTAGAAAACTAAGCTTATATTAACGTTTGACCTTCTTACAATGACTTTACTAGTACTATTATCACAATTTACTACTTATATCATAAACATTATATTTTTTGTCATTAGAGGCTCACATGCTTAGCAAAATAATTAACACTTAGTTAGGGAGTTTCGACCATTATGTGAACTTAGTCGCCATTGGACCCTGACGTTCCTCTAGCTTCTAGTTTATAGAGATTGCTAATCTCAACCACTCCTTCCTTAGATCAGGCACAACGCAGATTCGTTTCGTTTGCTACCTCGAATCGTAGTCATTAATCCATTTTTTTTATATTTTTAAGGATAGTGAGACTTTAATCAAGAAATCATAATATTTAATACATAAGGTTCGATTGAATAACGTTCTCTACTAGGAAACCTCTTTTATTAAAAGTTTGAAAGCAGAAATCTTATAATGGAAAGATTGAAGATGGACTTAAGCATCAAGAATGCTTGCGCATAGAGAAATGAAGAATCCCAACTTCTCTTTATCTCAAGTATGCTCAAATGAGCGTGTGTCCCTTCTCAGCACTCAACCTCTCCTTTTATAGAGGAGATGGACTATATAGGATGCCCTGATGGCTATAATACATATTGATATTTTCACGTGGCTATAGATGTCCTCACATAACTATAGTAGACAACATTATTTTCTGACTTGACACTTGACAAAATTATACAATAATGGTGTAACCATTTTTCAGACCTTTAATTGCCAATAAGACTAGTTATTCATATTAAGATTTTGTATTCCTTCTTCTCCAATAATATTTTCCAATCCGTCATTATCCAGATAATCATCAAAATCTTCATCAAGTTAAAGATGTTCAGGACCCCATCTTTCAAATAATTCATGAAGATATTTCTTTTCTTTTTTTGATAAGAATTTTCCAGCTCCAACATCAAAGAGATAATCAAAGATATCTTCTAAAGTAGCTCCTTTTACCTTCATGTATTTACTGAATTCATTGTGATGGATGAAAGTACTATTCCCATAATGCATTACTGTCTTCCTTGTTCCATTAATGCCCACATTTGATGATAAGTATTCCAAAATTCGATGGTTTTTGCTAAAGCAGGATCACTAACTAATTCTTGGTGTTCTAGAAACCATTCTTGTTGCTGGTAATTGGGATCATCTAAATCAACTAATTGACTAAGATAAGGGGCTGATTTGGCTTTCCTATTATTCATATTCAATTACTACACTATGGACTTCAACATACAGGCTTCTAGTGTATGGAACTTTTGTTGGGCCATCATGAGATGTCAAAATCCAATGGATCCTTTTGAACATGCACTGTTGAAAATTAGTTAGTCTTGAGAAGAATGGGTATTTCAGATCTGGGATTTCCATGAAGTAAACTACCATTCCATGTTCCCAAGCTTTCATGATGGGGTCATCTGGAGAGATAGAATTTACTGGGAGACTAACACTACCAACTCTAGATTTGTCAAAGAACATTGTAGTGCTTCATGGCTCCCAAATATCATAAGAATAATTATGGTAGTAGTCGATGCAGGTACATATCACTTGTCGAACCATTTTTCTTGAACATAGGAACTTATTTTTCTTGAATATCATAAGGACACCTTAGGTAATTCATTTGTAACTCTAAAAGGCTAATTTTTGTACTATTAAATAGGCAGAAGACAACATACCAAAGCATAGCCTACTTTTTGTATGAAATTCCAAAATATCACTAAGGATGCTACTAGAAGGAGAAATTCATTCTTGTAGTAATGGCTTTTCATTTTGAATCTCCTCCTTTTTAGGCAGGAGTTTTGCTCTAATGATCACCATTAGTGAGTTCACGAGTTAAACTATTTGCCAAAGAATTCTTTGATCCTCGTGTATGTTCGATAGAAAAAGAAAACCAATTAAGTCATAATTGCTAATGAAGGAGTCTTCCTTACGCTTGTATGTTTGATAAATTTTTTTTTTCAGAAAACCGAGTATCCTTTTGCAATCAGTTCGAATTAGAAAAGGTTTTAGGGTTAAAAAAATTAAGAACTTTTCAATCTCCCTTATGACTATAAGGATTTCTTTTTCCATTATGGGATAGTTGCATCCTACTTTATTAAAGCTTCCACTGAATACTTATAGAGCTTTTCTCATTCTTTGATTTTGGGTACTGCACTCCTGTGCTCATTGCTGGCATCTGTCTTAAGAATTGAATCATCTCCTTTATTAAGCAATTAAGAACATGAAGATTTTTACACATCCTTGGAAGTTTTGAACAATCTTTGAATCATTATGGGTCCATATCCAACTTACTTCCTTCTTAAGTTTCTACAGCAATGGTTTTCTTAATTTAGCTAGATCTTTAATGAAACCTGAAGTATAGGTGAAACATCCAAGAAACATTTCTAATTGCTCTCTATCTTCAATCTTTTCAAAAAAAATTTCTATTTTTTTCTAGAATATGCTTTTTTAGGCTTGTCCAGCTTTTATCTCTACACATAAAAACTTGATTTCTTGTTTAGCGTAAATGCACTTTTTCTTACCAAGAATAATACCATGATCAATGCATCTTTAGGTGATAGATAGAATGTCATCTTTGTGCTGTTCTATGGTCTTAGAAAAAACAAGGATATCATTGATGTAACCTAGACAATAGTAATTCAGATATTTGAAGATGTTATCCATTCTTTTTTTAAATATTTTGGTGCATTTTTATGACCAAATGGCATTAATATCCACTGATAATGTCCTTAAGCGGCACTAAAATCAGTTAAAGAAATGCTTTCTTTGTCTATTTTTATCTGCTAATTTTCGCTTTTGCAATCCATTCTTGAGAACTAAGAGGCTCCTTAAATTCTATTGAAGAAGACTGTTTTGTTTGGAATATATAACCATCAAAGATAGTGTTATCATTAAGCTTTCATAATTGATTACCATTCTAGCTTTTCCTCTTTTCTCTTCAGCATGGTTTCTTACCATAAAAGCCGGACTAGTGTGGGAACTCTTACTATTCCTGATTAACCTTTATCAGAAAGTTCTTTGGTTTGCTTATCAAATTCTTGGATATCCTTGTGTGTATAAACCATTTGTTTGACTCGTATAATAGTGTTGAGATTTAACAAAGTGAGTTTCGTAAATGTCTTATCTTTTTCCCAAAATATTAGTGGGTCATCAGAGCAGAGTTCTTTGCATAATTGCTTTTTTTGTTCAGTAATGTATTCTTTAATAGATAACTCAAGTAATAAGATTGTTAGTACTATTTCACGTTGTGTTAGCATTAACTTCTCAGCATACTGGCTGCGTGAAAACTCGATCTTATGATGAGTAAAAGCCTTACTTAATTTTTCAATACGAACTGAGTGACCAGTAATTGTAAATATTATTTAGCTTATGGCATGTGTGCACAGAGAATATAGTCTCTGAAAATTATTTCCAATAATCATATCATGAAAGGGTTAATCAGTAGGCCATAACACTCGTATAATACATTTGACTCCTATTTCTATGAGTAACCCTTCTATGGCTTCGTTGTAACTTATTATGCTATTCTTAGCTATCCTTACTTGTAAAGGATTATTGGCTTTTTTTCCACATGAATTCCGAAAATAAAGATCTTTTTCTAAAATAGACAGAACAACCACTATCCAGGCACACAATTCATATTTATTATATCCCTCTAAATATATATTTATTGGGATATAGATGCTATTCAAATTTGTGTTGGTGACTTCATAGCATGCCACCATAGTCATGTTTTTGAGCAATTCATCTTCATATATTAGCTCACTAACAGTTCTTGTTTTACACCCAATGACTTATCTATCTAGACTCATACTTCGATCGTCATTGTATCTTGTGTGACTCATTTTACTCATTTTACTGGTCAGACTAATTGTATCATCTTCTTTAAGCTCATCTTTTTCTAATGAAGACCCTTCTTCCCATTTCGATCTTGCACTCACGCTCTTTAATAATTGGGGTTTAATGGTAATTTTACCATTCTCATCAATTTTTATTACATTTTTCTTATTGATTTTTGTGCGATTGTCAAAGCCATATATCCATGACCTATCAATTTTTATCTCCTGAAAATTGGATTTTATTCTTTGAATTTTTTGCATAGGAGTAGGATTTTCAAATTTTTCTGTCTCTACCGTGGTCATCTTCGTATTTGGATCTAGAGTATTATCTAATTTCTAGATTATTTTTCAAAATATCCTTACTGGGTATCCTCCCTTTTTCATATCCATTCCAACAGTTTTATCTTAAGGGGTAACAAATTTGTGACAAATTCATCTTTTATGTTTACATAATATCCTAGTCGGCAATTAAGTCCTGCTGATCCATTATATAAATTGGTCTTAATCCATGTGATAATTTGATCATTAAATTTTGTATACCTAATATCACGTAGCAAAGCATAAAGATCAATATCTTTGCCACAATATTGTAATAGAGTGATTTGCACTTGAGTACTTCCAACATTGATATACCTATACCTTCTATCTTTGTTGTGCTTAAAGATATTTTTCCAACTAATTACATTAACTTCTCCTACATAATACTCATAGTCTTTGATTTCTAGATCTTCTTCCATCATTTCACATATGTATTTCCTCTTTAATTGAAAGATCGATTTTTTATAGATTATATCTTTCTGAATTATGAGAAGGATCCAATCTCCTTTGACTTCATCGTTCTCGTGATCTACCATAAATTCTTTTCTTTGAAGATCACCGAGACCAATTGAATTACTTTCCATCGTATGACTAGTTTCTTCGTAATCACTTTCTTCGTATTCATCTTTTAGTATAATTTCAACAATTCTCTTGTTGTTTTTCAGTGTTAGATCTTGTGCTTTTTCTTTGCTACGCTCAAAATAGTCTAGACTTTCCAAAGTTTTAATAAACTTGTTATTCTTTCTATTTTTGCATTCATTTGCATAAAGACCTACTTCTCCGCATACCCAATTCTTACAGTTGTTTTTCCGTATATGACAATAAGCGACTTTCCTAAAAAATCTTTGTTTTTTAGGGTTTGGTTTGTTATGATATTTTCTTTCACACTTCTCTCCCCTTTGCTTGTTAAAGCTTTTTTTTTTCTTATAAAACTTTCTTTTTCTTCTCTTAGCTCTTTTCCCCATTGGTGAGGGCTATCGCAACAGTCTAGAAATTATTTCTTCCATTTCTTTTGTTTCTAGAGATCAAAACATTGATCATTGACCTATTTTTTCAAATAAGAAATTCTTGTATCAAGGGTATCAATGACATCCGCTTTCTCAAGCCACGTTGATGGAGACCATCATGACCGCTCTCGTACCTCCCCTTCTTAGCTCAAGGAAGACCCCAACAAGCTCAAGGAAGACCCTAACAAGCTCAAAGAGGCTAAAGAGTTTGCTATCCTCTGCAGAGCGGCCGTGACTATGCCGGAGGAATTCATACATAGCCCCCTCACGCCATGCCCGGTTTTTGTCACTTGTTTACAACAACATGTAATGGACCCACATGCTGAAGGTCCTTACATTGTTCAAGCCTAGAAACTTAGCTTTCTTTCAAGACCAACCACGTTCAATTTGGATATCATTTGGTTGGTAAAATCTAGCTCACAAGTATATGGTATCCGGGCACAGGGCAGTTTGGGCAGTCTGTACTCTTTGGGCCATAACTTTTGATTGGCTGGTCCAAACTTAGCAAACTTACATTCCCTGGAAAATAGACTTCCTGCGCTTTCCAACAAGCCTGAGAACATCGAATTGGGACAGTGTTCTGAGAGATATGGCTCCTGGAAGTTGAGGCTGCTGCAAATGTGAACGCAATTATTGCAATCCATGTGAACTTGGTATTTTACTCTTCATGTCGGCTGCTACCTCCTCCAATTCCGTGTGACTCTTTTTCTAGCAAACTTTGAACATGTGAGATAAAGGATTCATGCATCCATTTGAGCTTCGACACCCTTTTCACACCAAACATCCAAGAGACACACCTTTTCACTCCTTGGTACATCCACATGAAGGGCTAGCTACAATATACTTAGGTTTCTTTGTTTTCTGCATTTTTTTTGTTTTCTTCGTACCTTTTCATAATGTAAGGCCTTTAGTATAAATAGGCCATAGCTTGAGGTTGTAAGCATTCACTTCCAACTTGAAATATAAGCAATACAAAGCAAGCATTTGAGTGTTCTCTCAATTGTGTTCTAAAGCCTAGTTCTATATCTTGAGTGTGGCAATCTCAAGTGGTGTTCTAGGTCCCTTCCCTCATCTAGGTGGTGATTAACTTCTGTATCCTAGATTGAGTTAGAGGATTGCCCAAGTTATTTGGCTTGAGTGGCTCCAATTGGATTATCTCTAGTCAAATACTTGAACTATCCTTTTCTCATTTTTACTTTGTTCTTACCCCTCAAAAACCAAAAACACATCTTGTCTTGGTCATTTGTGCTCACTTATACATCACACGTAACATATTTTTCATTGATTATAGAATTCATTGGATATGATAGTTTGTCATAAACAAAGCAAGATTGGTTTCATCATGATAAATTTTGTAATAATATTGACTAAATTCAGTAATGTAATTCTCCAGATACCTCATATCCCATAACTCTATACTATTAATATTTCCTTCCTATTCTTTTGCTTTGTCTTTGAAATCAAGGTTAGCTCTAATGAATTTAGTTTCGATTTCCTTACATAGATTTGTGAACATTGCAAGTGGTGTTTCCATCATTCATAGTGCATTTTTTCCATCCTCATTAACGAATTATTAGCTATAGCGTCAAAAAAAACTATGCTCAATATAATTTAAAAAATTTCTAGTAGTCCACGTAGCATTTAAGTTTAAAATACTATTCATGCCTGTTTTTCAATGCTCAAATTTTTTTTTTCTATTACAACCTCCATCGATACGTAAGATGTATGCTATTTGGCTAATCGGGATAAGGCTAATCTTTTCAAAGGTCATGACTTTCCTCGGGACAAACTCAAAGAAAAAAATTAGTTGTACGTCCTACTGGAATGTATCTAGACCTCGTAAAATGGGTATTTCTTCTGGAAGGTTCACAAAATTCTTCAAGTTTAGGAACTACATTGTTGACTAGATTGGTCCCACTGTCATCCATGTTGAGTTCTTCTCCGCTCTCATTAATTTCGTCGTCAAATACCATTATATCATATCTTTTATCCAATCTCTTCCTAATTTCTTCTAAACGTATAACATTAAGATCCTTTAGTTTAACTAAGTTCATTTGCTGATATATTTTTTCTTCCATCTGGATATTATTTATCTCTTCATTATTATCACATAATACGTCTTGTTTATCAACTATTGTGTCCATGATTTTGTTTAGTTCTTTTGGGTTTTGTTGTTTTTCAAGCATATTCTGTAATTCTTCAAGATTATACTGCTTACATTCCATCATCTTCTTATTTCTCTGCCTTTTCAAATGATTGTTCAGATGATTTTTCTCTTACTTCTATTTGGATTTTATCTCATGCAAAGGAAATGAATATTTATTTTTTTGGGTTTTGGAAAGGAAACTTATGCTGAAATGAAGTACTAATACTCAAAGTAGATTTTTCATTATGTCTAATTTCATTAACTAAAGAAAGATAAGTAATTTTTGCTAATTCATCTTTTAATTCTAAAACTACATCAGTAATACAGTTCAATTGTGATGCTACTAAAGTGGTTCCTTCTTAAGTGTGCACAATATGTGAATAATTAGGTATAGGATAAGTAGGAGATGATTCAAGCATTAAACACAATTAATTAGCTTAATTATTTATTAATTAGCTTAATTATCTTAATTATTTTTGGTTAAATGGTTTTGATACTAGTTGAAAGAGCCCTTTGAGTAGTACTTATGAGTGCAATATCACATGCGCAAAATTAAATTTTTCAAAAGTAAGTTTTTAAGGATTGGGGTTAAACATGAAAATATTAAAAACTTAGGGTACTTGATGTAATTTAAAAAGTTAAGTTTGGTCACTTTTGTTTCCAGAAAATATTTACCCAAACTTGGATGAACTTCAAAATATTTTCCTAAAATTGTCAGGTCAAAAAAATATTAACCTATACCTCGATGGTCCATGATGTAATTTACCGATTCATTGACTGTTAGTTATATTCCCCACCTCTCCATTACTCTTCATAGCATCTTACATTTTGGGGAGGAACATTACATGCGAATACTTGATGGGAGGTATTTCATTGCTGGTTTCTTGCGTGCATCTCATTATCCCCCATCCCTTGTTCTCCAATACTCGTGGTATTGTGATGATGTGAAGGCCATTTGAGGTGAAATTTGGTTGTGATTGGCCGTGATTTTAAGGATATTAATGTGGATTGGTTGTGAATATGAATTTCATGAATCTTGGGTTTTGAGTGCGTCATTACTAGGCTCCTAAGAGCATAGGTAATGTATATAGTTGCATCTAGGGTAGTTATTGCATTTGCGTTATAAATATACATGCATGCATGCATTATTTAAAAAAAAAAGAGAGAGAGAGAGAGAAATTTTCGAAAACTCAGAAAGATTTTCTAATTTTTCTTTTAAATAGTAAATTTTTGAGGGAAAATGTTTAACTTTGGTCGATAATGATCCCTTTTGCCTTGGATCCGAATGACATATAATTAGGGCACATATTACAGATATTAGGTCCAAATTTTTAGTAACTTATGCTTGGTTTTGACCTAATAGATGAGAGTAAGGATGATATGTCAACTCATGAGTTTTTTAGCCTAAATAGACCACTTCATCACTTGTGGTCATGTATTCATTTTTTTCCCCATAAGAGGTTTATTTAAAGTTGTCATTCTCTAGAATTTGCCCTAACTCTCTTTGAAATCACATATTGCATTTGCATGAATGGTGAGAGGAAGAAGGCATTCTTTGTACAAGTTTGAAGCCACATTAGCCAAGTCTCCCTGGGTACGCAATTATATCTCTAGCTAACCCTTTTGAGTCTTGATTATCACTATTCTTGTTAGGAGCCACTCTTATAGCCCTTGGCCTTAAACAATGCCCTTGTCTAAGCTAAGACTAAGGAGTATCACTTGATGAGGAAGTTGGGGAATGTTGTCAGGAATAGCAATTTTGCTGTGTGATATAACTAAAGAGAAAGTAGAACATGATGGTTGACCTGAGCCTATGGAAACTAGAGAAATTAATTGAATGTAAAACTTCCACGCCCAATGTTTTTCTTTTGGAAAAAAAACCCAAAAAAATGAGAGGACCATTAAAATGAAAAAAGGGATAAAAAAAGAAGATAAACAAGACAATGAAAAAGTGAGAAATAGAAAATAAAAATCTTATCATGGAAGGTCCGCCTTGTGTGTAGTTCACTCAAGTCATCACTTTATTTTTTGGGGAGGTTGTGTGTTTCGTGAGGGATGGTCATTGATAGTAGGGGGATGTGGTAGCTCCTTGATTTTAGCTAATTAGCTCCTCATTTCCAAATTGTTAATCACTTTCTCAACCCTTGACCTGAGTCTTCTTACAACCCACAAAAAGTCCTCTTAATCATCAAATTACATGTGTATTCTAGTGGTAGAGAATGAGAACTAGGCCAAACTTATGGTAGAGTACATCTTTTTGAGTTGGGCATGAGCAGAAACATGCCATCATTTCAAACACTTGAGAAGAGAGCTCCACATAACCTAAAGTGAGCTAACCGTTGCTTGCTCATCATTGAAAAGTGTCGGAACAAATGCATGGATGCTATCTAGGAAGAGCAAGAATCTTGATTGTGTATCTTGTGTATGTGTCATGTGTCTCTTTGTCATTAGGGTGAATTGTTTATTGGCGAAGGGCATGATTATCCCATGATAACCAAAAAAGATTTTCTATTATTTTTCTTCCTCTTTTATTTTTCTACTTCAAAGACTTTGTGGGTTTGTCTACCCTGAACTCTCATGGGACGGCACTAATTCACTTGGGAAATCAATGGGTTTAAAGGGATTGTTGCATACGCTAAATACAACCGTCCGACCTACGGAAAGCTGGTTTTACTTGTGTTTTACTAGAGGACAAGTAAAATCTAAGTGTGAGATTATTTGTTCGATTCCTAAACGATATAGTTTTGACCTCCTTTATGCTTAATTTTAGCTCGCAAATAACTATAATGTAGTGATTTGTTCTTGTTTTGTGTTTTGTAGGAATGGGAGTGAAGAACTTCCAAATTACAGCATTCGTCAATCCACTTTGAGGCCTAAAAGAATGAAAGTACCAAAAGAGATAGCGATGGGCATGCCAAGAGTGATCAGAGCATGCCAGAGCAAGACGAGAGTAAGAAATAAAGCAACCAGGGATTTGGCACCGTACTTGTGCCGCCCCTACTTCTTAAGACTTAGTAGTACAGGAAGCAAAAATTTGACACGGTGATGTCATGCCATGTGGTACACTTGTGCCAACTTACGGAATCGGTTGTATAAAAATCAAAATTAAGCTAATGACAAGGCGTAGAGGATATTTTCTAGGGTTTATCTTTAGAATAACAACTTTTTCTCTCTCTAGTCAGCCATCGTAAACTCTTGATCCTCCATTAATGAAAATTGATCTTTGATTGATTTTTAGCAATTTGTTGATGCTCTTCTCTCATTACCTTGTAATCATACTTTATCTCTCCTATATTCCTCACAAACTCTGTTTTTGCAAATCAGACTCACCCCCAAAAACCATGACTTCTAATGAATTAGGGTTGATGGGAGATTATTGAATGAATCTCAATGGATATGTACCCTTCATCTACTCCTCAAAACTTAATCATCCTTTCTTTTAGATTCCCCTTTTCGATCTTCATATTCATCATTTCAGCTTTGAATTGGGTATTTCAAGGTTCAAGGATCATCATGGAAACTTAAATTGGGCATTGATTATTGCTTTATGATGATTTGTTGTTGATTGGAAAAATATTGATCATAAAAAATCCATCATCAAGAGACTTTGATTTGTGGCCAACTTTCACTCTCCTTACTTTTGTTACTTATTATTAAGTAGGGTAGTTGATTTTAGAATATATTTTTTTGGGGGGTGATCTTTGAGGATTTATTGGGAATTGTTAGTGGCCATGTCATGCCACAGGCCATGTTGAGCCCTGATCACCCTTTTTGATATGTTAAGTGCTTTATATTTGTGCATTGGTTAATGATAGATAGCTTAGTTTAATTTCAAATTATTTGGGTTAAACTTGAGTCCTTATTTGTAGTAGAGCAAGTCTAGATTTGCATTTTAGAGTAATTGGTTTAGGCAATCATACCAAATTCCTCTCACTATTGAGATAAACTTAGGCTAATCTCTCATCATCCTAAAGGATGACATTTCCTCTTTCTCACCACAAAACTCTACCAACAATAATGACTTTTAGAATAATGCATTATTAAAACATAATGAATTATCTTCTAATATCATCTAGTAATAAGGATGGAAATGTTTTTTAAAAAAGGTAAATTATGTAAGAATGACACATGTCAAAAGATTAGGAGATTTTGTTTTATTTTCCTATAACCATGCAAGGCATGGAAAAATTTTGAGTTAATTTAATTGTAATAACTATATGTAAAAACAAATAGTAAATTATGTTTGTAATTCATGTAATTTATGAAAAAATTATTTGAGCATCTATTAACAAAGTACAATAATTTTATAAAGTTAAGTAGAAAACTCCACTTCCATAATTATTTCTGAATGAAAACAAAATTAATTTATAATATCTTAAACGAATTTTGAATTTTCCACTATTTTTTTGAAGGTAACTCGGTGAAATTGTTTAATGTGATTGATGAACTATTTGTTGTTAATGTAATACATTATTTTGTAGTAAGATCAATTGTAGCAGTAATAGTTATAATAGCAGCAGTACCAGCAATAGTAATAGCAGCAGTAACAATTGTTATTATTGTTGTTGTAGTAATAATGATGATGATGATGATAATAGTAGTAATAGTACTAGTAGTAGTCAAAAATATTTTATTACTACATTTTCTTAATAATTGTGTATTTATAATAAATAAGATCCATAAAATCATCACAATGTGTCCAATATCTCTAACACTCCATATTTATAATAGTGGAAATCATTTATTATTTATTATTTTAATTAAAATAATAATTTATTTGGCTTAGAGATAGGTTTGAAATTAGGCTAGGAAAAGTCTAAACCTCTAAAAATTTAACACATGGCACGTGCTAGCTTTAGTGAGTTTTGTTTTAATATATGTATATAGACTGGGGTATGATTTTGGTTGACTGAGATTAAAGGAAGTTAGGGTTTTGGTGTTGGATGAGAAGTTTGGAAATGAGGTAATGGGGGTTGAAGCATGTTGCTCTGTCTTAAAATGATTTAATTGTTGCTAATTAAAAGACTAAATGGTTATCTTAGGTTGTATACGATGGTTGACATTTGCTTGGAGTAGATAAGAGAATGATTAGTCAGGGAGTGAACAAAATGGGAGGAGTAAATTAGAAATTTGGGAATAATTAAACATGATTGAAGAAGTACCGTAAACTTTTGCTTTTTTTTCATGTAGGTGAGCTGGAATGTTGAAATGTAATTGATGATTTTTAGAGTTTGGCAATACAACATCAAGTTGGGAAAGTTAATAAAATTGCTAAAGTTAGAAAAGAGAATTAGTGCTTGATTTGAAGTTTTACATTGGTAATTATGAAGGTATGTTATTTTACATTGGGAAATTTAATAAAATTGCTAAGTTAGAAAGGAGAATTAGTGCTTGATTTGAAATTTTACCTTGGTAATTATGAAGGTAAATGATGTAATTGAGTGAAGTAGAAAAAGAAGGGAAGAATAATGATTTCAAATATTAAACTAAACATAATTATATTTTAGGAATCAAACTAGCCTTTTGAATTGAGTGTTGATGTGAATAGGTTATTTCATTCAAGATAACGGAACTTGGAGTAGTCATTAGTTGAGGGGTGATTAGTCATGGGAGGTATTTAGTGCCAAAATTATTAGAAGATGTTGTAAATGGAGTACTCGGAAAGACAAGCTAGTAAGATATGAAAAGGGAGTTTAATTATTTATGCAGATCCATGGCTAACAAGCTAAGAAGAAGATGTAGTAAGAGAAGCAATATTAGGAGCAAATTAAGGTTCTAATTTTACTAACATGTAATGAAAACACATTACCTCTTAACTAAACAAGAGTACAAGTAAAATTCACTTTAAATTCTCAAAGAAATAACCTTCTAACCTCTAGTTGGGTGTGACTGGCTAATTTAACATTTACAAGTAACAGTTACACAACATTTTATCCGTTTGATCCAATTATTTTGGAATTAATTGGCAACCATGGAGATGGAATGATATTGGTTGTTCATTAAAGGAAGAGGAAATATTACCACTAGAACGGAGTAATAACAACAATCACATCTACAACAACAATGGAAAACTTTAGGGAATGAGTAATGATAGGAAATTAAAGAGCTAAATAAATAAATAAACAAAAATATACATATGCATAAGCCAAATTACATAGCTACAATTATCAAAGTGGAAATCATTTAAATTATTAACAGTGTTATAGCCCATCGACTCTGGAAGGCAAGGCCACTACTATCGAGCCATTTCCTACTCAATTCCCTAGGGAGATAATAAATTTCAAGTGTAAGGTACATTTACTTCATGTACGCTTCAAAAACTCACTTGTTTTTCATAAATACAAAAATCTCAAAATATACAAGTATTTAATGAATTATTTTCAAGCATTGTCTTGCTACATAATCTGGTGGACCAGCTAGTTATTAGTTATCTGGGTTTAGGCTCATCAATTCACCCATAGGGCTTCAGCTTAAACTTTTTGATCACCTGAGTGCTGGCACCTAGTCAATGATTGCATTGTACATATGAGCTCTTCAATTTGGGTTTTACTTTTATAAAATAACCGGTAATAGTTTTAATATAATTCCCTCCTCCCTATTTTGAACTAAAATGAATTGAAATGCACGCGCTTACTGATAAATGAATTTTTATCTTTATAGCATACCAGTAAATGTATTGAGCCTCGACGCATTATTTGAACATTTTTGTATTTCATATTTTAGGTAAATAAATTATGAAGTACTTACATAACTGCTCCAGAGAGATAAGGAGACAACCAATGGAATTTAGACCAAATCACAGTGACACTCTATAAAGCAAAGAGCGATTGGAATGTAAGCTTTGTGGATTGATGGACTTTCATCTGAGCTTAGGAATGTAAAAAGTGTGCACCATTTAATTTTCATGTAAGCTAAACTATGTTCTAATATTTATCTTAAGCAAATTAATTCAGCCTTATCCTTCCTAGGATGGTGGTAACTCCCTAACTCTAACTCTTCCACTATATTGACTGTGAATGATGAGTTAATTAAGACTAATTATGTGATCAAGAGTTGAGGCATTGCAGTGTTCCTATTAAGCCAGGTTTAGGGTCACTGTGAGCCATAGGAAGATCGTAAGTTTGTTGGAGAAGTCTTGTGAGTTTTAAACTCTATATAGGTGGGAGAATGCAAAACGCACAGATATGCCCTCAGATCATTTATTAAGACCAACTAGATAGAACTCCCGAACTGTTACTCATGCATATTATTAGGCTTTGACAATAACTCATATAGCATATATGAGAGCCAATGAGGAGAAGTTAAGGCAAAACCTGATAAGGACTTGCAAACATTCCTAAACTTGAATATACAAATTGTATATGATATTTGACACAATGATGCATGGTAATGTGTATTTATGTCTCGAACGATATGTTGAGGTAAGTGCGGTTATGTTAAAAGTCAAGGTTTATTAATTTCTACTCTTTTTGGGTCCTAACATTCATATTGTGGGTATTTACGATTGAGAAATTAACCATTGCATTGATTGGAGTTATATAGGATGTATACATTCATTGAGATGTGATGAAGTGAATTGTTTCTTAAGAATTTCAAAAAATAATAGAATGAAGGAAATTATATGGGAATCCAAAATTATGATTAACCTAGGGTATCCAAATTGGTGTTGCCCATCATTGGGGGTGAATCTTGATTGAGATACATGAAATTACTTTGAGGATCAATGATAAATAATGATATAAGGCTTTTATGGGTTTTTCGTAACCTAACGAAGTTTATTGTCAAGTAGATATATCACCATTGTGAGGCATGCACAATACAACAAGAGAGAGAGAAGAGAGAGAGAGAGAGGAAACAAAGGAAGAAAGTGAGCAAATAATTCACTTAAAAGTATTAGTGATGATATAAACAGGGATTGACAGGCTCACAACATTAATGAGGCTGGAAGGTGCATGTACTTAACAATATGCCAAGTGAACTACCTTAATAATTAATTTGAAGATGGCACATTAATGGGTAGATTCACTATCAATATACCAATATAGCAGTGCTGGGAGAAGGAAGAATTCAAAGAAGAATCATTCATTGAAGGAAATGAATATTTCATTCATCAAGAAAATACGAGGCTTATTGGAGAACTTTTGGAGCTATCTTTCTCTTTAATCTTTATCAATGGTGTGAGTTGGATAAAATGGGTTATGAAAGGTTGTTTTGACTATAAACGGCACCTATCATAAAGGTGTCAAATGCTTGAGCAATTCCTAAATGTTGATTCCATGGAGTAAGTAGTGACAATATGATGTAATAGAGTGATAAAATGATATAAAATTGGAACAGCTCTACATGTCGAGGTAGAACCTTAATGGCTTTAGTAATAGAACAATGGTACTTACATTGGCCAAGATTCAACATACCAAGTACTACGTGACCATTATGGGAGTTACTAGGTGATACAACAAGATCTGGAATCTTATTCAAAGTGCTATTCCAAAGTTTAACTTTGGGTTGGAAATATAAGGTCACATAATAAGTGAGGTCATGCACATTTCATCTAAAAGATAAGAGGTTAAATATCCTGCTTTAAAATTTAGGCAACACTTCTCACATGATATCTTTACATTGATTAGACAAGCACATACGAAAATATAGCCAGCAGGGGTTAAATCCAACAACAATTATTATTTTTTTCTTAAGATATCGATTAGACAAGCACATACCAAAATATAGCCAGCAGGGGTTAAATCCAACAACAATTATTATTTTTCCCTTGAGAAAAAAAAATTCTTGATTATTTCATCACAATTGGTCACCTTCTAAGATTTATGGCTTACTTTAGCGCATCCTAATTCACAATTTCATTAATGCACATTAATTTGGTATTCTATTAGAAGCTTAACTATGTAGCCATACTACTCTGGAAATACTTCCTTTCATTGTACCCTTTTCATGAATCGTGATCTTCATTTTAAATAATGGGAATGAGATTGAATTTTTCCTCTGTGATTCATGCAATTTCTTTGTACATCATCCTTTCCTAATACCATCTTAGTGTCTTATGCTTCTTGTGGATAACCCTAATCATTTGTTACTTAATCTTTTCATTTTCCTTTAAACTTATTATCTCTTAGCAATGTATATTCTTGTATATCTTTTTTTAAATAACACCAATGATTCTAAACTTTACCATCCAAGACAATCCATTAAAATTGTCGCATGATTCATTTTGGTGGAGAAAGCACCTCATCGAAAGCCATTGTCATTATTCTTATATTGTCATATAGGTTAGATGTTGGAACCCTTCTATCTCAAGACTCAAATAAATTGAGCTTGTCGTGAGATTGTGGTTTACAATTATGCTTCCAACTCTTCGTGGATGCCTTCATATATTTTACCTATTTGGCCATGCAAAAGCTTTGTCCAAAGAATCATTTGCTTTCTACATCACTAGCTAACTTCTTACTTGATACCCTTGCATCTAGCACAACATAACCCATAAATCCTTTATGAATCATATTAACCATTGGTTCATAAAATTGCTTAGTACCTTAGTAATATTTTGTTGGATATCATTATCACCATTGAATATTTTTATGGCATGTTGTTTTTGTGGCATCCTGAGAACACTTTGAAATGTATCATCCTCACTTCACTTGCTTCATCTAAGTATTCTTTATTAATTATATTTGTTGCCTATAACAATTACTTTAGTATTAACATCTTCTATTTTGGCCATAACCAACTTGATATGTCATTATCTTTCTTCACTATTGGGCCTGAATTTATTACTTATAATGGAATGTTCTAACACTTTTTTTTTGCTAATGATGTATCATTATAAGTGCTACTCGAGTTGTTATGAAAACGCTTTGAATATAAGAATAGTTTGTTCTTGGAGCCATACCACCCATTGATCCTTCAGCCCTTTCTTCTCTACAAATTGATGCTTTTATTCTGTTCTTTTGATTCTTGTGAATAAATTGGGAAGTATCGTGAAATTTGTCTTTACAATCACACAAGTCTATATCCTTGGATCCCTTCCCAACTACTGAAACATGATATTGCAGGAGTCTTTCTCTTAATGATTTGCACTCGAGTTATTTTTGATTTTTACCTCGACTTAAAGTGAGTTTTGTTCCATAATCAGTTTGATCATATTGATCCACAATCATTTGAACATCTCAACCTTCATATGGAGTTTTTAGAAGAAGAAACCCTATGGATAATTTTGCAGTTCGATTTTGGGTAACCTCCTTGTAAATTGTAACATTTACAAATAGCAATATTAACTCATCCTTTAACCATTTGATCAACACTTAAATCATTCATTATTCCTAGACATTTGGCTTTTAAATAAATATCAGTTGACTTCTATCTTTCCTAAACTTACTGCTCAAAAGTATTTGGTTCCTATTACCTCTCTTGTTTTCCTTTTACTCACGTAAAAGTAATATTTTCCTTACCCTTTATCTGATATTCTGCTAGTTGTTCCTCGAATCAATAATTGGGGCTAGCAATGTTCTTTATACTATCAATCACTGATGTATTTTTGCCTTAATCCTCTTTGATTAGTTATTGGATTTGCTGATTAGATCATCTACTTGAAAAGTTTCAAGAGGCATCCACAATTATGCAAAATAGTGTCCATTTTCATATTGATGATCTTTCCATAACATATCTTCATGAGGTCCCTGAATTATGATTATTCTTTAGCCTAATTTGTGTAAACCTTATCCTTAGAATTAACTTCTTTCTGATGTTGTTTCCCTATTCTACTTTATAAACCCTGTGAATCACTATGAACAATTGTATTTTCTTCTACCATGATTACATTTATTTAATTCATATTCATATGCTCATATAAGTTGCTTGGGTGAAGGATAAAAATTGATCGTTTGATGTGAATGAATGTAATCCTATCACTTGTTCTGCAATTAATGGCTTGGTCATTTCGATTCTTCCAAGTAATGATGCTACCCCATTATTTCATTTTCCTGATCATGTATGCTACTTAACTACTTGTTAGCTTTCAACTTGACGTCAATTATCATCCTCCCCACTATTAATGTTTGGGTATGCCTAGTTCTACCTTTCCTTCACTTTTCTAACCCATTGCTTACACTAGCCCTTGTCCTATCGATTTCATGCTAAACATTTCCTTTACTAAATGTTAAGTATTTGCTATCTATCCTTCAGAATATTAGCCCATTTGAGGACACTTCTGTTGTTTCCTTGGTTACATCTATATTGCGCGAACACCCATTTTTAATTGCTTAATGGCCAGCAAGCTCAAAATCAGGTGGCAATTTATTTTACTATTGTTAATCCTTCCATATATTTTTTACATGTCCACTTAATACTTAGTACCCTTCAAAATTAAAAAATCTAATAGGTTCCAAGTATGAAAGTTCAAAATTTTGCAAATATAAGTACATGAAGGCTTAAAGAGGGTCCCTTCGGAAACCCTAGGTTGAATCAAACTCGGGCATCTCAATCCGTGTCTAGGTGAGACGTACAAATCACATATGTCTCAAGGTGTACCTCAATCTATATCGCTAAGTACACAACTCTTATCATGCATTACATCCTTGGCTTCCAAATTCCCGGGTAGATGTCAGGTTCAAAATATGCAAGGATAAAAATAGATATATTTATAAATTTCTAAGAATTTTGGATTACAAATAGCACGATGTGTAAGCATGGGATTGAGTTTAAAAAAACAAGTAAGCTCCATAAACCTACACCCATAGCTTGATATCTCTAAGCTAATCATACACACTTGAAAATCACGTAGGCAATCACAAAAAAATATGATTACCAAAAATATATCCAATTGTCTCAAGACAAACTTATGTCACATTTCAAGTTTTGAGGACAAAACTTCTTTTAAGTGCGAAGGCTGTAATAGCCTAAACCTAATTTACATTACTTACTTTAGCTTAATCAAGCTTAGCAAAAATTAAGCACGTGTACTTTAATTCAATATTTGAGACTTACATATTTTATGGGGCTCAATTGGAGCCATGGCCTTGCATTAAGAATTTCAAGTCTTGCCCCTTAAATTATCTAATAGCAGGATAAAGGAAGATATAATAATAAGATTTTGATGAAAAATATGCATATAATATGACAAAGTTTGATCTATAAAATGCATGAGCAAGTTGAATGATTTAGGTTATAGTAACTAAAAATAATTTAGTAAATAAGTAGATAAATAAGTTATCATATCACTCAATTAATTAACAAATTAGTTAATTGAAAGGAAAGACTGTAATTCAAGATAAATAAATGAATAAATAAAAGAAACCAAAAGAGAGGAAAGGTTAATAAAAAATCAGCAAAAACAAAATTGATAAAAGAAAGGAAAAAGAAAAAAGAGATGAAAATCACCTAATTCAGCTGATTTAGACCCAAAATTCCATTTTCTCTCTCCTCCTTTTCCGCATTCCCCTGCTCTACCTGCCTTTCCAACCCTGCATGGCCAGCCGCCTGCTATTACGATAGCCACCACTAGACGCAGGCCATCATTGCCCCAAACTACCGCCAATTAGCTCGCCGCCACCACCTCTACCTCCATCCATATTCCTCACACCAATTCACTTAGTTTTTTAAAGGTAAAAATCAGATGTCCTATGCCCTCCCTTTTCACATATTTTGGTTAATTTTATTAAATTCATGAAATTAGTGTATCCATTTGAGTTTACGTAGATGTTGAAACCTGAATTGGGGTATGATTTGGGTTGATTTGGATTAAAAGAAGTTAGGTTTTTGGTGTTGGATGAGAAGTTTGGAAAAGAGATAATTTAGGTTGAATCATGTTGCTCTTTTTAAGTGTTGCTAATTGAAAGATTAAATGGTTATGGTGGATTGCATATAGTAGTTAACATGTGCTTGGAGTAGATGAGTAAATGACTAGTTGGGGACTAAAGAAAAAGAGATGAGCAAATTAGAAATTTGGGAATAATTAAACATGATTTAAGAATTACCCTAAAGTCTTGAATGATTTTTCTTTATGTAGGTACGTTGGAGTGTTGAAGTATAATTGCCAATTTCTAGAGTTTAGCAATAAAACATTAAGTTGGAAAATTTAATAAAATTGCTAAAGTGAGAAAGGAGAATTAGCACTTGGTTTGAAGTTCATGCTTGGTAATTATGAAGGTCATTTATGTTATTAAGTGAGGCCAGAAAAGAAGGAAAGCATAATGATTTCAAATCTTAAACTAACTAAGCATGATTGTATTTTAGGAGTCAAATTATCCTTTTGAATTGAGTCTTAATGTGAGTAAGTTATTATGTGCAAGTTAAAGGAGCTTAGACTCGTCACTAGTTGAGGAGTGATTAGTTATGGAAGGTATTCAGTTTCAAAATCATTAGAAGATGGTGTAAATGGGCTACTCGAAATGAAAAACTACTAAAATATGAAAAGAGAATTTAATTATTTATGCATAGTCATGGCCAACAAGCGAAGGAGATGGTGTAGGAAGGAGAGTAATATTCGGGGCAAATTAAGATTCTAATTGCACTAATGGGTAATGAAACATAGTACGTCTTAATTAGACAAGAGTACAATCCACTTAACATTCTTAAAGAAATAACCTCCTAACCTCCAGGTGGGTGTGATAATTAATTTTAACATTTATAACTAATAGTTACGCAACATCTTACCCATTTGATCTAACTATTTTGGAATTAATTGGCAATGATAAACCTCTAGTTTTGATATTTTAGTTTCTCGATTTCACTACTCTTCTTTGCCTATTTTCTCAATTCAAAGAAGAATTTGATCATATTTTCTCCTCTTCGCTCATAATTATCTTATTCAGATTAATTCCCCTTTTGTAGGTTCTTTATTTCTAATTTGAGACAATTTCCAGTTAATGGCTTAGAGATGAGTAAAGAGCGATGTTTTGGCCAAGGAAGAGGTTCGATCGAAGAGTCGACAAGAACATTCAAGGGTGCAAGAATGAAGTTTCAAGCATTTGCATAGAAAGTCATATGCATGGATGTGTACAATTACTAAAAGCAGATAAAAAGTTGAAGATATACATGACTAACCATGCACTTTCGGCACGGCCATGCATATCAATTAGTCAGTAAGACCCAAAGTTGCACGGCTAGCCATGCACTTTTACATAGCCGCGCGTCCCCTTTTCCAGAAATCTTGCACAGGTGGTCATGCAGTTTTGCATGCCCATGTATCCTTGTTCCTCATCCAACTTAGGTTTTATTTAAATGTAATATTTTTAAGAACGAGGACATGACCCCCTGATAGAGTTTTCTCCCAACTTTCTTTAAAATAGGTTTTAGGCTTTAGCATATGAATACTTTGGCAATTTCAAGATTACTGTTTGTTGGATTTGAGAGTCATAATTCTTTTAAACTTTTAGTTCCTGAGTTTGCTCTCTCTCTCTCTCTCTCTCTCTCTCTTCCCCCCTCTCTCCCTCTCTCTCTATTGTTGATTGCTTTAGTTCTTGTTAGTAGGATGTTTTCCAAGTATTACATTGTAGCTTTCATTATGTTTAGTTGCTAAATCTCCAAACTTGGTTGTAATTAATGTCGATCATGTTTACTTAATCATGAATTAGATCCTGTCTTGCTTGTTTCATGCTATGTTATTGAATTCTACTTCACTCACCACACGCTTGATGAATTGGTTGAAATCATTCATTTATTTTTATTTGGATTGAGGAGAATGTTAAAAGATGAAACTTGTGCCTAGAGTGACTTATTAGACAATTAGCGTTTTAATATGATAATAATTGAAATCCTAATTGGCATTTGAGATTGTCTATCTTGTAATCATTCGATTTTTAGTCCCATAAAAATAGGTGGCTATAGTTCTAGGATTATTATTTGATCCTTGAAAGAGGGAGGGGATGTGCTTAATTGTCAATCTACCCATTCATGTTGCATGCATGGGTGAGTTCGATGGGGTTAGTTATTGTTTCACTAGCATAATTGTACCGTTAATTCCAACTTATGTATTTTAATCTTCTGATTCCTTACTTGATATCTTAGTTGCTATCTTTTTATTAGTAGATCATGGAACTTTCCAAACTTGATTTGCCTAGATTGAGTAGATTAATTAATTTTACTAATTAAAAGTGAGTTCTTTATGGGATCGATCCATACTTACTGGATGCTAGCTACAACTATATCATACGCTTATAGTTTTAGTTGTAACAAGATTTTAGGACCATTACCAGGGAACTTGTTCCTTTGAATATCAAAACCGATTAGAATTCTCTAGACTAGGCTTTTATTTATCCTTTTGTAGTTTTTAGTTCTTCTTTATTCTTACTTGACACTGCTTTCACTAGGTGTAATGTTTGCTTTGTATGCACCGGAGAAGCCAGGGGAGTTAGAACTCAAAACCTTGTTTCACTTAACCCTGAGATCCAAGCAACTGGACAAAAGTGAGGTATAAAAGTGAGAAGGAGGAAGAAAGAGGCAAAAATGGAGGGGGTAAGGGAGAAGAAAATATAGTGCTCTAGGACTTTACATGTCGAAACCTCTAGTGTTACCTCTTATATTATGAGACGATAATTGAGGCTAATGATTTTAAAGTCTAATCAGCTCTTATTATCTTTGTAGAAAGGGAGTAATTTCAAGGCCACCCCTCAAAAATTACCACCAAGCACATTTAAAACTTCTTGTAAAAGTGTGGTGCTATCAAGCACAAAGAGGGGTATCCAGCTATGCAACTTGGCTAAGGCTTTTCCCTTCTTCTTAAAGGATAAGGCTTAGGTCTAGTTGCAGAATAAGGAAGCTAATTATTTCTCCACCTGGGATGCGCTCTCAAAGGCTTTCCTCAGTAAGTACTTCCATCCTGAGACGACTGCGAAGTTGAGAGATGGTATTACCTCTTTTGCTCAGAAAGATGGAGAATCCCTCTATAAGACTTAGGAAAGATTTAAAGATTTATAGTGGTAGTGTCTCTACCATGGTGTTCCCTATTGGCTCTTAGTTCATACACTATAATGGACTAGACCAATCGGTTAGGATTTCAGTAGATATTATAGCCAACGGGCTCTTATGGAGAAGTTGATAGAGGCAGCAAAGGCTTTGGTAGAAGAGATGGATTCAAACAATTATCACTGGTCAGGTGAAAGGGTTACCCCAAAGAGTTGTGGTGACAAGTATGAGATTAATGTTATGACCCTTTTAGCTAGTAGTGCAAATGCACTTGCAAAGAGACTCGATAAGGTTGGAACTTCTTATGTTCTAGGTAGTTCTTCAATTTCCTCCATAGGAGTATATGTTATGTGTGAGGCATGTGGTATGCAAGGGCATGCATCTATTGAGTGTGATAATGGCCTTTCTATCGTTGAGCATGCTAATGCCCTACATAGTTTTGACCCACCACCACAGAACAATCTATTCTTCAATACTTACAAGCCTGGATGGAAGAATCACCCAAATCTTTCCTATAAGAATTCCAACCTGTAACCTTATTCCCCTTAATAGAATTTAGACCTAGGTGTTCTTACATGGAAGCTTATTTAGACCTAGACTAAGCCTATTGAGAACCTTGGTGAGTCTATCAGATTTATCAACACCAGGTTGGATAGTGTGGCTTCCTAACAGTAAGAGATGGACACCTAAATTGCATAGATAGTTCAGCAGGTTATTCACCTTTGCCGAGCCCAAGGGCATCTACCTAGACAACTTGATACGAATCCCATGGATCACATTAATGTAGTTTTTCTAAAAGGTGAGGAGTTACAGAGAGTCCCATGATGGTAATTCAGGAGACAAATTCAGTACCTATTTCTACAGGAACAGAGGGGCTAAAGATGGGAGAGAGCCAAAGTCCAAAGGAGAGGAGTGCCTAGTCACCTTGAGTTCACCTCTACTAGCCACCTCTGCCATTCTCTCAAAGGGTGGCACGATCCAAGCTTGAACGTAGGTTTGTTAGATTCCAAGATGTGTTGAGCAAGATCTATGTCATTATTCCTTTCTTAGAGGCTCTCAATGAAGCACCATCCTACTTGAAATTCTTAAGGGAGCTTCTTTCCAAATAGGAAAAGCTTGAGGTCTCAATGGTTCCCATCGAGTAGGTATACAGCGTAGTTTTTCAGAGCAAGTCATCATCCCATCTATAGGATCTAAGAAGTTTCATCATTCCTTATGCTATGGGGGACTTATAGATTAAGATCACTATTTGTGACTTAGGAGTCAGTGAGAGTTTGATGTCTCTCTCTCTCTCTCTTCAAGAAGCTTCAGCTTCAGGACCTAAAACCCACAATTATGACTGTTCACTTAGCAAATCATGCGTTCAAGCATCCTGTTGGTATCCTAGAGGATATCCTAGTTCAAGTTGGTGAGTTCGTTATCCTATGAAACTTTGTAGTTATAGATATGGATGACAGCTCTTAGGACCCTATCATCCTCGAAAGGTCATTCCTCACTACTGTAGTGACAGTGATTGACTACTATACGGGTTGATTTTTTATTTTTTATTTTTTTAAGCTTTGTATGAAGAGGGTATATTCAAGTTTCCCCCTACCTATAGCCCTTCTAGACCCTGGAGTCCCTGTGGTCCCTACTGCTCCTAGAGTTATCCCTGGGCTAGAGGTATTTTATGGAAATGGAGTAATCCCATATTAGGTCTTATGCTTGTCAAAATTCGCCTCCATCCATCTTTACTTGTTCTGGAGGCATTACTATTCATCCTAAGGAAGCAATGGATTCACCACCATTCATTGTCTTCGCTCATTCACTTCCCTCCTTCCCCCCATCATGTACTACCTAAAGTAAGGGTCAAGTTAGGGTCCTAAAACAAGCACTTCTTGAGATGCAATCTAAGCATTTAATTGCTTTCAAATAAAAAAAGAGTGTCACTCCTTCCTTTTCCTCCTTCTCCATTTCCCATTTGCAATACAAGTGTCTTCCCTCCCTTTGTTCCCTTATGCGTTGTTTCATTGAAGACAATGAACATCTAGAGCATGAGGGTAAGCTTGTAACTCTTTGGGTGAAATTGTGGATTTTGAGGTGTGATTTGAATGACATCTCTTCCATTTAGATCATATAGCTAGAACTTAATGTAGCTATATTAGGTTGTTTTTGCATTTTTCATTTAGTAGAGAATGTAGCTTACAACATATAGGTTAGATGTTGTATTACAAGAGGAGAAAGTGATCGAGTTTGCCATTTACAAGTTTTCTAGGTACTCTTTCTCACCTTTCTCTTCATTATCCTTTATGTATTTTATTGATTTCTTAGTTAGATTTATTACTTTTGAAAAAAATGAAAAAACATTTGAAAAAAATTTGAAAAGAGTTTTTAAAACCCCTTGTATGATGATGATGTAAGATGTAACAGTTGATTGATTAGTAATGATTATGTATTAAGGTATGCCTTGTCTTGCCGTAAATTTTGCAAAATTATGTTGAGATTATCATTTAGGATTGCTATGCCTTATGTTGCATGTCTTTTTGCCCTCGAGATTCATGTGGTTTGATTTGTTGACCTTGATTAGCAGCATATCTTGGAGTAAGTTGCATTGACTATAGTAGACTAACATGTGAGATTCTGAGCCTAATGACTATTTATTACATATTGTCTCATAACTCCCTTATTGTGTGACTCTACCATGATTGCATCTCTAGAACTTAGTTTGGTTCTCTTTGAGATCACATTTAGAATGTGCATATGTTGATATAATTGAGGCACTCTTTGTTTTATACATCCACATGAGCCTAAAAGCCATCCACTGATGTGTGATATCCCATTTGCTAGCCCTTTGTGTCATTCCCTATTTTGTTGTTTCACCCACATTTACTATACTCTTGGCCTATACACACTTCCTATATCCGTGCCAAAGTCTAGTGGAGCAATACTTTCCATTGAATTAGGCATGTTTTGAGGGTTGATTCACTTTTTGGGCATTTCCTATGGTGGTTTGACATTTAAGGGGTTGTGAGTTGAGATTTTGTATCTCTCATGCCATTCATATGTATCGTGGTTTTGTTTATTACTCTTTCAAAGAAAAGTGACAAGGAGAAATAGAAAAGAAAAGAAAAGAAGAAAAGAAGGAAGTTGTGAATAAGTGTTCGGCATTGGGAAAATTAATTCAATAAGTTGGTGTTTTAGTGTTTGTTGTGTTAGTGCTGTATGCTTTATAGTCTTTTGACTAATAGCTCCATTTTCGTTAAATTATTTCCCCTTTTCACCCATAACTTTGGCCCCATTACATCCCTGTGAAAGTCCTCATGATTGATATTTTGCATTTTGTCACAAGTGGTGAAGAATGGAGAACCTTATCAAGTCTATGGCAGTTTACATGAGTGGTTTGAGTTTCGAGTATATAGAAGCTTGACGGCTAAACACATTAAGATGAGTGCTTTATATAACGTAAAGTGAGGTTCTACCAGTCAAACCTTCTCACCACTTATCAACGGATCTCTTATCTTACTACGTGATTTTAATATTAGAGGTTTGGTGTGTCGCATTTAGATGGTGTGATTTGTAGATGGTGGTGTGGGTGTTTTACAGAAAATATTTTGACACTTTAACTTGGCGAACCTTGGTCCATGAAGTTTCAAGCATTTGTATGGGTAGTCTTGCATATATATATGACCGTGCAAAATTACTGAAAGCGGCTAAAATTGAACAGATGCATAACTTGTTGTGCACTTTCAGCACGACCGTACATATCAATAAGTCAGCAAGACCTTATAGTTTCATGGTTAGCTGTGCACTTTTGCATGGCTGTACGTCCCCTCTCCCAGAAATTTTGCATGGTCATGCACTTTCATACACCCATGCATCCTTCACCTAGGTTTTATTTAAATGTAATGTTTTCAAGAACAAGGACATCATCTCTTAATAGACTTTTCTCCTAGCTTTCTTTAAACTAGGTTTTGAGCTTTAGCATATGAATACCTTGGCAATTTGAATGTTATTATTGTTGGATTTGAGATTCATAATTCATTTAGATTTTCAATTCCTAAGTTTGTTCTCTTAATCTCTTTCTCTCTCTACTATTGATTGCTTTAGTTCTTGTTAGTATGATATTTTCAAATTATTATGTTGTAGCTTTCATAATGTTCAACAGCTAAATCTCTTAACTTTGGTTGGGAATAACGCCGATTAGGCTTAGTTAATCATGGATTAGCCCTAGTCTTGCTTGTTCCATGCTATATTATTGAATTCTACTTCGCTCATCGCACACTCAATGAATTGCTTGAAAGAGCATTCATCTATTTTTATTCGGGTTTAGGGAACGTTGAAAGACAATTTTGCCAAGAGTGACTTAGTAGATGATTAGGGTTTTAATATGAAAATCATTGAAATCCGAATTGAGATTTGAGATTGTCTATCTTATAATCCTTCAACTTTTAGTCCCACAAAAATAGGTGTTTATAATTATAAGATTAGTCTTCGAACCTTGAGAGAGGGAAGAGATGGGCTTAATTGTCAATCTATCCATTCGTATTCTATACTTGGTTGAGCTTGATGGTGTTAGCAATTGATTCGCTAGCGTCATTATGCGATTAATTCCAACCTAAGTATTTTAATCTTCTGATTCCTTGCTTGATATCTTAGTTGTTATCATCTTATTAATTGATCAATAAAATGTCCAAAGTTGATTTGTCTAGATAGAGTAAATAAATTAGTTTTGGTAACTGAAAGTCAGTTCCTTGTGGGATCAAGTCATACATACGGTTGCTAGCTACTGATAGGACATGCACTTGCAGTTTTAACTGTAACAAGAAACCAAGTAAATGAAGTCAATATTAGTTGTTCATAAAAGGGAAGAGGAAATGTTACCACTAGAATGAAGTAACAATAATAACAACCTGTCTACTACAACAACAATGGAAATCTTTATGGAACGAGTAATAATAGTAAATTAGAGAAGTAAATAAATAAATAAATCTTATTTTATAAACATACATATGCATAGCGCAATTATATAGCTAAACTTATCAAAATGAAAGTCATTAAATTATTAACTATGTGGAGTCCGTTGAATCAGAAGACGAGACCATTGTCATCGAGCCATTTGCTACTCAATCCCCTAGGGAGAGAATAAATTTCAAGAATAAGGTACGTTTATGACCTGTACTCTTTAAAAATTCACATATCTTTTATAAATATCAAAATCTTATAATATACAAGTATTTAGTGGATCATTTTCAAGCATTGTTTGCCACATAATCAAGTGGACCCATCAGTTATCAATTATCAAGGTTTTGGCCCATCAATTCACCCTGCGTCTTTAGTTCAGGCTTCTCGATCGGCCTAAGAGGTGTGCACCTATTCAATGATCGCCTTATACATATGAGCTCATTAATTTGGATTTCACTTTAAAATAATAACCGGTAGTAGTTTTAAGACACCCTTTCCAATTTCAAACTAAAATGAATTGAAAAGTGCGTACTCACTGAAAAAGGGAATTTCTATCTTTACACGTCATGGTATATGAGTAAACGTATTAGGTTTTAGCTTATTATTCGAACATTTTTGTATTTCATGTTTTAGGTAAATAAATTGTGAAGACCTTACCCGACAGCTTCGCAGAGGCAAGGAGATTGCTAATGAAGTTTAGACCAACTCGTGGTGATGCTTTGTAAAGTCCAAGGCCATTGGGATGTAAGCATTATGGGTTGCTAGACTTTCATTTGAGTTCAAGAATGTGCTAAGTGTGCACCATTTCATTTTCATATAAGCTAAATTGTGTTGTGATATTTATGTTAAGTAAATTAATTAAGCTTTATCCTCCCTAGAATAGCTGTAATACCCCAACCCGAACTCTTCCACTATATTAACCATTAATGATGACCTATTTAAGACTAATTATGTGATTAAGAAATGGGTTGTTACAATTGAAGGTATGCTATTTATTAGGTGAGTAGTAGCTAACACACACTCCCCCTAAAATTCAAGAGGAAGATTGGTTGAAACTGTAAGGCTCTAGTAATATTCAAAATACAATGATATTTTCTCTTAACTCTTTCATTTTGTTATAGTGTATCCACATAACTAGTTGATGAATAATTTCTTGTTCCCTAGAAAATGTTTTGTAAGTCCTAAGTTGAGGTCATAACCATTGTTACTTCTAATGACTTCCACTCTAGTATTAGACAAGGTATTGACCATGAAACAAAAATTCTTCTCTATTCGGGAAGCTTCACTTTTTTCTTTCATGGGATAAGCCGACACACCCCTACTAGCATCATCCACTATACTCAAAAGATAGCATGCTCTGCAAAAAGACTTCACACAATATGCTCCACATATGTCAACATGAATAAGTTCAAAGCAAATTAATGTTTTATTATAGGGAAAGGCATATGAGTTGATTAGCTCGTAAACATACATCACATGGTTGAATCGTATTCTCAGTAGTAACTTCCTTTTTAGTATAGCTGGAAATTTTTGATAATGCTTGTCTTGAACGATGGCCAAATCTCTTATGCCAGATATCACAAGAAAGGACCTTGTTGACTTAGAATTTTGTTGTTAGTTTGCCTTTGTAATAGTAGGCCCCTCTTCTTGGCTTACCTACTCTAATCAGGTTCCTCCTAGCAAGATCCTGTATCACAGACGATTTATTAATGACGGTTACTTTGCAATAGTGTTCATCTACTAATTGCACGATAGATATCAACCATAACTTAGATTAGGCACATAGAAAACATCATATGACACAAGCTTTGGACTTAAGATCATTGAAACTCTCTTGTTTGCCACAATGTATGTCCCATTGGGTAATTCAACCGCAATGGATTCAATATCTCAAACATTACTCAAGCACTTTTCATCACCCATCATATGGCATGATGTACCGGTACCTAGAAGCCAAGTATGCTTACCTAAGAGTTATGATGAGTTGGTCTTGGAGTCTCAATAAGACTCAAGATATTCTACACCTGCTCCGATGAAAACCCTACTCCACTTGCCTTGTGATTTCAGGAATGTATTCACTTAGTGGTGTTCATTGGTCCAAACCCGCACTGAACCAAGTTGGATTGAAGACTGAATAAGAGAGAAAACATAGACTGAGGATAGGGCCAAATAAAATTAAGTCCTAGGACTAGACCAATAGAATCCGGACCGAACCAAAAACCGAACTGAATTGGACCGAGCTGGATAGGTAAGAATTTTTCTTTTTTGTTTAAATGTGGAATTACAAAATGCCCAAATTCATCCAAAAGACAAGGTTAAACAAGAGAAATTTTATAAAAACGTAAATTCAATAAGTCAGTTTTACCTCTTTCCTCAAAATTCTAGAGGATTAATGGATCGATGCCAATTTCTAAAGTAAATCTAAAAATAAAAAGGACAAAACTAAAAATGATACAAACCTCATAAGTGTCTTTAGGGCTGTTTGTCGAAGATCTTCTCCAAATCATGACATCAGGACAATACCCAATGATAAAATTCTTTGCAAATTTCTTTCCAACAAAAGAAAATTACTTTACAAACTTCGATGAAAATTTCTTCACCTAGATTCTTCAAAGGCTCAAAGCTATTCACATGTTCTAATTCACATTTCCTTCCATTGTCTCTCTTCTTTAAATCTCACCCACCATGCATCTACTCAATCTCCCTCTTTCTCCGAAACATGAAGTAATTTGCATACCAAAATTATATCCTTATCATGGAAAGATTGGCACACAAATTAGAGGGAAAGAAAGCACACATCATTCAATTTCTATTCTAATTTTGACTTTTAAGAGAGATAGAGAGAGAGATAGACAAAGAGACAGAGAGAAGGAAAGAAACTATAGAGTAAGCTTAGAGAAAGGGAGAAAGAGTGATTGGTCATGAAAAAAAAAATCGTAAGTTCAGTATTCTATTGCACTACAGCAATTGATACAGTAATGCTCAAAATTTTTAATTTTTTTATTCGGTCCTTGGTCCAAACTGATTGGACCGGTGGACCGAACTAGATCGAACCGAAAACTGAATAAGAAAATTTTTTGGATCATGGACCAGACCGAATCCAATCCACTTGATATGGTCCAGTTCGGTCTTAATCGGTCTTCAGTCTGGTCTGGTTTTAGACTGAAAAATGAACAAGCCTATTTTCACTGGTGCTTTGGGCCACATTGACCACCTCTTTGCCAAAGTAATTACGTCATTCCTTTCCAGCATTGACTCAGCCTCTGCCTTTTCTACTCACTCCCTACCCCGATCATTATGACCTCCACGAGAAACCCATCGAACTAGGTAATCTACTACCTCAAAACAGTTGGTCTCATCATGAACATACTCCCCGTAGTGTTTACAAGTTGGCTTTTCTACTTGTTTACCAAGGTGCAAAACTACATAGACTGTTGCACCATCATATGTGCATTCGCAATTATTCATCACTTATGATTTTCTTCCGGCTGTGTTATGCTAAAAACTTTGTCCAAAGATGGAGAGGGTCTAAGGTGATGATTTAACTTCGAACATTTACATAAGCATCATCATTGAGCCCCTATCAAAAGTTGATGAATACGATCCTCCTCCACTATCTTTACTATTTTATCCAAGGCGCCATAAGTGCAAATGGAAATTTTAACATAATTCCTGGGTTCATTCCACAATCTCATCGGTTTAGAGAAGAATACTACTACCTTTTGGCTTCCTCATTTGCAGTGGGCTATTTCAACCTTTAGTCGATGGATCTTCGGAACATTAGGAAAAGATCATCTCTTCTAAATGTTCTCCCACATGCTGTAAACTGAGTTGACTTGAGCAACATTTGCTTGGAATTTTGGATCAGTCACATTCATGATGCAAGATTTGATCATAGAATTAGCCATCTCCCTCGCATTATCTTCAGCAGAGTATTCTCCTTCTGCCACTATTGGTTTTGTTATTTTTCTATCAATAAAGTCGAGCTTATTTTTAGCTTTTAATGTGGTTCTAATGACTTCTTCTCACAAGTCTTATTTTTTGCCATCAAACTTGATTACTGTTGTGATAGCTCTAGGAGAATGTAAAGGATGAAGATAATACAAGAATTGACTATCTATGATGAACTCTTGTTGATAACCATCTTGTGGTAGTTGTTGGTCTTTGGTCATGGTCATAGAAAAAGAAGCCTAGGATTTTAGTTTTGTTATGAGTCAAGGCTCTAATACCATGATAAGTAATGAGAGAGAATTTTGGAGGATTAATTTTGTGTTCTTTTATTGCCTTTCATTCATCATGTCTCATGCCTTTTATACACAAGAGAAACCAAGCTAAGGGTACGTGACAATAATTTGCCCTAGTTGCTTAGGAAGAAAATGAAATAATATCCAAATAATAAAAATAACTCTAAAGAATACTCAATTACAAAGAGAATGAGTGTTATGGAGGGGTGGAGGTTTCCCATGTTACAATGTTACCATCTAAAGCATCACAGGCAGTATTAATTAGACGGAATATGAGACAGAGAGAGACTGCTGAGTGTGAGGAAGGATTGTTGCAACTAAATAGGAAGGATTAGGATTTTGAGGAATCAAACAAGCCGTTTAAGTAATTACCCTGTTCAGTTTATAAATTTTTTATTTAAAAATATAATTTTTTAACTGAGTTAAAAACATAATAAAATGAATGGTTAAAATCGAATGATGATGCAAGTAAGGTGGGATACATCTAAATTGATTGTTATTTAATGATGAAAACCACTTCAAACCGCATTTGTTAATTAGTAATCCATTCGCCTTATGTAAGAAAAATGGGATTCTAACATGAACACTAGTTGAAAGGTCATCTTGAACAAAATTTGATAAAGTATAGGCACCATTAATCACATAAGCAATGCCATGGGTCATAGTCTTAATGGCAACACATAGCCTGCCACTAGAACCATAACAACTAGATTTGTGTTTCTTTCTAGTTTGATGAAACCTCAATTTACATAACTCGAGAATAAGGCCCCTGCATGGAGAAGAAAAACCAGTTTTGGTTATGTAATATGACCACAAGTCCAATTTGGGTATTTTGTTCATGCTGGGTATTGCCTTTTTTTCTTTATTGATTTCATCAATTTCTAAAAGTTTTATCCAAATTTAGATGTCTTAACTTCATTAAAATTATGAAATAATGACAAAAATGATCCTTTGATTTGAAAATTTAAATAAGGGTGGATGAACATTGCTACATTACTTGAGATAGCATTTAGATCTAAGTAAGCTCCAGGTACTAGATTTACCATTTTAAACTATTAAGTCTCAATATTACCTCACTGTGGTAATATGAAGATAGATAGAATACCTTGATTTAAAAAAAAAAAAAAAGGATAGATAAAATACCTATGTCTTTTTATCTTTTGTATAAAATAAAATATGTATTCATATCATTAGTTTATCCCCAAACAGTCACCAACCTCCCCACCTCTTGTGATTCAACATCCCAAGATTCTTCCAAGTATTATACCTAGTTGCTTCAGGCTTGGGCTAGTTACGATATCCTAATATGCATAAACAAACCAAATAACATGATGGGTAATTTAAGTTCTCCTTTTGTTTTGATTATGTCTATATATATTATATTTAAATAGTTCTTTTAATTCTCCACTTTCTTCCATCGATTGAACTAGTTGACACTAATATTGTATAGGTATTTATTAGCAATAAATAAAAGTATCAAATCGGAACATGTTTACATATTGTACCTTCGTATTTCAAACTTATGTACATTTCCTCCCTATTTTTACAAGTACAAAAACACAACTGTTAGCAATATGGAGTTGCTTTCTTACTTGGCTATTGGAGGGGTTACCACTGTCAAACGGCTTTTAAACTTATAACAATATTCTTATCACCGATTGGGATCTTCAATGTCAATACATCTTTCCTAGGTGACGGAAGCCTATAGTATAACTTCACGGAGCAAATGTCTACTTGATATGATATATTGCACTAGAAAGAAGATTCTACTAGTAGCACCACATGAAATTACATTTTGACTCATTCTTTAATCAAAACAAACAGATGTCATATGATAACATGCAAATTGTATTTCATAAGAATTATTATAGTTGTATTAAGATGGTGGCCATGACCGTGAGGAATAATAGAAAGCCCAAGGATGAAAAAGAAGGCCGTGACTTTTGAGATGGCTAAATGAAGATTGATGATTTAGTTTGACTTGATGAATAATGCTGACATAACAGAGGAAGCACGAGCCAACATTAGCTAATACAAAGTCCTTTACCTTTTGTTGTCTGTATGCTCTTTTCTTCTTTTCTCACCATCATCAAAGAAGCGTCGTTCATACATGCCAAAAGATAAATATAAGCATCTTTGTGTGACTCTATATAGTTTAAACTAGCTAAATAGCATTCTAATCAACTTTCTTATTGCATTGGTTCACTCGAAAGGGTAAGATTAGAAATGGCGCATATGAAAATTTGTCCATTAACGATGTTGACGTATTTCTGTAACTTAATAATAAACAACCAGGGACCTAGCAATAGTGTGCCATTATTTGCGTCTCATGATTTACAACCTTGATCATACAACCAAGGGGATAAGGAAGGAAAAAAAAAGTGCATAAGTTTGATGGAAGACAAGGTTGATGAGGTGTACGTGTTTACTTCGTATTTCATCAATTTGCTACTTAAATGGCCTGTGTTCAAAGTTGAAACTAAATTGATGGAAATATGAGCGATGACTATCTAGCATATACTCTCAAGCCTCAACCCTAGTCCAAAATTTCATTGTCAAGCTTTTTGAATGTTCTAATGTTCTAAATCAGCACAACATAGATTTGGTTAGAATTGTTGACAAATATACGAGTTGATATGATACAGATGAAAATCGATGTGTTTTGACCATTCATCATCACGATAAGCATATTTCTATCAATATCATTTTTGTTATACTCAAATTTTTGAGACTAATGTAGAAATGACACAGTTATTAAATGAGTTGAGTTAAATTGTAAAAAAGTATTTACTTTCAAGGGAAAAAAAAATAATAGTAGTTTACCATGAATTTTCTATTATTAACAAGGGTGATACATATTTAGGGAAGCAAATGTGATGGTAGATTGGATAGCACAGTTTGGACAATCCACATTCAACTATATCATATGATCCTCGTGTCAATCACATTTTTTTTCTTGATTCTTACCTATAACAATTTAAAAAGAACTTGTATGATAAGAGTTGTTCTAATGTCCTTGTATTTTATACTTAATCTCAGAAAAGAGAGAGAGAGAGAGAGGGAGGGAGAGAGAGGAGAGGGTAATTCATAAGAACTTCAAATTTTCACCCACAAAGGGAACTGCGGAAGCCAAAACAATGTTGTGCTAGCTGCTAAGCCTACCCCACCTATTACCAGTGTTACGAGAATCGAACTAGACCGGTCACTTCGATTGGTCCGCCTGGGACTTGGCTTGAAATTTGGCTCAAAAAAACCTATGAACCGTTCTAAGCATCCACTCGCTCGAAACCGGTCAAAAGCGGCATGTTCGGTCAACGGTTGAACGACCCAGCTCGCAGTCCAACCGAGATTCTACCCAAAAAAAAAAAAAAAAAAACCAATCATTAATCTTCGGGCTTCAGCAAGCTATGCTCTGTGCTCCAGCAGAGTCTCCTGCGGCAGCCAAGGTGGTCACGAAGGTTGGTTATGCTTGCATAGCCTATGAGTTATTAAAGACAATGGCTCCACCACCTTGGCACTCACGATGGTCTGGGACCCTTTAGATTATACAAAGGTGAGGAAAGGACAGAAAAATAATGAGGGGGAGAGAGAGGGGGAAAGAAGATTCCGCATGTCACAACTGCCTACTAGCATTTTAGGAGAGACAAATGACAATTGGGGTTTTGCTACCTTTGCACTATTTCTTTTTATTAAGTTGGGACTTGGAAGTTAGACTGTTGAGCCATGTGAAAAATCAAGGATTATGCATATTCTGTTGATTTCTTTTTCTTTTTTTTTCCCATTTTTAGGTGAATGTGCTTTAGTTTTAATTGGACCTTGACACAATACTCATATATCATATGTAATGAAAAATATAATATTTTCTTTTGTTTTTGTTTTCGATTACCTATAAATTCTTATGTAGTTTACCAGGTCATGCTACTTTAATCCGAATCGACAGTAAATCGGGTCAACCAATCTAATGTCAATCGAACCGATTCAACTGAGACCTACTTTTTGGACTGAGTCAATCATCAGTTCGGTTCTCTTAAAATTGGCTATCACCCCAACTTTAAGCCTGATCTTACCCTTTTTGATATGTTAAGGACCCAATTTATTTAAAAGGAGAAAAAAAGTAAGAGGACAAAGATGACAAGGGTGCTCATTGGTTTTGACAGCAGACAAACTAAAATCTTGTACATACAAAAGTGCCGACCAACATGAATGTTACTCCAAATCCATCCCTTAGTTAGAAGTTACAACGACCTAAGCATTAAGTCAAATATCCTAACATTTACCAAAGTTGATGGCTGCCTTCAAAAGCATTGATCTCCCCAACTCTTTAAACCTAAGATACTACAGAGAGCCATATTATTCTGGCAATTTCTTTGTCAATGTAGGTTAAAACAATGAGCAATCGTAGGGTCATTCAGAAAAAGTGTGGGCAAAAGTTCAAAAAATATATACAGCAATTAACCAAGGCTCCCAAGCTACTTTATGTTGGTGGAAATCATCTTCGAGCTCTCTAGAAGCCAAGTTTTGTATTTGTTAAAAGCATATCCTTCAAAGATCTGTCAAAAACCAAACAGACTGCTAATTCCAGTACAAAACAGTTGCAGAACTACAACATCAGAGCTAATGGGAAAGTATAGTGAATTTCATTAGTGAAATTGCAGTAGGCATTTTGCAAAGAATAGCTCACTGCTCATAGAGGTATACGCTGGACTAGCCTGAACCAACTATTATTAACGTTCATTAAAGAATCAAATGGGTTTCCTTATGGAGCAAACCCAGCTAAGCTGTCCAAGCTTTATCCTTGCATGTGTGTAAAGAAAGACAAGGGAATACACCAAGAATCAAGAAAAAGGAGCAAAGAGGAACACACCTGCTACCAAATCCAAATGAAGTTCCTTGCCCTGTGAAAGCTTACTCTTACATAGAGGAGATGGTCGAAAACTAAAGCAGTCCTCCAATTCCTTTCTCTAAACTCTTACTTCTGTGTCAACTTTCTGGGCAGAAGGACTAGAAGAGAAACGGAAGCTTTTAGCTGTATGAAAATTGTAGATGAAATTATCAGAGTATACGTAAGTCATAAAAAAGATTACCTTCCTCCAAGCTACGGAAGCTTCCAGGAGGAAATATCTTGTCTGGATTTAAACGTTTCAATGAGGATAAAGCCACTGCCACACAACTTTTACTGCAGAAACAAGAAATTGCTTGTGATTCACTGGAGTCTATGAAATATAAACTCCCCAACATGATGATGCAGCACATGATAGCAAGCCAGAAGTCAGTAGACACAGCAACAGCAGCAGCAACAACTTACACGTAGAAAATACCAAATCGTAACTTGAGCAAATCTCCTAACCAAATTTCATTTCATTTCACAGAATTGACTCCAAGAGCTAAATACCTGGCCCAGGTTGGAATAAACTTTTTGTTGGGCATATCATCTTCTTCCTCCTCTTCATCATCTGAACACTGGTATGGTGATATATCATATGATTGTCCGTAGCTGATCTGGCTAATCGTCTTGTCCAATTTATCACAATTAGGGGTAGAAATGTCAGCAACATCAATGCTCTCAACCTGGGAATTTTAAAAAAAAAAAAAAAACAAGCAATATTTTGTCAGATGTGTCCAAAGACAAACAAAACATTAAGAAGCTTTATTATGTTCCTAAAGCCTTTAAAAGACTTATCATTTTGATTAAATTTAGAAATTTTTGCAATGGACCATGTTACTTTAAACAGTTTTGGGACCTCATTCTCCATCCCTACTAGCTCCATTCCATCCCTTATTCTATATCTGTTTCTTTGTTTGTCCTTTCAGGGAAGGTTGCAGCTGAATGGCAACTTTTATTCAACAACCAGCTAAAAGGACATCCTTGTATAATTTTCATTGGCTAACGGCCATCATAGGGGCCTTTATGAGGCCTTTACAGATGAAACACTAGCTGAACTCCATGTAAAAAGAGTGATGAAGATAGGCCCTGAATTACCTTTCCTGTATCAGAAGAGCCTGTAGCAGACTTGCTATCATTTGTGGATGGCATTGCATTATCAGCTTTTCTTCTGTCACTTCTAACCACTTCATCTGGATTTCTTGATATAGTCTCTGTTTCTGCTGCTCTATCAGCTTTGTCATTGGAATTTTTCCGTTCATGCGTTCTCCGATCCTACAAAGATGCAATACTTAGACCTCGGAGATGAACCAGAATACTAACTCCCTACTTTGAAAAGAACAACAACTCACCTTGGTTTCACATCTTGACTCCTCTCTCCATGCAGAATTTTTCTCCTCTGCTTGTTTTTGTTGACACCGCACCTCTTGAATACGCTTTCTTTTCCTTTCCTTTTCTTTTCTGTCTTCTTCTTCTCTCTGTCTTTTTCTTGCTGCATTTTCAGCATCTCTTTTCTTTTTTTCTTCCTCTTTAGGGTTTTTCTTCAGTTCTATTTGCTTCAGATTTTCTTGCTCCAATCTTGCTCGCTCAAGCTTCAATGCTTCTTTCTTCTTTTTGCGTTCATTCTCTTTCTTCTCCGCCAGAAGCTTGGCCGCTTCTGCAGCTTCCAGAGCCTTGACTTTGACTTCTCTCCTTGCTGTACAGGAAGTATTATAATTCCTAACTCAGCATGATAATAGTTTTGCATATTCAGTAATTACAAAATAAGCACCTAAACACATTTCAAGATGATTGAGACCAGAGGTCCAGGGTTATGCTTCTTTCCATGTTATCAATGGCTCAGTACACAGAAATGGTAAAGAAAAACTGGCAGAATGGGCCTATAGGTAACATAATTTTTGAATTACAACTTAAGAATTAAAATAAGAAAGAATACAATGGAGACAAAGGAATGCATGCTAGGAAGCGGTATCATGTAGGCCGCTGGTGTTACCCACATAGTAGTTCCTAACATGAAAGACTCAAAAGATATCCAAAATCTTCTAGAACTAAAAAAGTAAGTCACCTGGCATGACTGAAGATGTTTGTTGAACAAGTGGAAGAAAGGATTTCACATTAGACACTATATTATTGCACTTCGATCCCTTCTCTGACAAACTTTGTCCTCTGCTTCTTAAGCTGGATTTCCCTAACAACTTTGGTTTGCTGTGACTGCTGCTAAATTTCTCAGAGTGCTTCTGTATGCTATTAGCACCAATTGACAAACTCTGGGTCTCTTTCCCTTCTTGCCTTCTCTGCCTGCTTCTCAGATGCATTTCATTCTTCTTACTGTCTTTATCATGCTGTTCACTAATGCTGACTTCTGTTGTTACAGATTCTAAACTACCTCTCTCACCTACATGGCTGGACGCCAGAATGGTTTCATTCATCACAGTAATATCACGCAACGGTTCTCTAATGGAACTACTTTTCACGTTCAGGGCAAATCCATTCATGTCTGTGTCACATGTTTCACCCACATTAACATCTTCCTCTCCAGTTTCAGGATCTTCCTGAATGGGGAAGCAAATAAGCTCTGGATTACTGCTAAGTCGCTTACCTGAAGAGCCAGATTTAGATGTGATGCCTTCGAACCCTGTTCCCAAAGGAGAAATAAAAGGTATGGTGATATCCCTCCTAAATCGTTTGCCAGGAAATGAGCAGTAGTCAGAATAGGATTTCCCTTGTAAAGCATCGTCATTGAACTGCAGGTTGTTTGTCAAGTCAATGTTTTCAATAAGCCCATTGGGCACTGATTGGTAGACACCTGGCGTGAAGTGCAGTTTGTATGCAGTAGGAAAAGGGGACGCTGGAGTACTCAAGCTTGCAGGTCTGGGTATTTGCTCAGGCAAATTGACGCATTCTGCTTTTTTACTCGAAAATGGGATTTCGCCATTAAGGAGCCCATATTCAGCATTATGTACACTGTCGCTCTTCTCAGCTATGATGTATCCCTCAAACTCCGGCACAATTTCACAAGCATCAGCATCATACACATCCATGCACTCAATAAGTGGCGAACCAATTGAAAATTTTAATTTCTCTGCTTCCTGTAGAGATTCTCTTTTATGCAGTGTCATTTGGACAAAGGTCAATTGATCTGCAGAATTACCTTGGCTAACAATGTCAGCAAGCTTCAAATGATTAGACAACCTTCCAATGCAATGTACACTGCTTGTTGGACCTTCTCTCGCTTCTTGTGTGGGGAAAAAATCTGAGGGCTCTGTGGTTGTAGTACCTTGCTTCACATTTGAGGCTTCGGATATTGATAAACTTTTTTGTTCACATGTGAGGGCCATCGTGATACTTCTCCCTATGCTATCTTTATCCTGACAAAGCAGAAGATGAAGAGGTGAATAACACAACAAAGCTAAAATGACATTGCATAAATTTTATCTGGAGTTAGCAAATGCATGCTATAAATTTTTAGGAAAACATTGTTCATGAAGTCTGCTATGATTAAATGAACTTCAGGAAGCCCTGGCACTCTCCTCAGGTTAGTGTATCAATGCCCAATACACAGTAGGCACTAACGCTCTTGGACACACTTGAACATACTTCAGATAGAGAAGAGGAAATACATACAACGTTTTTATACAAGACTTGCTATATTCATATTATCTAACATTTTTGTGACACGCACCATTTTGGAAAATTTTTGGCTGTTTACATCTAAATATGCCCTGTTCAGTGATGCCCTCTTCAAATAATAAATACAGAGCGAATAATAGTACTACACAAAAATCACATGAATCTTGTTTTATCAATTCATGTCAACTATAACTGTGTGATATCCTACTTTTTTAAAAGCAAGTTTTGATGTGTTGGTGTTGTGGCATGGCAGTCTTGCTTCAGTGTTTGTGCTTCTTAGTGACAAACAATTTAAAACTGCTATGATTAGGTAAATATATTCTCTTGTATTAATTGCCAGCATGGCGTACCAGCAACAGAAGAATACCTCTTCATACTGCACCTTCGGGGCCAGCTCAGGTTCCTTACTGTCAAGATATTTGAGGCCATGAGCAGTTGTGGCAACAGACTCAGAATTTGACAATACAGCGTCTGAACATCCAGAAACAATCAACTTCTGGGGCAGAGAAGCGGAATTAGCTTCATTACCATCCAAGAATTTATTTGGCATGTTCTCATTCACATCATGGCAAGTATTTACCCTCAAGCTTGGGCTAGCAGATTTGTAATCAATCTGACATCCAATCTTCCTCCGTTTATAACAAGGCCAAGAACCGTCCATAGCATTGCTAACCTTATATTCTCGAAGTACATCTACACCTCCTTGAATACCAGGTAATTTAGAACAGCCAACAACTTCAACAAGAGTTGAAAAGCAGGATGTTTCAATACCTGCATTCCTAAAATGGCTGCCTGGTTTCCACATCTCAGATGCATGTTCACTTCTAGTTTCATCTGGGCTATCAACAGGATGAAATTCGAGCATTGATGCTAATGATGGCCCTGAATTCCGAGCGGGAGTATGTGGAATAAGTTCTGCAGTCTGAGTGTCCAATATTGCTTTTAAATCATTGCAGGAAGTTGGCTGATGTCTACTTTGCTCTGGGCTTGAATTAGGTTCGACAGCATCCCTATTCAAGCTCATAGTGGCCTCAGTGACTGTACTCCGCAAGCTAAAATCACTTGTATCTTTGCAATCGTTGCAGGAACTCGACTTTTGCCTAGTTTTATCCAAGCTCAAACCAGCTTCAACTGCATCTCTATGCGAGCTCAAATTGGCCTCAGAATCTGCATTAGGCAAGGTAAGACAAATTGTTTTTTTGCAATCATTGTGGGAAGTTGAATCATATCTACTTTTTTCCAAGCTCAAGATAGCTTCAACATCCCTAGGCAAACTCGTAATGGCTTCAGTGTCTTCATTGGTCAAGCCAAAATCAGTTGTTTCTTTGCAATCATTGCAGGAACCTAGCTCATGTCTAGCTTTCTTCAAGCTCAAGGTAGCTTCAACAGCATCTGGATGCAAGTTGATAGTAGCTTCAGTATCTGCACAAAGCAAGCTAACGTGGCTTGTTCCTTTGCAGTCATTGCAGGAACCCCATTCAGGTCTATTTTTCTCTAGGCTCAAAGTAGCTTCAACAGTATTTTTATGCAAGTCCATAGTGGCTTTAGTATCTGCATTACGCAAACTAATATAACTTTTTTCTTTGTCAAGCTCTTGTTCTTCTTCAGGCTCAGATTTACGCTTTTGAGACATAGACATATCCACATTTGGCCCTGAAAAGCTAGGATCTGCAGCAAATTCCATTGTAGTCCTCAGCATATGCTCTTCAGTTGAATCAGGTGGACAATCTAGCAACAATGAAGTCTGCCCAGATATCTTGTCGCTTTTGGGCAATGAATGATCAACCTTTGTCTCAAAGTCCTCCTGGGTTTCATATGCAAATGATGTAAATTTTTGAGAGGTTCCTTCAGCAGACGATGAACAAGAAAGAGGAGCAGATCTCTTTTCAATGTTGCGATCTTCAGTCTTCTCTTCAGAATTGCCCTTACCTTCGGCCAAGCTATCAGCCAAACAGGCTTCTTCAAACTCATCAAAATCAAGTTGTTTGGGCTTCACCGGTATTTCGTCCTTAGTCCTGCTCGCATTCTCAGCCCTGCTCCTATGATCCTTAGTTTCGTTCTTAGCCCTGCTTCTATGATCCTTAGTTTCTGCTTGTTTTGCCCCACCACTCCTGGATTTGGAAATTCCACCAGCATTGTTACTCTTGCTACTCCCACTGGCATGATTTCCATTAATGTTGTGAATTTGGTTACTGTAGGATCTTGTGATTCTTCTATTTTGGACGCCATCATTTTCTGACAGTTGTGCCTTGCCACTTCTGGATCTTGTCATTCTACCAATATAAACCTCGTGATTCTTTTTGGTATTCTGGTGACCCCTAATACCAGATTGTGGGCAACAGCTACCGGATCCGGTATTTCTTCCAATATAAACACAGCTCTGTACTTTCTTCTTATCTTCTTCTGTTTGCACTTCCTTTGCCCCGTTACCTTCAGATTGTGAGGAATAATCACTGCAAGCATTACTTGTCATTTCCTTGTTTGTGCAATCGCCAAGTGCTGCTTCTTCGTCAATGCAAGCACACAATGGTGGAGGCCCAACTAATTCACCAGATTTCCTGATGCCTTCAAGCAGTTGATCATATCCAAATGTTTTGTTGCCAGAAGAAATGCCAACATTGCTTTCCTTCTCTAACGAGCGCTTCCCACTTGCCTTTGCACTATTACGAAGCTCCAGTGCTTTTTGGCGGGATCTTGACCTCTGCACCCTCGCTAGTGACTCATCCAGCTTCAAGCACACATTCGAGTTCATCATACCAGTTTGATCTTCAGGAGACATAGGGACATAATTGGGCATGTTTTGAGTGTCATCAACATGACATTGAGGAACAATGCCAGACCCATCCTCGGTGTCATAAATATGACACGAAGGAATAATGCCCGGCTCATCTTCATCAGGACCATTGCTAGAGGCACATGTCGCATGCATTAGGCCATCATTAACAACGGTTGCAACTGACTTATCATGCGCAAAGCAAGTAGTACTACCACTAGGATAAGTAACTAAAGTTCCTGGTTGTGGAAGTAGTAGTCCAGAAATAAGCTCCTCTTTGTTTATTGCTGATCATAAATGGAAAATAAGACAACCTCAGATTAACAGACAAAACTCCAATTCCTTGAAATCAGGAAACTAATCACACAAATGACTATTTCTAAAGAAATTCAGCGCAACCCTGAAAGAGTACAAACAAAATACGACACTTGATTGAGAAAGTGAAATTACCAATGAAATCGGAGGTTGAGGAAGGGAATTGAGGGTTGATAAGCCACGAAGGTGGGGTTATCCCTTGGATTAAGAGCTTGGAAGCAAGATGTTGATCGTGGAGTAGTTTCTGCTGCTTCAAATGCTCGATTATCCACCTCTTTCTCTCGAAGATCTGCACAAACAGCTTCTCTGTCGTCGACATTTTCGAAATTTTCTTCACAACAACTCCATTGAGATCGATCGGAGGTCTAGGGCTGAGACCCAGGGCGATGGCCGATGAGAGGGAAATGGGTAAGGGTTTCGGAGGAGCGCGGAGAGGAATTCAAATTATTATTAGAGCAAAGCCGATGTTGAGCCATTTTCTGGCTCACCGATTGGGCTTATCACTGTCACATCAATTTTCTCTTTAATTTTTTACTTTACAATTCTCGTTCTCTTTAGAGCATTTTCAGCGCCCAACTCACGGGCATGAAAAATTAGCTGGCGAACCTGTGGGCCACCCGTAACAGCGGGCCCAAGTCACGCGGCTCGTCGGGCGGCTTGCAAATGCGGGCCGCTCGGCCTCTTTTTTTTTTTTGTCGTTTTCTGGGTCAAAATGACGTCGTTTAGATGCGTTTGACCCCTTTTTTGACTTCGCTTGGCTTTAAAATAAAAGGAAAATGTTGTAAAGCTGCTATGCCATGCAATGCTCTGAACTAGCCGTTGCCAACGGTAACTTGGGGAAAATAATTTGGGTTTCAATTTTTTTTGGTTGAATTCTCAGACTTTTTCCAATGGCTCAAAAACAGGCGAATTTTTTATTATATTTTTTTTGTTCATGTATGCTTGCTAAAAATAGGTGTCATTTTGTGCAAAATGAACACACAAAAATTTCAATATCCCTCAAAAAAATTCTGAGCAATTTTGTTATATTTGTGAGTAATTTCATCCAAAAGTGAAGCAATTGTAAGTGTTTGTAATTTCTATTCCATTAAATGCTTTCTTTTATAATTTTAAATGTTGTAGTTATATTTATAATATCTTGTTATTATTTTGCAGAAAAGTTGGAGGTGCTCTCAACCAAAAAAGAAGTGAACAACATTGTGAGTCTCAATTTTTTTAATAGCATTGAGAAATTTTGTTTTGTTATATGTTAGTTTATATGTTAGTAAAATAAGTAAATATTAAGAAATTTTGTTATGTGAATTTGATTTTGTTATTTATAAGAGTTGACATTATTAACTTGAAATGCTTTGTAAATGAATTTAGTAATTCAAAATTATGTTATGAGTTACTTTTTTATGTTAGTGTATAAAATAATTAATATGATTACATTTAAATTTATTTGGCATTTAAGTTAAAATCTATTATGTTGTCACATGTTATATGTATAGAATATGTGAATATTTTATATGATAATATGAATGTGATTAAATAAATATCACGTGACTATGTTTTTAGTAATTTCGTATAATTTTAAATTAAATTATGGTTAGGCATGTCAGTAAATTTGTAGTAGTAACATTAAAATGAATAAAAATATGTGAATATGTTTTTAAGTCTTCGCATTAGTAATTTCAAATGTGACGTAATTTGGAAAAAATAAATAAATAACATTTATGGAGTTGGAATGAGTAATTTCAAATGTTTTTAAGTCTTGGTATTAGTAATTGCACATGTTTCATAAATTGAAACATATATAAATGAAATTTATAGAGTTGGAATGTTGATATGTTAGTATGGATAATTTTAAAAGTGTCGGACAATTACATTAAGTGGTTGTATATATGTTAGTATCTAAAATAATGAATATGGTTACATTTAAATAACCGACAAGGTGGTTAAATTTAATTATTTATGCTTTCACAAGTTAGAGTATAAGTATGTACCGTTGGTGACATGATAATGTGACTTGATTAGTACATAATTATGGTTAGTAATTATGGTTACTTTATTATATAAGTAGTTAGTAATTTGGTAAAATTTTAAATTAAAATATTATTAGGCATATTAGTAAAATTTATGTTGTAAAATTAAAATGAATTAAAATATGTGAATATGTTTTTAAGTCTTGGCATTAGTAATTGCAAATGTTTCATAAATTGGAAAAGATATAAATAACATTTGTAGAGCTGGAATGTTGATATGCTAGTATGGATAATTTTAAAGTTGTCGTAAAATTATGTAAAGCGGTAGTATATATGTTAGTAGCTAAAATAATGAATATGGTTAAATAATTTAGTTTTGTAAATTGTTGACATGTTCGTAAAATTAAAGAAGTAAAATTAAATTGAATATGATAGTCAATCATGAAAGTAGTCATCATGTCATGATATGTTTTTCCTAATGACATTGCATTTACTAATTTGAAATGTGTTGCAAATTACGACACAAAAAATGATGGGCAATAATTGAATTGGAATGGTACGATGAATTCTTTGGGAATTATAGGAAACTTATATATTTGGCATGTTAGTTAAAATTTATTGTGTTTTTATATTAGATATATAAAAAACGTTAATATTTTAATTAATACAATTAATATTCTTGTAGGTCGTTATTTTATCTCGATTATGGATCCTAGCATCCCCCCATCATTTACTAGTTTGCTTGAGGGAGACGATTCACCCCAAGTTGGGGCGAATAGTACCACTCCTATTACCCTAAGTAATCCCTACATGTCTTACCCGTAATACCACCGCCTAATTACAACCAATACATGTATCAACCATATTACCCACCACAACCTCACTTCAGGAATTCAAGTGGTACCTCAGGTCAAAACCCCTGTAACTATGCTCCACCTTATCACCCCCCACCACATAATAATTCACACAATGTGCATCAAAGTGAGTACCCATATTACTCTCCCTACTATCCTCCACCGCAGACTACCCCGAATTACTTATCTGCAGGGAGCAACTCTATACCTTCATCTACGCCAACCGAGGCAATGGCCGGGGTAGGAAATTCTGAGACTGATATTGACCTGAATACTGAAGGGAATGTGAAGGAAGTGCTGGGGGGTTCAAGTATGGATGCAAAGAAGTGGACAGTTTAGGAGGATCAACGGCTAATACGCGCTTGGATTAACGTAGGCACGGATGCCGTTGTCGGGAATGATCAGAAGAAGTCTGACTTCTGGGAATGATCAGAAGAAGACGCTGAATGGCCGATGGGGTCAATGCTCTCCGCTCGTCAATAAATGGGTGGGTGTTATGTTAGAGGTTGAGCGTATCAACCAAAGTGGATGGAACGAGGTTATGATTCTGGATGCAGCACATAAATTGTACAAAGAATGTACATGCAAGAAGTTCGATCTCCAGCACTGGTACAAGGTTCTCAAGGACCAACCAAAATGGAGGGCTATATGTGAACCACCCAAGTCAGGCTCAGGATCCTCCAAAAGGTCTCATCCCGACACCGAAGAGGCGGGAGAGGAAGGTGCCAGTGGGAGTGAAAGATCTGAGAGGAGAAAAGCAATGAAGAGAAGGCTAAAGCAAAAGGCAGATACCACTGTCGTTGATTTAGTCACAACTAAGTTGCAGGACATGAGCAGTAACAGTAGTGATATGAATGAAATATTCAAAGATTATATCACACTAGCAAGAGAAGAAAAAGCACAGAAGATAATGATAAGGGAAGAAGAGCTGAGGGCCCAAGAGTATAGAATAATGATAATGGACATCTCAATGCTGAGTCCTGAACAGGCAGCATATTATGAAGAAAGAAGAGCACATATCATGAGAAGGAGATCACGACAATCATTATCATCTCAATAATATGTTTCCCCTCCCCCATCATTACATAGATTAGAAGAACAATGTTGCTCAAATGAAGTTCGAACATTGTAGTATGTAACTTTATTGTACCATGCATTGTATTAGATATGATTTGGTGTAATCGTCTTATAATATTAATTTATGAAATTGGTATGTCTTTGTTGTTTAATCAAATTATTACTCTTCTATGCTTTAACACTTTTGTACATAATTATCTTGCACAAGATATTTGTAATGGATAATTTCAATGTTGAAAAGCTGCCTTGTGAGGAAGATTCATCCTCCTCATCCTCCTCATCTTCATCAGATATTGATACCATGGTAATGGGCACTTTTCTCCAACATCAGCAACAACTTCAACAGGATATGGCGACCCTTTTCCAACTTATTGAACCAGCAAGAGAGTTGACGCCTTTGGCATCTAGGCCTCGGGTAAAGAAGAGATTTATTAAGAGGGATAGAGAAGCTGCCTACAACCGCTTATACAAAGATTACTTCACCGAAAATTCACTGTATAATGAGCATTATTTTCATCGCAGATTTCGAATGCAGAGGCACTTATTTCTCCGCATTGTGGAAGCACTTGGCCATCATTTAGAGTACTTCCAGGTTAAATACGATGCGGCCGGAAAAAGTGGATTGACACCGTTAACCAAGTGTACCGCAGCCATGCGAATGCTAGCCTGTGATGTAGCGGCTGATTGCATTGATGAGTACTTAAAGATTGGTGCGAGCACCGTAATAGAATGCATGAAGAAGTTCACCTTAGGCATCCTTGAGGTTTCCAGGGAAGAGTATTTGAGAAAACCCAATCAAGCTGATGTTGATCGCTTACTACAGGTTGCTTAAGCCCGTGACTTTCCCGGTATGCTGGGAAGCATAGATTACATGCACTGGGAATGGAAGAATTGTCCAACGGCTTGGAAGGCATCATTTCAAAAGTAAATTTATAAGGTGCCAACTATTATTCGTAAAGCCACTGCATCACATGACTTTTGGATATGGCATGCATTCTTCGGGTTGCCTGGAAATCTCAATGACATAAATGTCCTAGACCGCTCACCGGTTTTCCAAGAGTTGTATGCTGATCGGGCTCCGAAATGTGAGTATGTCATCAATGGGTATTAGTACAATATAGGATATTATCTTTCAGATAGAATATATCCGAAGTGGGCGATATTTGTTAAGACTATCCCTCTTCCCCAAAGGCCGAAGAATAAACTCTTCGTAAAACGTCAAGAGTCTGTTAGGAAGGACGTTGAACGAGCCTTCGGTGTGTTACAAGCTTGATTTGCCATTGTACGAGGCCCGACTCGTCTCATAGATCAAAGAGAAATTGGTATTATTATGAGAGCGTGTGTGATACTCCATAACATGATTGTTAAAGACGAACGGGACAACTACGAGCTTGTATTTGACTACGACATTGTGGAGGAAACTGTCCCGGAGCCAATTGTTAACCACGCCTACCATCTATGCTATGATACGTACTTTCAACGATCATGCCAAGTTCGCAACTTCGACACACATGCAGCTCTCCAAGCGGACTTAATTGAGGAGATATAGAAGCAAAATTCGGGCCCGCGGTAAAGAGGATAATTAAATTATCGTCATTTTGTATTTTTTTTAATTGTTCACTTATTGTAATATTTTCTTCGTCAATCAACGTATCTTTTTTTTAATCATTGATCAATTGTAATTTTTACATTCAACCATGTCTAATTTCTTTTAATTAATAGCCCTTTGTTATTAAAAAATTATGTGTAAATTATTTTCCACATAAATAATCCACCTACATAACAAAACAAAACAAAAAATATTTTTTGATTGGTACATTCAAGCACATGTAACTTTTTTTATATTCATACTCTTTTTTTAATTATTAAATATTATGCGTCTTTAAATAATTGTATTAGTAAATTATTATGTGTAAATTATTTTTCACATAAATAATAAAGCTAAATAACAAAACAAAACGAAAAGTACTTTTTAAATTGTTACATTCAAGTATGTCTAATATTTTTTTTTAATTCAGACTCCTTTTTAAAAACAATTATGCACCTTTAAATAATTGTGTTCCTAAATTATTATGTGCAAATTATTTTCCACATAAATAATGAAGCTGAATAACAAAACAAAATATAAAAATAAAACTAATTAAATATAATTTGGTGTGGGATCCATAGATATTATTTTAATTGGTGAGCCAAAAGTGGTGAGCCTTACATTAGAGAAAGTGAGGATTGTGAGCTAAAAAGTTGGAGAGAGAATTGATGTGACACTGGTAGACCCCCACTGGTGAGCCAAATTTGAGGCTCACCGTTGGTTATGCTCTTAATGGTAGGCTCACCACTTTCCCTCACTAAATAAGATAATACCTATAGACCCCACACCTATCATATTTAATTGTTTGAATTTTATTTTTTTTGTTTGGTTGGTCATTTGGTTTAATTATTTTTAGGAAAAATAATTGGGACATGATAATTGATAACGCAACAAATTGGAGGGTCATAAATTTTTTGAAAAGAATAGTGCAAGAGTTTTACTTAAGAAATTGACAGATGCCTAAATATAGAACCTATAAGAGTGAGTGAATTTGTGAGAGAAAAATTGAAAAACAATGTCATCAATTTATAGCAAAAATAACCACCAAATATTTTTAAAAAAAACTATTGAAATGGGCAGAGAGACGTTGGGCCAACGTCCCCCTACCCAACGGCTCTCTTTGCAGGCTTTGCTTTGGTTTTGTCCATTTTCCAACAATCCCAGTTAAAAAAAAAAAAAAAAAGGTCAACCCCCGCAAAACAACATCGTTTAGGGGGGAAGAGGACAAAAAAACTCACGGGCCGCCTCGCGCCCCATAGCGGGTTGACGAGCCGACCAATGCGAGTCGACTGCTGTGCTGCCTTGAGCCGATGTGCGCGCCTCGCTCTTCTCTCTCTCCTTGTGTGAGCCAACGGCTGCACATGCTCTCAGGAAAGATGTCAAACGCCAAAAGCAGGAAAGGTTGTAGAAATTTTAAAAGGACGTTTTATTTATTTACTTTTTATTTCCCCCCCTTTTTCTCAATTTTTCCCCCAATTTTATGGTACATAACTATGTACATAACTATGTAGATATCTATATAAGAAGGTGTGTACGTTTGTATATAAGAATTTTTGAAACACAATGCATACCTTCTTATATAGGTGTGTACAAAGCTAGGTACATGGATATGTACCATAGAATTTTTGCAAACCTAAATGTGGTAACTCAAATTTTTCTATATTATTTTACTTCCATTTTACCAACTTTTTAGTCTTTAAAATATATTTTTATGAGAGAATAATGCACAATTCATGTGATTTTCTGAGAATTAATAATTAAATTTAGGTACACAACTCATCAATCTAACTTGATTTTGTCCAAGCTCAAATACGAGACCCAACTCCATCCAGCTCACGTTTGAGCCCAGCCGCAGTAGCCGCAGCCTCACCTCCCTCTTCTTTCCTCTTTTCTCTCTCTAACTGTCTAGGCCTTTTTTTGTGGAGTAGTGGCCCACTTTGAGTGTAGAACTACTCTCGACCCAGCGCATGTCTCAGCTCTCTCTCTCTCTCTCTCTCTCTCTTTCGACCATCTACATGAGCCTGTTCTTTCTTTCACCCAGCGCTAACTCCTCTTCATTTTCTGTAGACCTGGCAAATGGGTCATTCGGGTCGGGTACGGGTCGGGTCTTAGTTCGGGTTTGGGTCACTTTCGGGTCAACTATGCTCGGGTCGGGTTCAGGTTCAGTTCGGGTTTGGGTCACTTTCGAGTAAACCATGTTCGGATCTGGTTCGGTTCAGTTTGGATGAAGTTCGAGTTCGGATCACTTACGGGCATCATATTCGGATCGATACTGGTTCGGTTCGGGTGGAATTCGGGTCGAGTTTGTTCCAGGTTGTCTATAGTAGCCCGGTTCGAATCGGGTATACGCCAAGTGTAATTTGGGTCGGGTCTGATTTTAGTTCAATATTTAGGCCAATATCAAGTAAGGTGTAAATCGATTTAGGTATAAATTGATTTGGGTTAATTTCAAGTCATTGTATGTTTTCAATATAACCATCTTTAGTTCTTTACTCTTAGATTGTATATAAAAGATAAAAATCGTTTCATTAGACAAACTCATTTATTCTATATTCCTCTTTTAATTCATGCGTTAATGATTAATTGATTGTACATTATATATACATATATATATATATATATATATATATATATATATATATATATATATATATATATGATATTAATGGAAAATTATATGGGGTTAATTCTAAATTTACTAAGAAAGTTAAAAACTACAAATACAAGTATACAACTCATCCCTAACCCTATATCAAATGCACCGTGTACAATTATCCGAAAGGATTATGTGTCGTTAAGTCAAGTTTTAATCATCTCAATTGAGTTCATGCAATGAAAAAATAAGTAGACCAACCTAACGCAAATCATTTGTCAATGGTCTCATTTGTGAGCCCTAATACCAAAATATACCTTGAAAAATGAAAAAAAAGAAAGAAAATAACAAAATTTTTATTTAGACCCCGGTGTTGGTTTATAACTTCATGTTTGTCATATTTGGAGTTGGCAAATAGAAACAAGTTGGTTCAAGTCGACATTTTTAGTAATCAATCAATGTTCTTTGATAGCTCGTTAAGTGATCATGTATCAAAATTCAAAGATTTGTCTTTATGAGATTAATAACTTTGATCTGCATTTGCTCAATGAGTCAAAACTAAAAAGCAACGACAATATATGAGTTTGTGTCAATTAGCATTTCATTTATACGATTGTGAATGCTCGTTATCGAAACTCGAGACTTGGAATTTAATTGTCTAAAATTCAAATGAGCCACATTATTATGAGATCATATGCAACGCTACATTCTTGAATATGATTTTGTAGAATTAAACATGATATGAAGATGATTTAGAATCGTAGATCAGTAGTGCGGAATTTTTGACGGTAGTCACAGAATGATATTATAAACTTATAATCATACCGCGCATTGCATTAAGTCATTAAGTAAATCAAATAATAAAACAGGATTGTTAGATCCTAATAAGTTTAATAAATTGTTAATTATACTTATCTTTTCTTAATTCCGATTGTGACAAAATATTTCTCTTATATTTTTACTACATATATATCAAATTAAAAATTTAAAACTATCAACTATTTTATTTTTTCCTCTTAAGTTTTTAATTGACTTCATTTGTAAAAATTCCCTCTTAAGTTGTTTTTCTTTTCCCGCCTAAACTCAACTAATTGAGTTTGAAAAATTCAAAATCCCCCCCAGAAGAGAAACAACTAAAACCCAAAAAAAGGTTACTACTTATTGGGGTAAAATTGAGTCGGGTAAGAATCGAATCGGTTTTAAATCGGGTACGGTTCGGTTTGGGTTCGAGTTATCCATTTTTGGTTCACTTCGGGTCTGGTTACTATGGATTGGGTTTGAATTGGGTCGGGTCATTTTGGGTGTGGGTCATTTCAGTTCATGCTACAATTCGGGTTTCGTTCGGCTATGGATCGGTTTATTTTGGGTGTTCGGGTCCAAATCGGTTCATCTCATTTCGAGTGTCGGTTCGGGTATGGATCCGGGTCGTTCGGTTCGGTTTTCAGATCTTGGGTCAGTTTTGGCAGGTTTAATTCTCTGTCTCCAATTAGCTCACATACGGGCATGTTCTCTTGGCCAAAACAGCTTACTCACACTCCTAGTACTCCAACTCACAACCGCTACTTCCCATGCACAAGCCCAGTTGCATTTGACCTGCATTCTACTTGTGAGTCAATGGAGTTAATTTCATGCTTAATGTAGCATTTGACCTGTATTTTATTATGCTAATTTGATTGAAACCATAGTAAAAGATTAATTTTGGGTCATTAAAGACAGCAGTGAAGAGGGGCTAAATTTTTACTATAAAGAGGGGTCTTGAGTTGAGACAAATCACTCATCCAAGTATTTCTCCATTCCCATCTTCTATCTTCCATATTTTTCTAAAGACAGTGTAGAGTCTTTTGTAAGAAAAAATCACTTGAGTTGAAGAGTTCACAAGAATATAAGTTTTTTTGACTATTTTTCTCTTCTCTTCTCTTCTCTTCTCACCTTACTCGTGAGTCGAATTGACAGTGTGTGCTTAATTATATAGCTATGTAATTGAGTATCAAAGTTTGGACATAGGAAGCAAAATATGCCACTAATTGAGACTATGGTTAGACCAGCTTCAATGATGTTTTCATTAACTACAGCCGGCTAAAATACTCACTTAAGATTAAGATAGATCCTTGATTAATAACACTATTTTCTAATTTCTTTTGGGGTTATTTTTGTCTCTTATATTGTATAATTTTAAATTTATATTTGCTCCTAGCTTATTTAAGCATATCATTACTATTATTTATTTGTGTTAATTTCAATAGTATAATTTGATACCTCAATTATATATTAGACCCTATGGGCTGTTAGCATAATATGATATTGTGCAATTGTGCTCAAAATTATAATTGTTAAAATTGAATAATTTATGTTAGAAATTAGATGAGTTATATCTCAAATAAATAATTCATACTAACTCCTAGATAAGTTATTTCGTATGATAATTATAGTTTTTCTTGGTAATTTGTGACTAATGTAACTTGGGTTGAATAAAAGATTAATTGAACACCATTTGAGTTTGTAATTCAATATTTAAGTCATTCAAAAAATTTGAAATTTGAAATCTTTCTCTACTTTGATTTCTCTCTATTTTCTTGACTCATTTGCTTTTCTTTTCTTTCTTTAGTTTTATTTGATAATTGAACTCCTCACTTGAATTATTCTTGTAATTAATCGGAAAAACTGAATTTGAAATTATTATTGTTTCTCGTGAGGTTAGCACCCTATGCTCGATAGTTTACAATTGATCTTGTACACTTACAAGTAAAAAGAGTTTTAAAACTGAAAATAAAATCCACATCAATATCATCTATTAAGTCTAGAAAGATTTCTTTTCAAAAATTCATTCTTAAGAACAATACAATTAAGCATACTTACTGTAGAGAGTCCTTAAGATGGGTGAGCTCCTTCAAAGTTTTTCCTGGTAGCATATAAGTGAGAAGAAAGTATGCTGGAAAGGCTTATGGTGATTTGTGAGACTAGTCATCGATCGTCAAAGTCGTTCTTGGTAAGTGCCTCTGACCCAGGAAGGGGATAATGGTTACAGTAATTATCTCAACGATGATAGTTGGGACCCTGTAAAGTCTTTTAACAAATGATGCTTTCTAGGGTGTTGGACAATTATTTCTACTCCTAAAGAATGCAATCACAGGCCTCCCTTACCTGCAATAGGTGATCAACGTTCGCTTGGCTTGGTCTTCTCAAATACTCTCCCCCAAATACTGTAATGACACCTTCAACAAACTTTTTTAAACACTCCAGTATTGTGCTTACACCAATCTTCAAGTGCATACTCATCCACACAATCAACACCTATACCATAGGCTAGCATCCATATGGTTCCGGTACAGTTGGTTAGAGGTGTTAGCCATACCAACCAATTGCATTGTGCATCAACTGAAAGTACCCAAAATGAATTTGAAGGGCCTCTACAATGCGAATGAATAAGGACTTTTGTATTCTAAATCTATGACAAGAATTATGTTCATTGTAAATTGAATCTTCTATGAATAGTCTTTGTATAAGTGATTGGGCCTCTTTTTGATCTCTTTTAATAAATATTTTCTTTGTTTGAGGTTTGGATAATGAAGATCTCATCCATTGTGTGTCTTGCCTAACCTTTAGAAGGAATGTCACTTCTTGGGCGTAAGTTTCATCATCGAGCAATTCTTCCATAGGGGGTATATATTTCATTATCAGAATTTTCAATTTTAGAGCTCAAACCATCGGATGACGATGGAGAGGAAGAGAAGGAGGCTAAATCTTCCAAAAGGGGCATAATATTAATATCGAAATTTTCCATCGTCAAGCACCTGCGTAGTATAATCATGATTAGACATAATGTCGAGTGCAATACATATGTGAACAACTAAAACCTTCATTTCTTAACAAAAAGTTGGTGCAACATAAAGGTTTAATACAACACAGGCTATTAAAGGTTATGGTTAGCTATTACAACCTAATTGGATGCATGTTAGATGCACTAATAAATACTTCCAATTTTATTAGAACTCTACTAGCATACTAAACTAGTTGACATTATCCTAATCACGAGGGGAAGATACATTACTATTTTGATGGTGGTTGTCCCATTCTCTTATGTCTAATTTCTTCCTTATCCCTTCCATAATAAGCAACATCTTCTAGAGATATAATTGTGATGTCCATCACTGCATTGCCTTATACTTCCTCTCCTTAAGTTCCTGCTCACTCATCTTCAACTCCGTCTTCATAACCTTGTATTTCTGATGCTCATATCTAAGGTGAGCTGTATCTTAAGCTACACATGCCTTCTTGTCAACTATGGTAACCAATTCCCGAAAGATTTGTACCTTTTTAGTAGCCTTGTTGCCCAATATAAAGAAATGCTCAGTCATGACATCAATATTGATGTTGTTTGCCTTTTCATTTGCCTTTCTCTTAGTGGGTTTTCTTCCCTCGGGGTGGATAATTCCACCACTTCTTCAGTAGTTAGCTCTTCGCTCTCAGGGGTATAGGTGTTAGAGCATCCCCTATCTCATTTAATTTTGGATTGTTTTGATGATCCTCTCATAGGTAGAGCACAAAAGGACTTCCACTTCGGCCGATCATGAAGCATCACAGATGAATGCTCTAACTCGAATTTCTTACCATGGCATTTAAAGTACACTTCTGAAGTATGACACAATATCTACCATGCTAGCTCCCACTTTGGTTAAGGCTCTACATTTCCTCCATAATACCAGTCTATTTGGAAACCAATGGGAAGCCCTGGAGCCATTAGGAGTTACACGTCTTCCAAGTTCTATGAGTTGCTCTAGGGGGGTGCTCATTGAATTTAGCGGCTATCCTAGCCTAAAAGCTTCACTTTTTCTGATCAGCCATGATAATGACATCGGTACTTGGTTAATCCAAGCACTTATCAGCCATCGTCCATTGTACCCTTTCTTGGTCCTTCGATGCCCCCCCCTCGCTCCTGGCTTTTCTCCCTCATTGTTATTAGGTCAATCAATTTTGGAGTGCCTTAAATCGACAATAGGTTTGGTTGATGTGGATGAGGGTGTGGAATTCCCCCCTTTCCTAAGAAGTAATTAGGATATGGTAGTGGGGGATAATATGATAGAGGGTAAGGCATATGGGGTTAGTTTGAGATATTTTGGCTTGAAGCACCGCCTGGATGACTCAGGGTACTATACAAGATATGACATATTAGGGTAGTTTGGCGATGGATACTTGGAGGGGGGTAAGGCATGTGGGATTGTTAGGCATATTCGGATCACTATTGTCCCCCCATAATCTATGGTGAATCATTTATGGGCATAAACAACTCCTACATGAATGAGATTTTTTTTTAATCAACCTCTAACATTTTCTTGATATTTTTTCACATATTTAACATACATTATTACACATTTTACTAGCACATCAATTTACATAATCATAGCATATCCTTCAGATTTAGTTATATAACATGTTAATAATCACATTTTCTATATAATCATATTTGCCTAACACATCAACTTATATAATCATATTAAATTTAGGATTATATTATATTAAATGTACATAATCATGGCATCTCATAATATATTTCCTAACGTATTAGTTTACCCATATCAATTTCAATTTTAACTATTACAATAACTAGTACTCCTCCTTCCCCCAGTGGGATTTCATTTTCATAGGGTCTGAGCAGATCCATATGTAGATGATCTTACTCTTATGCGCATGACTATATAGAGAGATCATTTTAATAGACTTACATAAAAACTTTTAAGAAGATATTTAGATGCTGAAAATCTGCTGGTAAAATAACTTCGCAAATATAAAGCTTAATTACTTAAAGTAACATAAATTAACATGAACAATAGCTAAGGGATAAAATTTCTGCGTACCTTGAGTAGCAACTGATGACATACTACTAATCTGACTAAGAGTAGTCTACATTTAAATAACTGGAGGCGGGGGGACCCATAGTTGCGATGAGGGTACGATTCAAGCAATCAGAGGAGCGATAATAACACCCCTGCAAGATCAATCTACTATCTTACAGGATTGCATCATACACAGAAAAGAATAATAGCCAGTATAATATAATAACAATCACTACTCAAACATAAGCCAAAGGAAGGACTAGAAGCACGCTATTTATGATCTGCAACCCTAATCCTAAATCTTCACATAATTCTATCCTGAGCTATGTCCTCTGTTAGACCTACAAACTTTAAATTATTTCCGCACCAAAAATAAATTTTAAATTATTTATAATCACCTCATTCCAACTTTCTTTGGCCATTCTCTACCTTTTCTACACCCTGAATCACTAATCGTCTCGCACCTCTTCACTAGTGCATTCTCATTACTCCTCTTAACATGACCAAACCATTGTAATCTAGTCTTCCTCATCTTATCTTCTATGGGTGCAACTTCTACTTTCTCTCTAATCACTTTATTCCTAATTCTATCCAATTTCGTATATCTACATATCCATTGAATCATTCTCATCTGTACTACCATCAACCTCTGGACTTGATTGACTAAACATATTTATATAATCATATTAATATATATGTAATCAGATAACCATATTCAAGCACACACCATAAACAATATATTTTTACAATCATATCATATTAATTTCAACTATAAATTACATTCAGTTCAAGCATATGATAAACTTAGCAATTTAATTCAAGCATACTAGAATGATTCTCTTCTTACAATCATATATTTAATTCAAATAATTTTTCAAATTATTACCTAACGTATCAACTTACATATACCACACTAATTTAATCGTACTTATTCAAAAATTAAGATTAACATACCCACATATAACCATAAATTATTTTGTAACTGACAACTGAAATATTACTTGAAGCATATTCATTATAATATTATTTGAAATTATTTCTTAACAACTTGTTACACATACCATGATTAATTTTAATATAAAAGCATAGCAATATTGTAAATGAACACATTTGATTTAAAATATTCACAATTTGTTTCACTTCTTCATTGGTTTACACACATCTAATTTCTCTCAAATATAAACACACAAATAATATCATACATATGCTAAAATATAAAATAATTTTGTTAAATTACAACATAACAATTTAATTTAAGTATTGAATTAGAATTAGCAAATTTTATTTAATTTATTTCTTAACAAAACAATCCTCACTTATGATTAGATTGAGTGATTAAGAAATTTTTGTGATTTTCATAACTTGTTTGCAACATTTATAGAGGTAAGATAAAAAAATTAAAATTAAATTCCCAGAAAACATGACTACTTCCAAAATTCGGGTCCAAAAGTTAAAAACCTATTGTACCAGCTACTTCTAATTATTTTAGCCTAGTCTAATAGCAAAACAATAAAAGGGGAAAGCGATAGCACAAAATGGCGTCGTTTTACAGCCAATAAGGGGAAAAAAAAAATTGAGCGAGCGGTACGAGGCAAATTTTTTCTAACCAACCAAGACTTGCCTTGTGAAAAGTTAAATACTTTTATTTCGACCAATTACAGCATGCCATGTATCCAATTAGTTACGACAGTCAATTAAATTAAATATTTAATGGAAATGTATTGCGACAAACTAAAAAGCGCCACGTGTCATAAATGATTTAGAAAATTGTAATAGCGCAACTCTAAATCATATTTATTTACTTAATTATATCATATTAATGTTTTTGCACATTTATTTATCGCATTTAATCATCCCGGTTGGAAAAATTTATTTGGGCACTCACTTTGCAATTCGGGCTTTTATTAACGAAAAAATTTGAAAAAATTGCTATTAAGCCTTGATAATTATGACTTAAGTGATTAAAATTATTTTTTCATAACATTACAAAAATTCGAGTTACGCAAAAATATTATTGTCATGGAGTGTTTTATTACCGAGTCCAATTTATTTTGGCCCAATTTGAAGCCCAACAAACTTGTATAATTAAACCTAACTAATTATTATGATTTAAAGCTAATTATAATTAGCTAAAAGCTACTTTTTGTGGTAAAAGCTCAGCCAAGTAAACTTGAGATCATTTCAAGCCAATTGAAAAGTAAAGCACCCAAACCCATCCTCTTTTCTCTCCACCTCAGCTAGCCGCCCCCTTTTTGCTACTGTTTGCGCCACCAGTCCACCACCAGAATAGCCACCACCGGCCACTAGTCCACCACCAACTAGCCCAGCCACCACCTTCACTCAGCCTGCACCCTCATCAACCACTTCTTCTACCCTTCTCTTAGGCATTTAAGTGAGTAACCCTAACTTTGTTTCTTAGGATTTTTGATTTTGATTCTTGTTTATATTGATTTGAGTTTTAATCATGTTATTTGGATGTAAAATCATGTTATTTGGATGTAAACAAGAGTTATTTTGATGTTTTCAATTGTTGTTCAAGCTTGAGGCATGATAGGGTTTAGGGTTGTGCGTGATAATGCAAGCTTAAGTTAAATGATAGATTTGGATTGTTTTGTATTTGATTTTGTAATCTTTAATCCTATTGATGATCATGATGGTGTTTTTGGTGATTTTAGAGGAGAGATGAAGATGAATTAAGATGGTCATAGGCTAGGGTTTTGGCAATTATGCATGGTTTGGATTATTCTTGGCATCAAGCATGTTATTTGTATATACTTTGATGTAAAATGAATCTTGGATATGCTGTTTGACTTGAAAAATGACTTGGTGTGATTCTTGTAAAAGGGATGGATTGTGGGAACTTCCCCAATTGATTATAAAAGGTCATTTTGCGCACTTATGCAAATAAGTGTGATTATGGATGTATTTTGAATGCTTTTGTAAAGAGGAAAAAAAATTGAAGAATATATAAAGATAATTATGGAGTATGTTGAGATAATATGATCATGTAAGATGATGAGAAGAACAAAGTATTGTTCACTGATTTTAAGGAGTGATTTTAGTGGGGGACTGATTTTAGTGGGGGATTATGTGAAGAGAAGGGGGAAAATAAGAACAGTAGGGCTGTGAACAGATTCAAAATAGGGGTCTCTTTGTGATTAAACTAGTACTGTTTGACTCATTGAAAATTGTGATTTTTGGTGCATAGATAGATCAGTGAGTTGTCTTTCAAATGCCTTTTGAATCACTTTAATCTAATTTCAGTAGAAAAAGCTATGGCCGTTTTACTAAGACTGCATAGGATAGAAGCTGACAGTGTTCTAGCCTAATTTTGGAAACCCTATTATGGGAATTATGTTTTTCTTTGTGAATAAAAATTTTGCAGGACTTTTTAAGCTTTCTATATTGGGGATTTAAGTCTCAAGTTGATGTTAGGAGATTAAGTTACGAGTTATTTATTTTAGCTTCTGTTAAGCCTTTACCTCTTTTTTTTTAAAAAACTAAAGTTATCAACTATGAGAATAAGCACTTTTGCTAACTATATATTCTGATAATGACATTTTTGAGTAGAGTCAGGGCTTAATCTATCATTCTCTTCTCTTTTTGTGCGTAATCATACTCAGTGAGATTTCATTAAAAGTCCCAGGTACGTTCATTGCTTGTATCTTTAGAAATCAGCACATCTTCATCAAAATTATAATGTTTCGGTAAGTACATCAATGAATTAGTTTAATCAATAATTTATCACATAATTAGTGAACCAATCAGCTATCAGTTATAGGACATTGCCCTTCAACTACCCGCGCGACTTCAGGCCAGGTCTCTCGATCGGTTTGGTAGGTGTACACCTATCTACAGATCGTAACAGTTACTAGGAGTTTACTTTTAGATAATAATTAGCAATGTAGTTTTTAATTCATCTCGTTCCCTGTTTTTAAATTAAAATAAATTGCAATACGGGTCCAACCAGTTTTCAATGAACATTTAATAATATAGTAATGCATAAACTGAGCTTCGGCTCACAGTTCGAAATGTTTTCCTGTTTTGTTTTAGGCAAATACTCAGTAAATGGTCCTCAGGCTAGCAGGCCGACTGAAGGAGATAAGTAAGCGAGGAAGTCTGAAAGGAACAATGGTGTTATTAGTTCTAAAATATTTTTAGCACTGTATTGTGAAATATTATGATGTTAGAACTGTATACTCTATAGAGAGTTACTATATTTTGGTGTAAATCTTGAGAAAATTAGAAACTGTTTATGTTTGGATTTGATGGTTTATGAATGTGCGAATGCCTTTGGGAGGTGAGCAATGTTAAGCTTTGTTATGTTTGTTGCTTATAACCAAGTTTTGTCCTTTTGAGCAGCGGTAACGCCCCCTATCATGGGCTTGTCACTTCTAATTAGTGAAATTTATGGAGAGAATGTAAACAGTGGGTTATGTGCATTTGGGCTAATTACAGATTTGATGTCAGAGCCAGGTTTTGATTTTCTTGATGGGGTATGGAGTATGGAGTTTAGATGTAGGAGGGTGAGACTATTTATTAGTAAGGGATATCATATACTATTAGAGACTTGTGATAGTAGATATGTATATTGCTTATCTTCTGCATGCCCTCATTTGTATTTTCCTTAGTAGATGGATCCTTACGCAATTAATATGATGCCTGGTACATCTGGATCTGCCCATATTTTACTGTTACACGCCAGCATGATAGTTCATGTGCAGGACCCTTTCTCTGAGTTCCACAATATCACAGTCCGCGCATGTAGATTGTTATGGTCCTTACCTACGATTGACCTGTGGGTCGAGTTTAGACTCCGTTATCATGATTTTATGATGACGGGAAATCCAGATTGGGATAGACCTAGGTTTCAGATCTAGGGGGCTTGCGCTACGATCACCTCAGAGTTAATGCTTAGGGAGGAGTTTGATTAGAGGGGGATCACCATAGAGACTTTACAACATTTTTTCTTCTACACTAGGCACATCCTCCACCCGCAACACTTACACCAGCTCAGGGACCACCATCACCACCTGTACTGGGCACTCCTCATATGCTAAATAGCCCAATGCCATCGGGATTAGGGGAGGCTCAGGTGGTTATGGATCTCCCTGACTCACTAGAAATGGTGATGACTAGCTCAGACAATAAGCCTATGGAAGAGCCCGAGGACCATTTACAAGCAAAGGATGATCCAGAGGAGGATCAGGAGATCGATGAGGTAGTGAAGGAGTAGCAGGATGATTAGGAGATCGATGATGTAGAGTCAGGAGCATCGGACAGCAGCTATAATTTAGGTAAGGTGCCTGATGATGATTTTGACCCGAATTACGATCCATCTAGGGGTCGTTACGTTGCTCTAGAAGTTTATTTTAGTAGGTTCCATTTTGAGCCCTACGTGTAGATAGTGCGGACGGTTTGGATGTCTGCATTTTGTGTAGTATATGACATTGTATATAGTCAGTCATATCCTTCCGACTGTGTGTACTGGGCCCATTTCGTTTTTTGGGCATGTGACAGATTTAGTGCATGGAGCTAATTAGTGTTTTAGTTTGGGGTAGGAGTAATAGCTGGCCTTAGTTAGTCAGTTAGATGTGATATACTTTTGTTGATTATATATATAAATAAACAGCTATGTATGTAAACAAGCAGTTATGGAATGATATAATAAAACTTTGGTTTCTGTTTTAAATCATGTTTGAGCCATAATAAATGTATTTGTTCGGTATGCTTATCTTATATGTTGGATTTTTTCGATGATTAAATCATTTCGTTTAATGCATGATCAGAATGTTTGAATCGGTGCAAAACAATGCGGGGACTCATATAGGGGATAACTCAGACCATGGCTAGGGATCAGGTGAACAAGCCTCATGTAATGTGCCACCAAATTTTGGTGAAATACCTCAAATTCGCCTTGAGTTAGCTAATAATGTTAGGAACCCAAACTACTGGCCAACTTTCGTAGCTAAACTAATGAAACGGATTCCCCCAGTGCCTGCTGAAAACCCTCATAAGGATGATAAACTAGTAGACATGGTAGTACGATGCAACCCTAAAGCTTACAATGGAAAGTACGATCCAGTGGAATTGAAGGAATGGGTAAGGGAAATGGAGAAAATTTTCAAGTGGTAGAGGTTCTAGAAGAAAAGAAAGTAAACATTGGGAGACATTATTTGACATGTGAAGATGATATTTGATGGAACACCATTAACGTAGGCTCATAGGGCCTGAATTCACCTGGAGTAAATTACTGGAGGAGTTGAGGGCAAAATTTTACCCAAATGTGGTTCAAAGGCAAAAGGAGAAAGAATTTATGGAACTGAAGATGAGTGACAGTCTGACTGCATTGCAGTACGCTAATAAGTTTATAGAACTGTCCAAGTTCATCCCTGAAATTGTGTCATCTGAAAGATTAAAGATGGGAGATTTGAAGAGGCTTGGCCTTCTATATTCCCAACCAGCTAGCTCAACAGTAAATATCGACCTACCAAGAATTATATGAGCGAGCAGCTAAAGTGGAGCGAGTAAAGACAGAGTTGAGGACCCTTAACCTGCTCAACCAAAAGAGAAAACGGATCGAGCGAGGAGCTTCGAGTGAGAGCATGAACCAGAAGAAACCTTCTCCCGCTCCTCCCAAGAGTCGTCCTATAGGCTTAGCAGAGCCCTATAGGAAATGCGGAAGAACCAATCACACCACCCTGAAATGCCAAGTAGGAACCAATAAGTGCATGTGGTGTGGAAGCTTGGAACACCTCATCGTAGCATGCCCCCGAAGATTGAAGGTGGTAGACAAGGGCGCAATAAAATCCTTAGCCCCACCACGCTAAGGGTCCCCACCTCCCAGGCCTGCAGTAGTAGGATGAGCGTATATAATGAGCAAGAAGGAAGCTACCACCTCTAGTACGGTAGTTACTGGAACTCTCTTTTTAAATTCAAAGTCATTTTTGGTATTATTTGATTCGGGTGCTACTCATTCATTTATATCCATCCCATCTGTCATGTAATTGAACCTTGAGAATAGGAGGATATAAACCAATTATAAGATCAAGTTACCCAATGATTTTGTAGTTGAGTATCTTATCTCCTATAAACTTGTTCCCATCATTATTGCTGGAACCACATTCCATGGAGGTTTGACTCAATTTGATTTGTCCGATTTTGATATCATTTTGGAAATGAATGGGTTGCACACTTATGGAGCCAAGATTGATTGTGAAGATCTTAAGGTTATTTTGAAGGATGGAAAAGGAAGAGAAGTATGTTTCTATGGGCAGAAAGAAGGAAAAACTTATCCCTTAGTTTTTGCTATGAAAGCAAGTAAGTTGTTATCTCAGGGGTGTATTGGATATTGGTTTTATGCTATTGACACTCAAACACAAGAAGAGAAAGCAGAAAATATTCCTGTAGTTTGTGAATTTGAAGATGTTTTTCCTATGGAGTTACTAAGACTACCCCGGCAGAGGGAAATTGATTTTGGAATTAAGTTAGTTTCTAGCGCCCAACCCATCTCCAAAGCCTATATTGTATGGCCCCAACTAAGCTTAAAGAATTGAACATTCAGTTAGATGAGCCATTACAGAAGGGATTTATCAGATCAAGTGTATCATTATAGGGTGCCCCAGTGTTGTTCGTAAAGAAAAATGATGAAACCCTAAGGCTCTGTATTGGCTCGCGAATAGATGACTTGTTTGATCAACTGCGAGCAGCAGGAGTCTTCTCTAAGATTGATTTGATCAAGTACCATCAACCTAGGATTAAACCTGAAGACATCCCCAAGACTATGTTTAGGACCAATGCCCTACAGCCTTTATGGATCTTATAAACAGAGTTTTCAGACCCTATTTAGACAAATTTGTAGTGGTGTTCATAGATAACACTGTGATATATTCCAGGGACATAGTGGAACATACTAATCATTTGAGGATGGTGTTACAAACCTTGAGGGAGCATAAGCTCTATGGTAAATTAAAGAAGTATGAATTTTGGTTGGAAGAAGTGGTATTCTTGGGTATGTGGTTATAAAAAAAGGAATTAAAGTAGACCCCCATAAGGTGAAGGCAATCACAGAATGGTCAAGGCCTACTAATGTCACCAAGATTGGAAGCATTTTGGGTTTAGCAGGCTATTATCGAAGGTTCGTTAAGGACTTTTCAAAAATAGCTACTTCCTTGACCAATTTGCTGAAGAAAGCGAATAAATTTGAGTGGACAGAGAAATGTGAGTGAGCTTTTCAAGAGCTAAAGCAGCGATTAACTACCGCCCCAATCCTAACGCTACAAGTAAAAGATAAGGAGTATACCATTTATAATAATGCATCAAAGAACGGTTTGGGGTGTGTTCTGATGCAGGCAGATAAAGTAGTAGCTTATGCCTCCCGGCAGCTCAAGCCTTATGAGAAAAATTACCCTATCTATGGCCTAGAGTTATCAGCTGTGATCTTTGCACTGAAAATTTGAAGACATTACTTATATGGGATACCATGTAAGATCTATACTGACCATCAAAGTCTAAAGTATATCTTCACCCAGAAGGAACTTAATTTGAGACAATGGTGTTGGCTTGAGTTACTTAAAGATTATGATTTGCAGATTCAATACCACCTAAGAAGGGCAAATGTTATAACAGATGCCCTGAGTAGGAAAGCACAACATAGCTTAAACACTGTAGTGATTACTTAGTTGAGTGTCTTGAGAGAGTTTGAGGACTTAGGAATTCAACTAATATCCCATGGGCAAACAAATGTTCAATTATTAGCACCTACCTTACAGCCCTCCATAATGGAGGAAATCCAGGTGAACCATGAAAGTAATTCTGAACTCCAAAGAATAAAGTAAAATTTATAGAAAGGGGAGTCTCTTGGGTTTATAGTATATGAGGATGGGACCCTGCGATTTCAGAATCGCCTGTGTGTACCTAAAAATGAGGAATTGAAGAAGCAGATCTTAGAGGAGGCTCATAACACTCGCTACGCGGTGCATCCAGGAGGCACCAAGATGTATAAAGACTTGAGACAATACTTCCAGTGGAATAATATGAAGAAAGAGACTGCAGAATACGTAGACAAGTGTCTGACTTGCCAGAAGGTTAAAGCAGAGCATCAGCATCCTGTGGGTGAACTGTGACCTCTAGAAATTCCCACTTAGAAGTGGGATTCGATCTCAATGGACTTCTTATGGGTTTACCCCTTTCTCTTTTAAGGAAGAATGCTATCTGGGTTATAATCGATTGACTTACCAAGTCGGCCCATGTTCTACCAATTAGGGATACCTAGGGAGTTGATAAACTAGACCAGCTGTATGTTAAGGAGATAGTCTGACTATATGGGATCCCCTTAGACATAGTATCCGATAGGGTGATTCCAAGCCCATTTTTGGTAAGAACTTCAAAAAGTCTTTGGGACTAAATTGAACTTTAGCAACTCTTATCATCCTGAAACAAATGAGCAAATCAAAAGAGTGAATCAAATACTAGAGGACATACTAAGAGCTTGAGTATTGGAGTTTTGGGGGGAAGATGATTTACCATTGGTAGAGTCTTCTTATAACAATAGCTACCAGTACACCATAAAAATGGCCTCATTTGAGGCTCTATATGGGAGAAAATGTAGAACCTCATTATGTTGGCGTGATTTGGATGAAGCATTGATTACAGGCTCTGAAATAATTCAGGAAACCATTGAAACAACAAGAAGAATTCAACAGCATATTAGGGTTGCCTAGAGCCAGCAAAAGAGTAACGCTGACAAAAGAAGGAGGCCTCTAGAGTTTCACGTAGGTGATAAAGTTTTTCTGAAAGTTTCACCAACCAATGGTATTAGGAAGTTCAGAGTTCTAGGCAAATTGAGTCCAAGATACATTGGACCTTATGAAATCATTGAAAAGTTGAATCCTGTAGCTTATCAGCTGGATTTGTCAGTAGAACTTGAACACGTGCATAACATGTTTCACACCTCTCAGCTCAGAAAATATATTCTAGATCCGAACCATACCATTGTATCTGAACCTATTGAAATCACTAGAGATCTAGTGTATAAAGAGCGTCCAGTCTAGATATTAGATTGCAAGATTAAGCAGCTGTGTAATAAGCAAATACCTCTAGTCAAGGTGCTTTGGACAAACCATACCTCCCAAGAAGCCACTTGGGAGACTGAAAAGGAAATGAAAACCAAATATCTACATTTATTTGAGGTAATTTTGCATGTTTCGATAAAGTTTATAAATTTCAAAGACAAAACTCTTTAAGGAGGGAAGCCTATTATAGTCCAACCCTAAATCATATTTATTTATTTAATTACATCATGTTAATGTTTTTTCCGTATTTGTTTATCGCATTTAATCATCCCGGTGGAAAAAATTCATTTGGGCCCTTACTTTGTAATTCGGGTTTTCATTAACAAAAAGAAAAATTTGGGAAAATTGCTATTAAGCCTTGATAATTATGACTTAAGTGATTAAATTATTTTTCCGTAATATCACAAAAATTTAAATTTGAGTTACATAAAAATATTATCGTTATGGAGCGTTTTATTACCGAGTCCAATTTATTTAGGCCCAATTTGAAGCCCAACAAGCTTGCCTAATTAAATCCAGCTAACTATTATGATTTAAGCCTAATTATAATTAGCTAAAAGCTACTTTTTGAGGTAAAAACTCAGCCAAGTAAACTTGAGATCATTTTAAGCCAAGTAAAAAGTCAAGCACCTAAATCAATCTTCTTTTCTCTCCACCCCAGCCGGCTGCCCCACCCCTCTTTCTGCTGCTATTTGTGCCACTAGTCCACCACCAGAACAACCCCCACTGGCCACCAGTCCACCACCAACCAACCAGCCACTACCTTCACTCAACCCCCATCCTTATCAACTACTTTTTCCACCTTGCTCCAAGGCATTTAAGTGAGTAACCCTAACTTTTTTTCTTTGGATTTTTGATTTTGATTCTTATTTTTATTGATTTGAGTTTTAATCATGTTATTTGAATAGAAACAAGAGTTATTTTGATATTTTTAATTGTTGCTTAAGCTTGAAGCATGCTAGGGTTCAGGGTTGTCCATGATCATGCAGGCTTAAGTCAAATGATGGATTTGGATTGTTTTGTATTTGATTTTGTAATTTTTAATCCTATTGATGATTATGATGGTGTTTTTGGTGATTTTAGAAGAGAGGCGAAGATGAATTAAGTTGGTCATAGGCTAGGGTTTTGGCAATTATACATGGTTTGAATTATTCTTGTCATCAAGCATGTTATTTGTATATACTTTGATGTAAAATGAATCTTGAATATGTTGTTTGACTTGGAAAATGATTCGGTGTGATTATTGTAAAAGAGGTGGATTATAGGAATTTCCCCTATTGATAATAAAAGGTCATTTTGCTCACTTATGCAAATAAGTGTGATTATGGATGTATTTTGAGTGTTTTTGTAAAGGGAAAAAAATTGAAGAATATATAAAGATAATTATGGAGTATGTTAAGGTAATACGATCATGTAAGATGATTAAGCAGAACAAAGTATTGTTTATAGATTCGAAGGAGTGATTTTAATGAGGGATTATGTGAAGAGAAGAGAGAAAATGGGAACAATAGGGTTGTGAATAGACCCGAAATAGGGGTCTTTTTGTGATTGAATTGGTACCACTTGGCTCATTGAAAAAATTATGATTTTTGGTGGGTAGATAGATCAGTGAGTTATCTTTCAAATGCCTTTTGAATCACTTTAATCTAAGTTCTGTGGAAAAAGTTATGACCATTTTGCTAGGACTGCGTAAGATAGAAGCTGGCACAAATGTGTTCTAGCCTAATTTGGGAACCCTATTGTGGGAATTATGTTTTGCTTTGTGAATGAAAGTTTTGCGGGACTTTTTAAGCTTTTTATATTGGAATTTAGGTCTCAAGTTGAGGTTAGGAGATTAAGTTACGAGATATTTATTTTAGCTTCTGTTAAGCCTTTACCTCTTTTTTTTAATAAAAACTAAAATTATCAAATATGAGAATAAGTACTTTTGCTAACTGTATATTCCTATAATGATATTTTTAATAGAGTCAGGGCTTAATCTATCATTCCCTTCCCCTTTTGTGCATAATCATACTTAGTGAGATTTCAGTAAACGTTCTAAGTACATTCATTGTCTGTATCTTTAGAAATCAACACATATTTATCAGAGTTATAATGTTTTGGTAAGCACATCAATGAATCATTTTAATCAATAATTTATGATATAATTATTGACCTGATCAGTTATTAGTTGCAGGGTATTGCCCTTTGGTTACCCGCGCGGCTTCAAACCAAGTCCTCCGATCGGCTTGACAGGTGTGCACCTATCTACAGATCGTAACAGTTACGAGGGATTCACCATCAGATAATAATTAGAAATACAATTTTTAATTGATCTCATTCTCTATTTTTAAATTAAAATAAATTATAGTGCGGGCCCAACCAACTTTTCAATGAACATTTAACAATACAGGAATGCATGTACTGAGCTTCGGCTCACAGTTCGAAATGTTTTCGTGCTTTGTTTTAGGCAAATGCTCAGTGAATTGCTCTCAATCTAGCAGGTCGACTGGAGGAGATAAGTGAGTAAGGAAGTCTGAAAGGAATAGTGGTGTTATTAGTTCTAAAATGTTTTTAGCACTATATTATGATATATTCTGCTGACATAGAGTCACTATATTTTGGTGTAAATCTTGGGATAATTAGAACCTATTTATGTTTGATTCTGATGGTTTGTAAATGTGTGAATGTCTTTTGGAGGTGAGCAATGTTAAGCTTTGTTATGTTTGTTGCTTATAAGCAAGCCTTATCCTTTTTGGATGGCAGTAACACCCCTGTCATTGGGTTATCATCTTTAATTAGTGAAATTTATCGAGAGAATGTAAATAGTGGGTTCTGTGCATTTGGGGTGTTACAAAAATAAATGATTATTTTTAATAAAGATAATTAGAAGCAAAACCATAACTCCAATATCTCTATAGATAGAAAGCTATCCTCATCATTTAATGGGTTTACATTTTGAAGAACTCACAAGAGCTTAGGAATTCTCTCTAAAAAAATACAGCAAGTACTTGAAACATGTCACGTCTACTCTTAGGGATCAAATACCTTTTCTTGATTGAGATCAAGCCTCTTAGGCCCCTTTCTCAAGAATCAAGTTCATTTAGATTCTTTCAAGGAGATTGAATCAGAGAACTACTTCAATTGTATATAATATAGAGCTTGTATCCAATGCATACAATATCAATACAAAAATTCAAGTTGTTTCTGAATTTATGTCTAATTTATTTTAGGCTTAAAATTTTTGTATGCAAATTTTAGGCTCATGTTTAGGAGCTTTATAGATATTAATAAATCAAGCATAATATGGCTTTAAGAACTTGGTATTTCTAGATCCTACTCACACTCCTTCAGTGTAGACTATTGTATGTGTCATTTATAAAAACATCTCAGACCATATACGGGCCATCTTACTTGGAAGTGAACCTGCACCTAGTTTTATGAAATATGATGATTGGCCTTCTTACTAGGAGAACTTGATCTTCAACTTGAAATGAATGTGGTTGGACCTTTTTGTTGAAGGCTCATGATAAGTGGGTTTGACAACATTCCAACTTTTGTTGCAATCGAAGTCTTTTTTCATTAAGAGCCTCTAGCTCATCCAGGCGAAGCTTGTGATTTTCATCTTTGGGCAAGTCTTTTTATATGGCAATGGTGAGTGAAAGGATTTAAGGTTTCAAAAGCAATACTACTTCAACCCCATATACAAGAGTAAAAAGAGTCGATTGAGTTGGCATCTTATATGTGGTTATATATGCCCAAAGAGCCTCTCATATCCTCTTATGCCAATCTCGCTTTGACTTTGCCATCACTTTGTTTAATCAGTTGCAAATCATTTTATTGAAAGCTTCCACTAACCTATTTATAGGTGCATTGTATAATGAAGATTTATGCTGAACAAAATGAAACTTTTCATAGAGGCCAGTCACTAGCTCATTGACAAATGGTTTGCCATTGTTGGTGATAATATATTGAGACATGGAATACCGATAGATGATGTGTGTCTGAATTAAATCAATGACATTCTTCTCTTTGACTTCACTTACTGGAATTGCTTCAACCATTTGGAGAAGCAATCAGTTGCCACCAAGATGTACGAGTGGCCAGCAGAAGACTTTGGAGTAATAGGCCCAACGACATCAAGGCCCCAAGCTTCAAATGGCCAGGATTCCATAATTGGATGAAGTGGTTCAGGGGTTAATGAATAAAATTGGCATAAAACTCCTAAGACTCACACCTCTTTGCATAGTCGATGTAGTCCTGCATCATTATAGGCCAATATAACTCATCCTTTTTATAGGATAACACAATTAGATCCTGCTTAATATGCACCACGTAGCCCTGAATGCGTTTCTTCCAATGAAATAAAGGAAGCGGGGAGCTCTTTGTTGAATTTTTGTCTTATGCTTTGGATTTTAGAAGCTTCATATATTCTAAGTAATTAATGAGTGCATGATACTAATCTTCTCCATCTACCTATCGATCACTAACTACATTAACATCCTACTCAAACTCTTCAGTCTCACCAAAGGGTGTGACAACCCACTGATTGCATACGGGGACATTCATGCTTTCTTCTGCCCTTAATACCAAAGTAGCTACAAGATTTGCAAGTGAATCAGTCATCTTGTTGGCACTCTTGGAAACATGCTCTAATTTGATGGTTTCAAGCTTATTTAGCAGCCGTAAGGCATGGTATGATGCGAGGTCATCTTTTTTGACATCATATTCCTTGTGGAGCTGCTTGATACCAATTACGAATCACCATAGATGTCACGATCTTGGATTCCCATTTTGATAGCCATTTGAAGGCCTAAGATCAATGTCTGATATTCAGTCACATTATTTGAATGTAGCTACGTTAGCACAAATGAATAAGTGAGGACATGTTTTTTTAAGGCTTTGTTTGGACCTTGGAAAATTTGGTGAAAAGAAAAAAAAAATTGAGAAAGTTAGTTTTTTTTCTTGTGTTTAGCTTAGAGAAAATCACAAAGAAAAAAAATATGGAGGAAAGTTAGGTAGAAAATTTGTGGACCTTGGAAAATTTAGTGGAAAGAAAAAAAATTAAGAAAGTTACTTTTTTTCTTATGTTTGGCTTAGAGAAAATCACAAAGAAAAAAATATGGAGGAAAGTTAGGTGGAAAATTTGTTAGAAACAAGTGATAAAATTTTTCTTATAAAATTATGAGGAAAGTTTGAGAAAAATTTCCAACCTCCTCCAATCTCATATTACTTAGATGACATCAATATGATTTAAGTAGCTCATCAACATTGAAATTTTTCATCGAAATTCTTATATTTTTTCCTCAATCCAAACAAGAGAAAAAAACTCATTTTCTTCCTACCTTTTTTCCTTCACATTTTTTTCCTTCAACTTTTCTTTCCACCAAATTTTCTAAGGACCAAAAGGCGCCTAAGGGAAATAAAAACTACTCCTGTACCAGCACCATTGTGTCTAGTGGCTTTGTCGAAGTACATTTCCTAAGGTAGGAGGATATCAATGAAGAACACATCTTCACCACATAGATCATCATTTAACTCCAAAGTATTAGGGGTCAGGTGATCTCCTAAGATATCTGCCAATGCTTGCCTTTTAATGGCCTTTTGTGGCACGTGAACAAGGTCATACTGCTTCAAATTACAGCCCCCTTTGCAAATCACTCACTTAGAATTGACCTTAAAAAGATATATTTGACAAGATAAGGTTTAGAAATCACCCATACTATATGAGCTTACATATGATACCTTAATGTTTGAATGGTGAACATAAGAGCCAAACATATATTTTCAATCGAAGAATAATTCAGTTCAGCCTCGACCAAAGTGTGACTTAAGTAATATAGAGCTCTTTCTTTACGTTCCTTATTTTCTTGAGCACATAATGGCCCAAGGACCTATCTTGAGCTATAATATAGAGTACCAGAGACTTAATTGGGATCGGTGCCCCCATGACTCACAAATTTGATAAGTAGTTCTTAATACTGTCGAAGGCTTTTTGGCAAAACTCATCCCATTCAAATTGTACACACTTCTTCATGAGGTGGTGGAATGGGTGGCAATGACCGAAGAGTTTGGATATGAACCTTCTAATATAAGCCAAATGAACTTAAAGAACCCGTAACTCTTTGAGATTTTTCGAGGGTGGCATCTCTTGGATTGCCTTAATTTTAGCTTGATTAATCTTGATTTCTCTATATAGAACTATAAAGCCTAGGAACTGCCCTAAAGTGGCAGCAAATGCACACTTAAGTTGATTCACCTTTAGCTAACATCTCCTCAGCCTGTCAAAAATTTGACGAAGTTCTTGTAGGTGGTCTGACCTCCTTTTTTACTTGACCACAAGATCCTCTACATAGCACTCCACTGTTTTATGCAATGTGTTATCAAAGATAGTCTGCATTGCCCATTGGTATGTCACTCTGGCATTCTTTAAACCAAAAGGCATTATCTTATAACAGAAGATTCTTTTGAGTGAGCGAAGAGTTGTGGCTTCTGGTTCTTTTGGTGCTATCCATAGTTGATTATATCCAGCAGAACAATCCACAAAAGATAAGGCTTCATGTCACATTGTTGAATCAATCCTAAGCTTAGTGATTAGGAATACGAAGTCATCATTTAGGCATGCATTATTGAGATCTCAGAAGTCAATGCAGATGCAGAATTGCCCATTCTTCTTTCTTATAGAGACAATGTTTGCAATCCATATTTTACCTCACGAAGAAATCCCGCCTCTATAAGTTTGTTGACCTCTTTTCGATTTTAGGTACTAACTTTGGCCAAAAGCGCCGTTGAAGTCGTTTCTTGGGTGAAGGACCTTTCCTGATCGAGAAACGATATACTGTGACTTTTGGATCTACCCCTGGCATTTCCTTATAACTCCATGTAAACACGTTCTTGCACGTTAAGAGAAGATTGAAATACTCCTGTTCTTCCTTGAACGTAAGTAATGAGCTTACGTAGCTCGGATGAGGGTCTTTCGTAGTTCCTTCAAATCATCAATTGTAACTTATCCCCTATTCTCAAGAGTTTCAAAACTCTATGTAAGTTTTATTTCTGAATCTGAGTTTTCACATTTTCAAATTATGATAAGATTAGAAGAAGTCACATCCTCTTGCTCACCTTCTTTGTTAGAGTCTGAATTACCTTGCTGACCAATGAATTTTCATAGTGCACTACTTCACCCTCAATGAACCCATTGTCCTCACGTCAAAGGTTAAAAAAACAAATCAATTCATGCGAGAAGGAAAGAACTCTGTACTTCATTCCTATCATGATGACGATTGAACACTCAATCCTTTTATTCTCGGGATAGTGGCTTCAATGGCTCGCCTCTTTTATTTATTATGTTGAACACTGAAGGCTTTGGTTGTATATGGCCTCTTACTCTCTGGAACACATAAGGCTTTTTTAGGATTTTGATCTTCCCCAGTTCTAATGAAGAGAGATGGGCATTTCTTTAAGGTAAATCATTGTAGTCTATTAAATACGGAAGGCTTCATGGTAGGTTGAGCATTTTCGTTGTCACTTTGATCTACTTCCTCATCAGAGATGTTTTGAACCACATGCTCCTTATCCTTATGTCGTCTTGATATCATGATTGGTCACGATGATGTATAACCAAGACCTCCTTTTGAAAGTTATAGTAGGCCCCCTTGTTCTTGAATCTTTTTCTACATTTTGTTGAGGCCATAGGTTTCCATCTCCACCACTTTCCCCAACACAACAGGATTATTAAAATCATAACCTACCTTCTTCATAAACTTATATGTATTTAGGTTGAATCCCTACTTAGGTCGTGCATTTGGCATGTGCTCTCTTTTTTTTAATCAAAACTGAGTCAAACCCAGGTAGAGGGGGTCTACTCACCTTCGACTGATACAACATTCGTGTCAACAATGTAAAACTTTCTTTAAAGTAATCATGCTATCCCTATTATCCTCATTAATAGTTTTGCCCCTAGCATTTCCACTTGTGCACCCATTGAAGGGTGATTCGCCCTCCTTACGATGAGCTTTGGGAATGTATCTTAAGATCGATGACATATGATTTGTACGGACCATCTTGCTTAGCAACTTGTTTAGTAAGTGTGGCTACAATCTTTTGTTCAATGTCCTTACAATGCTATTGCAATTGCACGTCATCATGCCTTAGTACCACTTGGGAATTCTTTGCAATCTTTGGATCGCCTTTGCCTATACAGGAAATCATTGACGGCATGGCCTCCTTAGGTGTAATGCCTTAATCAGCAAAATGTGACTTTGCGTTTTTAAATGGCTTGACATCAGCATTGATTTTCTTATCGCCACTATGATAGTACTTAAGACATTGATAGAGGGTTAAAGCCACTATTCCATACCCATGGAGCCATGGGCATCCAAGCACCAATTTGTAGGAAGTTTTGGAGTTAATTACATGGAAAATTAAAGATGTTTATAGGTCTCCCATCGTTAATTCAAAGCAAATTATGTCGATTACACCCTAACTCTTAAGACTAAACCCTTGAATCACTATTTTGCTCCTAAAAAGTTCTTCCACTGTGATCCTAATTCATTCATTAAACATTTAGGCATAAGATAGCTGAGCCTCTATCTATCAAGATGAGCTTAACTATTTGCTTCCTAATAAGCTCCTCACAGACAAAGGCTGATAGTAAGGTTTAGAGCCTAATAACAAGTCAACATCAGTGAAAGTAATGGCCATGTTGCAAGAAGCATACTGGATAAGGCCTTTAGAAGACTCTCTAACATCTTTCACCTTGGCAAGCTTAGGGGTTGATGTGCAAGACATATCACTACAAAGTTTTCTGATAGCCACTCGTACATCTTAGTAGCAACCAATAACTTAGCCAAATGGACAGAAGTAACCCCGCAAAGAAAAGTCAAAAAGGAAAGTGTTGTTAATTTTATTCGGATACATATCATTTGTCGATATGGCATGCGTTAAAATATTATCACCGACAACAGCAAACCATTTGTCAATAAGCTGGTAAATCACCTTCGCGAAAAGTTTAAGTTTTTCAGCACACATCTTCATTATATAATGCATTAGCAGAAGATTTTAATAAAATGTTTCGTAACTTATTAAGAAATATGGTGGCAAAGTTGAAGCGAGATTGTTACAAGAGGCTAGGAGAGGCTTTCCAGGCATATAGAACCATGTACAACATGCCAACTCAATCGACTTCTTTTGCTTTTGTATATGGGCCTGAAGTGTTATTGCCTTTGGAATTTCAAATCTCTTCAGTCCATATTGCGATACAAGAAGGCTTAACCAAAGATGAAAATCACAAGCTTTGTCTGGCTGAGCTAGAGGCGCTTGATGAAAAAGAACTTCAACGCAACAAAAGCTGGAACGCTATCAAGTCACTTATCATAATCCTACAAGAAAAAGGTCCGACCATGTTTATTTCAAGTTGGAGATCAAGTTCTTATAGTAAGAAGGCTGATCATTATGCCTCAGGAAAGTGGGTGCAAGTTCACTTCCAAGTGGGATGGTGCATATGTGGTCTATCTATACAAATGGCACATACAAAATAGTCGACACTAAAGGAGTACAAGTGGTGGCTTGATCCTTTCAAACAAATAGGCAGAAAAAAGACATCCATGTCAAAATTGAAAGAGCTTCCATCAAGTGGGCTTTCCCCACCCAAAAGTTAGGTGTTGCAGTCCCTTGTGGTACATAGGTAACTTGGACATATACCTGAGTACAACCATGCAAAAAATAAATAAAGTTTATTGATGCTAAATGAAGAAAGTCGTTTAATCGAGCTCAATGTTCATTTGATTGCAACTTCTGGATAGCTCATTAGTTTGAAAGATAAATAGAGAGATTTAGCTTGATATAAATTAATCTGTTGACATAAAGCCAATAATGGTGAAATCCAATCACAAGGCAAATGAATCAAGACACATGTGCAATAATGAATAAAATAAAATTCTCATTTAAACTTTGTTCCACAAATATCCAGCTTTTATCACAAAAGTTGGAAGTACATGACAAATCCATCTCAAAAGGAGGGGAGTTAGCTATGGATTCCATTAGAAATTCTTCAAATCTTCAAAAGACTCCAATATGTAGGCTTTAGCCTTTTCCAAAGTACCTTTTATGGCTACATCCATCACCTTAGTGACATTAATTATCTCAATCTGACCCTATAAATCAATAATTTCATGCTTAGCCTCTTGAATCGAATACTCGCTGGCAGCTACCTGAGTACTACGATCTTTCTTTTGATCTTCCAAAAGTTGAAGCTCTTTCAGTAACTCCTCACACCTTGATTCCATTTGTTTCAACTTAGCAGCTATTGCTTCATAATGAGCACCTTCTACATTCAGTAATTGCGAGGCCTTGTCAAGTTCACCTTGCACCTTGATGCGATAGGTACCTTGCTCTTTAGCAATTAATCGACCACATTTGCTCTCATGCAAGTCCTTAAGGTCACATGCCTGCTTGATTAGCCCTTCAATGTAGTTCTCTAAAGGAGTGCCGTCGACACCTCTTTGAAAAATGATGGCATAAAGTTGTCAAAATTACCTTTGACAGAATAAAGTCCATCAAAGGGGTTTAGGACATGCTAAGAGTATGGTTTGCCTAAATATCTGGCCAGCATTTTTATCTACCTCTTTTTATGGCAACATCAACATTAAAAACATAAATACCTTCTTGTGGAGCTCTAAAGGGACATTGTGGATGGGACACTAGTGAAGGAGCATTGGATCTATGTGCATACTCAACTTCATCATTGTTTGGGCAACAAATTCCATTCTAACCATCTAGTCTTAATAAATTGTCAAATAAATCTTTATAAAAAAAAGGGGTATTCATTAATCAATAGAATATACTGATTTTCGGATGGCAAAGGAACGTGTGCCAATTCCTCCTTGAAGTTTACATCGTTGTGTTCTTCTTATTTAAAAAAAAAACAAACAAAAAATGGCGAGATAATGGAAACGAGATACACATTTGGATAGAAAGTGTGTCTAAAGTTGAGGAAAAAAGGTATCACCATGCACTCAGTAGGGTTAGGATTAACATCAAGAACATTTATGATGTTCTTGGCAACTTCTAGAGGCGACTCCGTTATCTTTTTTAAACTTGGCTTATAAATTTTAGTGGGTGATTTGTCTTGTCTATTAACATTACGATTAATTATAGACTTAAGTTTTTGTCTACGTATTTCAGTAGGTGAACGATCGAAATGTTTTTTAACCTCTTTTATTAAATTTGTTGCTGGAGCAATGCTTTGAATCAAGATTGTAGGGATATGTCTTACTGGGATGGCAACATCTATTCCCAAGATCTAGACACAGGGGGTGGCATCCTATATTGCTGGAACAAAAGGCTCTAAGGGCTTCCTTGAATGAATAATCTTCAGTTTGGGCTTAGAACCAAGTGTGACTTCGTCCCTTGAAATGTTCGCACTAGATAAGTTGCTTCATTTTCTTTTGGAATCATTTATATGCTGGCTGGATGTCGAAGAAACAAGTATTTTAGACCACCACTCATGAAATGCACGAGTAATATTTCTCTTGAATGAAGTGTATCGCCTAAAAAGTAGTACTTTGGACCTGTTCCATAATGTGTGAGCACATGGTGATAACAAAGCATTATTTGTGGATCAAGAAGATTATTCAAGTTCAGATTAGTAGAAACATCACAATGGAAATCAAATTGTCTACTAAATCAATTAGGGCAGTAATGCTCCATGACAAGGTTGTCTTCATAGTGGTAAGAGATAAGACTTGAACAGATGCTTACAAAATAAGCAAACTCAATTCTTAATAACTTGTTATCATCAGTGAGAGTCTCCTTAAGCCAATTGATGATGGATGAGTACCAGAGAAAGCCTTTGCAAAACTAATGAGTTCTCCGGCCTCTTCAAGTTGAAATGACTTGGCTTAACCAAGGCTGCTGAATTTCACCAAGCCAAACTGGAGGAGGCCTCACCATCAAGCTCGTATGTATCAAAGTTTTTTTGCTAACCATGCATAGAAGAAATGGATAGGAAAATGGCCCCACTCTTACCAGGATGTGAAGAATGAGAAATCTCATTAAGTATCGTGTAGATACTCGCAAGGATGGTCGTAAAGAGACAATACCCTATACCAGACGCCATCAATAATACAATCTTAAAGGCAACAAGACGAATGCGAGCAACATTTCTAATTTACAAGATGAATGTACATGATCAACAGGAGAGAAATACAGCCAAGAAGGTCTCAGTGCATTAGCCTTTAGTAACTTACAGCTCCTCGAAAATGACCTGACAATCACTCCACCCACAAGCTTCGACATTGATGATCGAGGGCAATACTCCCAAGTGAGGGGTTTGATTTCCCTAATTGGACTTCTTAGAAACATAGTACTTATTAAGACCTCAAAACCAAAAAGCAATCCATTACTCTATGGTCAGCTTGTCCTTACAACCTTGCATAAGTTTGTGGTAAGAAACAAATAAATAGGTTCAACTCAGGGGAAGCTTATTTATGAGTTCCTATTGAGTAGGAATGACATCACTGTAAAGATGCCCTATTGGTGGTAGCCCGAGGAAACTGGAAATCAAATACCTATATGGACACTTTGCCTTTAGAAGTATGCAAAGTGTTTAATTCTGGACACCAGTGCTAACATATTGCTCAAATGTGGTCTGAACACCAATCATAACGAAATAGTGAGGTGCATAAGGCATTAAATAGATGAAGGGATGTCGGTTTATCCTTGCAACAAAAAAGAACGTCTTCTCCGCAATAAATTATCTTATAAGTAAACTCCCCATGCAATTGTAACCTAGCCGTGACTTGTGCCCGAACTTTATGTCATGGTGGAACTAGTAAGAAGGGAGATTCTTGTTTGCCTTAGAATGAGTGGACAACAATAATGTCTCCCCTGTCTTTAAATTCTCCCTAGACCATTGAGGAGGGTTAGAGGACCACCAATGCAATCAAAACTTAATAATAATGTTATGGAATTACGAACTGGCAATTGTATCTCCTCTCTATCTGTGTCATTCTCACCTAGTTGGATGTGTAGATAACGCCGACCACTAATAGTTTTATCCATTAAAGTAACCATTTTGAATGCACCATGTAACAATAGCAACAAAGAAAGAACATTGAGTGGTATTAAAAATCTTGGACAAAGAAGCTGTGGAGAATGAAAACAAAGACATGAGCAAATGCAAGTAAAAAATTCTTCAACAAATAGGTTATCACGTTGATGTACTTGGAAGGATAAGACATTTAAAAGGTAATTGATAATCAAGAAAAGTTTGTTGTAAGGGAATTCAAGATTAACTGTTGATGTACTCATAAGGGTTAGATATTCAAAGGTTAACCAAGGGTCAGGTTCTCCTTTTGGAAAATTTTCACATTTGGGAAAGTTTAGTTTAAGTAAATTTAAGGTTAACATGTTGATGCAACCAGAAAAGTGAGACATTCAAAGATTAATCCACAATCAAGTCAAGTTCACCTTTTGGAAACTTATACCTTGGGAAATCTCACCTTAAGTGAATTCAAGGTTAGCCCATTATACCCAGAAGGATGAGACATTCAAAGCTTAATTAACAATCAAGTAAAGTTCGCATTAAGAGAATTCAAGGTTAACCCATTATTATACCCACATTCAAAGGTTAACCAAAGGTCAAATCAAGTTTGCCTTTTGTTAAATTCTTGTCTTTGAGTAAATTTTCCTTTAGGAGGTTTAAAGTCAACCCGTTCATGCACCCATAAGGGCAGGCAGGGCATTCAAAAGTTAATTGAAAGTTATGTGAAGTTTGCCTTTCGAAAAATTTTCGCCTTTGGAAGAGTTTACCTTTAGAGAGCTTTCAAATAAACCCGTTGATGTACCCATGTAGATTTGACATTCAAATATTCACCATAATGAGCTATTACATGCTTCAACTTCAAAAAAATAGTAATATTGCACAAATTTGGAAGACGACCTTCAGATAAATAATGATTCAAAGGGATAAGGAAACAAAAAAGGAGGAAATTCTTCAATAACATGATATCAAGATCTTGATTTAGCAATTAACCGCATTCAAAGGGAAGCCACCATAAATAATGTATAATTGAACAATCATAACAGAGTGATTACGATGATTTAATTGGCTTACGATGACACAAGACAAGACTTGGTATCACAGAGCCACAAAAAGACAAGGATAGTTCTATGCCCTTTATTTATTAAAATTAAAAGCTAAAATTAAAACGCAACAAGAAATGAAGGAAAATTAACGTGATTTGGATAGTAAATAACGAAATATCTTGAGCTCTTCTTGGCCAAGTTGTTTGCAGTGCAATTCCTTTTGATGTCTGCAACAATGGCCACCATAAAGCTTTTGGTCCCACACACACAAAAAGGGGAAATGAAAAGGGGGCAAAAGGGTGAGAAAGCAGCGCACAAGACAAAGTTTGGGAAAAAAAATTGTTTGGAAGTGTTTCTTAGATGAATTATTCACGATGATGCACCTTTTGCCTACAATGCGTGAAGACAAGGGTTGTAACGCCAATCATGCAAAGCACAACCTATGTGAACGATGCATAATTGTCTCTTCAAAGTTGTAAAAGAAAAAGGAAGAAAGACAAGGATGAAACTTTAGGTGGGCATATCTTTGTGAAGAGTACTAATTCCGGCTTCTTTTACTGCATAATATCTCCGTGTGCTCACCCTTTAAATACAAAAATTTTAAATGTACAAAATCTTGGCGTGTTTCACCGCTTTTATGACATTTGGTAAGAGGAAGATCTCCTCAAACCATCCTATATCCTATCCGAATTTAAGCTTGATTAGTTTATAAAACTTCGGCATTATTATTTACTTGACAACCTTCTCAACCCAATATATTCTGTCTAGCTGTGATAGTAGTGCAATTTTGGGATGCTGAGATGACATTGGGGCCACTGCTCAAGACGCTCACACCAACTCAACGATGAGCGTACTAAGCTAACACCTGAGAACTTTTGGGACGTCATTAAATTGTTCGACTAAATTTTAAGTCATTCTATTAATTGAATTTTGTCTAGAATGCTTACCAAGATGAATTGCCATTAACCAAAAAAAACCATTGCGATGTCAAATTTAACACAAATATGCCCGTAAATGTATGAACATATTTAAACTTTGAACCTAAAAAGGGAAAAAAAAAGATCAAAAAATCTTGCTCGAAGACCCTATCAAGTCAAGAAGATTGACTTGTATGCTATGATAGCTTAACTTGCAAAAATGCTCCATTAACATTCAAGTTTCGAGACCCGACTATATTAAACACTCCAAAGTCATGTTGCAGTTAACTCTCTGGGCATTTGTAGGAGGCAAATTTTTTTCTAACCAATCAAGACTCACCACGTGAAAGTTAAACACTTTTTACTTTAGCCGATTACAGCACGCCATGTGTCAAACTAGTTATGAATGTCCATTCAATTAAATATTTAATGGAAATGCATTGTGGCCAACTAAAAAGCTTCACATGTTTCCAATAACGTAGAAAATAAATTATTATTTTTAATGGAGATAATTAGAAGGAAAACTCTAATTCTAATTTCTTTATAAATGGAGAGAGCTAACGCCCTCATTTTAAGAGGTCTACATTCTAAAGAACTCACAAGAGTTCAGAAATTCTCTCTGAAAGAAGACAACAAGCACTTGAAGCATGCGTCATCTACTATCAGGGATCAAATACATTTTCTTGATTGAGAACAAGCCTCTTAGGCCCTCTCTCAAGAATGAAGTTCGTTCAAATTTATTTAACGGGATCAAATCAGAAAATTACTTCAATCCTATTTAATACAGAGAATGCAAAAATTTTTCAATTTGTTTTTGAATTTCGTGTTTTTCTTGATCTTTTTTTGGCACCAAGCTTCTCTCTCTCTCTCTCTCTCTCTCTCTCTCTCTCTCTCTCTCTCTCTCTCTTCTCTCTCTCCCCCCTATTTTCTTCTCTCTGCAGGCTGACTTTTTTCAAAGTCATAGAACGATTGATTACTGACCTTGAGCCCCGCCACTATCAGGCTATCCCACTAGTTGGTTGGCAAAGTGTTCCCGGCAAGAACATCGATTTGCAACTCACTGCAGACCTGAAGTTTCCTTTAGTGGCCAATGTCGTCAGGCATAAGTAGCTCCAGTGTGATGCAACTTAAAGCAATTGGGTAATGGTAACAACTTCTTCCAACCTTGGGTAACGGCTAATGTTGGCCGCTAGAGGTGAGCTCTCTCTATCAACTATTTTTGGTTCCTCTATTGTGAGTTAGCATTGTAAACAATGGTCTTTAGGATAGGTGGTTAGTTTTTCTCTGGGGAAGTTTTCTGGGTTGGTCTAGGTGTTTTTCGAGCTTGTTTATGGGCGGTCTTTCGGCTACGCTTTGTTCTTATAGTTCCTCTCAGGGCTATTTTCTGGGCAGTTTTCGGGGTGCTCTGGTTGCTCCTAGTTGCATTGGCCAGAGGTGGGGAGGAACGTTTCGGGGCCTGAGGTGTGGAGGGTTGTTTGGATGTTTTTCTGGGCGCGGGCTTTGGAGTTCTTGGGGTGGATTTCTCTGGGTGTCGAGGGTGTGGTGGTGTCTAGGCTTGGCGGTGGGAGGGAAAAGTTTGGGCATTTATGTTTAGTTCGGTGGCAATAATTATTTTTTGTTTATTAATTATTTGTCAATTATTGCCTACAAATTTTGTTTGTGTTTTGTATTTTGTAGCTTATGAGTTATTATTGAATGTGTTGTTATTTTTAGTTTGGGGTCTGATCTTGACTATGAGTATTGCACTTTGTTTGTTATTTCCATAGGCATAGGTGGGGGATTTATTTTGTTTTTTAATTGACTTTTGTATATTGGCTATATTTTGTTTATTCATTTATCTATATATTTTGCTTTTTAACTATTTTCTTATTTATTTTTTCATATTTATCTATCTATTGATTTATTTATTCATCCATCTATTTTTAAATATGTGTCTAAATTGTTTGTATTTATTTCTTTTGGGTGTTTTATTTAGTTTGGTTGGTTACATGCTATTGTGGCCTCATATCAAATTGTATTAGAGTACTATTGTGCCTAGGATTTGAACTCTTTGGTGTTCTATACTCTCTTCATTTTTTAAGTTGTTCTTTTACTTTTTTGTACTTTTTTTTATATTATTGTTATTGTCATTACTATTACTACTACGTATTTGTAGTATTGCCTTTGTGGTTGTTAGTGTTAGTTTTACTATTAGTATTTGGATGATTTTTTCTATAATATAAATATTAAGCATCGCAAGTATTATATTACTTTTCTGTCTCTTTTCTGTTGTTAGAGGTCTGTGTTATTGAGGTGCTAGAGCTATAATTTGTTTATTCTCTTAGGTATTTAATTTATTCATCTATTATATTCTATGGATGGCCGAAGCATTTCCTGATTGTATTACTTGTCCTAGTAGAACTTTAGCTATTGCCTAATCTTTCATTGCCTGAATTTTGTTTTATCTATTGATTTACTTGGTATGTCTCATCTCCCATCTCTAGTGGTGAATAATATAATAGTCAGTGCGCGTCGTCTGAGGGGGCAAGGAGCGAGGAGGAGAAGTGGGGTCGATAGGTTGCGTTTAGCATCATGGAATATTAAGACTCTTACAAGCGAGTCTTTAGAATTAGTTAAGACTAGCCTCTAAACCCGTGCTATGCATGAGTTGTTTTAAAATTTTAGGTAAAATATTTTAGAGATATTATAATTAATATTATAATTTAAATTTTTTAGAAATAATACTATTAACATATTAATAATTTATTTTCCGTTTTTATTTATAGAAGTAGCTGAAAAGATATTGTCCAGTATTATCACTTTAAATCACATATTATTTTATTCTTTACTTTAAATAGAATCTTAATAAATGTTTTAGAGACACATGTCACAACCGCATCATTTACACTCACTTTTACGATTTTTGCATAGGTGTAAGAATAACATAACATGTATTCAAGAGACTAAGTGGGTGAAACGCAATGGAGATTGCGGGGCATAAGCTTTAGTATTCAGGCTTTAATAAAACCAGAAATAGTTGCAATCTGGCTGAGAAGGAGTTAACGGAGCAAGTTATTGAGGCGAGGCGTAAGAATGTCTGCATTGCGCGCGTTTATCAAGTTAGTGATGGCGCAAGGATCATTAATATAGTGAGTGTTTATACGCCTCAAGTAGGGTTGGAAGAAGATATTAAGAGGCTTTTTCTGGAAAGAATTAGATGAGGTTATCCAATGTGTACCACAGCTGGGAGACTTTTCATTGCTTGTCATGGACATATAGGTAGAGATAGGAGTGGTTATGAGACACATGGGGGATTTGGATTCAGGGAGAGGAACAATACGGGATGTCTATTACAGGCTTTGCATTTGCATACGAGCTATCGATTGTTAACTCCTATTTCAAGAAAAACGAACACCATCCAGCAAGTTTCAAGAGTTGGAACACTAGGACTCAAATTGACCACTTTTTGATGAGGTCAGACAATAGGAGGTTTTGTAAGGATTGTAAAGTAATACCAAGTAATTGCTTAATCACATAACATAGGCAATGTTATGGATGTGGAGTTTAAAAGTTTAAAGAGGATAATAAGAGTGTTGGGGACTTTAGGGGGAAATGGTGGAATCTTACTAGTGGGAATGTGCCGATTTAGACTATCCCCTCAACCACTATAAAAAGGAGGCTACTGCCTAAAATCAACATCAATTAGGCATCAGTTCAGTATTATCTAGACAACAAAAATTAGCATTGTGAGAGAATTGAGAAATAGCAAGAGATTTCTATTAGAGTAGTTATAGAGATTGGAGAGGCAAAACCTCGAGTGACACACTTCATGCATCGAGAGCATTACGAGGAAGAGATCGGTTTGATTATTAAGAAGGCATCACTTTACAGCATTCTCAAGTAGATCAGGTGGGTTACGCCCTATCTTTTCATCTTTTTTCTTTTATGATTTTGATCTCAAATTGCTAAAGATGTAGTTTTTAGGTAGTTCCCCATTCGCTATAATTATTTGCCTCATTTTGGACTACAAGTTGTATATTTTGCATTATTTAATGTGATTTATACTATTCTCCTACATTATTATGTGATAGTGTAATTAAGATTTAATTTCTCATATTGAACAGTAGAGGCCGTCAGTGATAACGGACAATGATGTGATGCACTCCATCATGTCACCATACTATCGCTCCCAAATCTAGATCCTCAATTCAAGCCTATGGAATTAATATGGTCCCCACACTAGGGATTACTCAGAGGCCTTTCAAAACCCTTTTTAAAGCAAGTTAGTTGTTCCTTCCGATCTCCCTCTGGTTGTCTCCGTCAGTTTATGATTTGCTTCGAAAAGTAATTTTAGTTTGTAAACTTATTTTATTTTTATTTAATTTTAGACAGAAAGGTTTTGATCCAAGATAGTATCACTGTCCAGACCAGGATTTGGGTCCTGCATTGGCCTAGAAATCTCATTGCTTTCCTGGATCAGGTAGTAGCTATTGCCAGGGATGAAGCTAGGCAATTAGGCCTAGTTCTGGCCTAGGAACCCAGAGATCAGAATCCTGGTCCAGTTTCCATTGATCTATCAAGATTTGGATTTCTAAAAAAAAGAAAAAAATATTGGTAACTAGTTTTGAAAGAAAAAAGAAATATCTAGCAAATAAGTCGAACTATTTGTGGGGGACGCCGATCCGGGATAAGTTCCTTGGGGTCGATGGTCTTTACAGGACAATAAATAAATAAATAAAAATCAAGCAAATAATAAAAAAATACACATAGGTTGCTTCAAAATTTAGAGAGATAAGTTACATTTAGAAAGATTTTAGGGGATATTACAGGTTCAAAAAAATGGTGAAGAAAAGAAATCAGTAGCATGGTTTGTTCTGCGATAGTACATGGACTCGAATTTGGATTTATTGATTTTTAAATGGGTAAATGTTGCAATTTCATTAATTATATATGAAGCTATTTCTGTCCAATCCTGCTGACTCCTTGATAAATTTTCAGGGCTTCAATGGGACAGTGACTGAGTTAGTTGATGCTCCTAGTGCAAGGGTAGAGCTCAAATAAAGGGAGTAGATTTTAAATTGCATCCAGAGTTGAAAGGACCTCTTGCAACTCTTTGCAATGACGTGAAAATGACAATTGTGGGGCTGAGTTGAAGTCTGTTAAGGAAATAATTTCTTTAGATATTATTTTATAATATTTTGTGTTTGTATTTGGTCAGAATTCCTACTTTACTTACTTTCTAAGAAATAGCATAACTAGGGTTTACTTTGTATTTAAGTCCTTGTATGACATTGTAATCAAGCAAGAGAGGAAGAATACACAAACACACGGCACACTTGGCCAGTGATTCCCCAAATTCTCTTCACCCAAATCTTATTTTTTCAAAGTCCCAACGATATTTTGGGTGATGTACTCTATCAATATTTTCTTCTTTCTAAGATATGTTTCTAGATTAACAGTTTCTTTGTTGAATGTCAAGGTGTAACACTATTGGCTAAACCAGAGTTTCAAAATGCTTTTTGTATCTAATGCTGATGCTAAGTCGACTTGAGACATCATATTGGAACCTTTTTCGTTTATAGCTATCGGTATGATCAGTTGTATGGCTGTCAGTGTCTGCAGTAATTGTTGCTAATCTGAATTCATTTATAGAACTTTGGGAGTTTGATTTGTAGTTAGCAGTAGAGCATGGTAATGTTTTTACGCCATACAGGAGGACATTAGATGGAAACAATGCCAAAAGCTAAGAATGCACTTTCCCCTATTCTAAACAACTCTCAAATGCAAGTCTCTGAGCGGTTGATTACCTCAAATTACGAGGCCAGCCATATCAACTTCGACTACATGCAAGTCTCCTCATTCACCTTTCTTTATGGTTTTTTTGGGGCAATTTTTCGCTCTCTAAAAATGTATTTAAATACTTTAAGAAAAACTCCCATTAGGAAAAATCAAAGTAGTAAGTCAAGTTGTTAACCTACTTTGTACTCTTGTCAAAGTTGGGTGGTGGTTGATGACCTAACTTTGCCTTTTTGTCAAAATATTGGTAAAAAATGGTTGAAATTTGTTGTTAGTTTGGTGAACTAAATTTTCCTCCTCTTTCTCCATATTATACGGCCGGTGGAGAAATTTTAGAGCTAAGAAAAAATTCAGCCAAAACATACAAAAGCAAAGAGGAAAAACTCAACTCCACTATCCTTACTTTGCATGCCTAAATCACGAAGAAATTAGCCTTAAATATGCAGCCTTGAACCCTTAATATAAACGTCTTTGGATACTGATTCAAGTACTCCAAGTTAACTGTCTGGGAGTGCACCTAGAGTGGTTAACACCATGCCAATCCCAGGGAACGGCCGCCCGTATGAAGTTTATACCTTAGCTTTGGCGAAATCGTTCTTAAAATAGTGGCTAAACTATATTTTCGTTACTTAAAGAGGCTTGCGATACTTTGTTCTAGTGTTCGATCGGTATTATTTTTGTTATTACTAATTTTGTTATTTGATAATTTCAGGTACACTTTAAAGTTAATCAGTGTAATTCAAATATGGTGTTCGTTCGGTATCATTTTCGAAAAATATATTTAGTGGTTGTAATTGCATATATATAACACCACCTAAAGCTATATTTTCCAACAACCCCTCAATCGCATTTTGAAGCTTGTGATACTTCATTCTTCAAGAATGTAATGCCCTACCATTTGACATTTGACAATATCTCAAAGAGGGTTGAGATTCCCTACATATTGAGGTGTTCCATGATTAATTGCCCCCTATGTTATGGGTAATAGCACCTAACAGATAGTACCTACCCAAAAAAAGAAAGAAAAAGGAGAGGAAAGCCTAAAATTACCATCTGCACATTTATGCCGCAAATTTCTTTAGAAAATAAGATAAAGACCGACAATCAAGCTCTCACAGCCATTTCAAATTTTGAGATATACGCCAAGCTACAAAACAGTTTCTTCTTCCCCAATGCTAATCTATTATCCCTTCTGAATAGCTACAAAAATCACAGAACTTTCCTTTAAAATTTGATTATTTTGTTCCATCATCTGTTCTCTTATCAAAAAAGAAAAAAAAAACAGAAAAACCTTCGATATTTCAATCAAATATGTTGGTTGTGTTCGAGAAATCAGTTGCAAAATGCCCAGAGGGTTTGAAAAGTCCAAATCCAGACTCAATTTGTGCATTCAAAGATGGAAGTTTGGCTCAACATTTCTCGTCTGTTCATCCTGATGCTGTCACAATCAACTTTGGGCAATCTGGGTCTTTTTCATACACCACTGATAAGCAAAATCCTGTTCTTCCCAGGTAGCCGACCTCTCACAATTATAAATCTCGCCCTTTTGCGTGCTTACCTCGTTTTTGCATCAAATTCTTATTTTTTTACCCGCCTATTTTTTTGAGCTGTTGGAATTGTCTCATTTAAATAATATTTTTCACCTTGTATCATACAGGACAGAAGCAAAATGTCTCAATAAACCATCCTCTACTCCCCCCCCCCCTTTTTCCAGTATGGAGCAGTACACAGTTCATAATTTTTAATATAGGGTTTAGAAGGGATAACTTCTCTACAATTCAGGGATAAGATTGCTACATCTGATAGTCTAACCTCCCACGCAGTCTGTCTAGGTGTGCTCTAACGATATTGATTTCGACTTGAATTTGGAGTAGAAAAATAGCTATATTCAATCATTCAGTACTGTTATTCTGATTTATTGCATGCCATTTCTTATGTAAACTTCATATTCCTCCTAGAAGTTTATCAGACTACCTCTTTTTTTCCCGATTCTAATAGGTTTTTTGGAGCAGTAGACAACATGTTTTGCTTGTTCCAAGGTCACATAGAGAACGTAGCTCCTCTTAAACAACAGTACGGATTGAACAAAATGGGCAATGAAGTGAGCATTGTCATTGAAGCTTACAGATCTCTAAGGGACAGAGGTCCATATCCTGCAGACCAAGTAGTCAAAGGCCTTCATGGGAAATTTGTGTTCATCCTCTATGACTGTGTTTCAAAGAACGCATTTATCGCTGCTGTGAGTACAATTTTCAAACTCCGCTATCCATGTCATGTTATTTTTTTTTTTTTTTTTAAAATGAATCATAAGTCGATCTCTATGATTCCTGATAACCATGTCAAAGTCGTGATCGATAGAGCAAATGACACCCCTAATTGGGAACTCTTAAGATACATATCATGTCATCCCTTTGATTTTGTTATGTCTATGTAATGTAATGCAAATGCAGGATGCTGATGGAAGTGTTCCTTTCTTCTGGGGAGCTGATTCTGAAGAAAATCTTGTTCTGTCAGATGACCGAGAGATTGTTAAGAAGGGATGTGGCAAATCTTTTGCACCTTTTCCAAAAGGTGCGCTTCCTATACAGCCGTCCAACTTTGCCCTTGTTCCTTCCCCCCCCCCCCCGGCCCCAACCATATTCCATTTTTCATTATTTATCAAATCTTAGTAAATCATAAAGAGGGCTCTGTTGGAATGTGAAAGTGAAGTTTGTACTACATTGATAAAATTAAAGGGCGTGAGCATGTCTATAAACTCGTGAATTACTCTACCTATTGCTAACTGGTTTCGAGTTGGAACCTCATTTGAACTTATATGCATGACCCTTTCTTTATCACCCAATTGATATAAAATTTAACCTGATTTCAGGTTAGAATCTCACTTAACTTGTACACATAACTCGGTTGTATTAAAGGCCCAATTTATATAAAATTTAACAGGGTCTAAATTTGATCAATCAAAACTCAAATTAGTAGGCACTAGTATCGTAGTGAAAAAGAAGACTTTTTATATAAAAAAAAAATTCAGAAAAAAAAAAAGCAAATGTTTATGATATGAAATGGTACATCCAATTCCAAGTCTAACCAATCCACGGTTGTAAGTTGTATGAAAAAATAAGATTGATGAAGTTCAATTTTTCTGCAAATCCCCTGACTGCTATTGTCATTACCAGGTTGCTTCTTCACGAGCTCAGGAGGCTTGAGGAGCTATGAGCATCCACGCAACGAGTTAAAACCTGTTCCAAGAGTTGGCAGTTCAGGTGAGATCTACGGTGCAAATTTCAAGGTTGATGCTGAGGCTAAGAAAGAGCCTGCCGGGATGTCCAGGATTGGAAGTGCAGCAAATTTTTCTTCCAATTATTGATCCATCATCACTTAACTTCTTCAACTAGTAAATAAGCACAGCTGTAGCTGATGATATTTGATTTGTTTTTGAGTTTTTAGGCTGTGAAACAAATCGAATAGGAAAATTTTGCAAAATATCAGCAGATAATACATCTCTGTACGCAAACGATTAATATTGGAAAGACTTAATTCAGTTGCTATACAAAGGGCAACAGACAGATACTGTGTTTGCTCTAAATTTTAGGTAACTATCACTTCTGAAACAAAAGCTAATAAACCAGGATTCGGAACCGACGTAGCCTAGACTGGATCTTTCGGTTTTCAAATGTGTCGGTTTGGATGCTGGACCGAATCAATCCTTTGCATCTGCTATCCCTCCAGGTGTTATCTGAAACACGTGTTTATGTCAAGAGAAAACTTTGTGAAATTTTGTCATGGATAAGATCACATATCATCATCAATGAATTTTGAACTAAGTGAAGGTGGCGTTAGAGCCACGGAAAGGATATAGCTTCAGCTTCTGGGAGATTGGGTGCATCGAACACCTTGCAGATGCGCTGTTCACCTTTACCCTTCCTGAACATTAACCTGATTGTCGCTGCATGGGCCATTACGTGACCACCCGCTGGCTTCTTTGGATCACTAACGAACACTCCTCCAGCTGGATCAGCTATCACTGCAGGCACATTTATGCTTTAATGAGACTGAATCAAATATGGATTGGTTCTGTAGTGCCTAAGTATCTATTTACATTGGTTCAGAAGTTCAAAGAAGTTAATGAAATTAAGCCTCAGCACTAATATAAACTAGAAGGCATAATGCTGATTTTCAAGAGATGCTGACAAATTACCTTGGTTAGTCACATACACAGCAACGCTGTACTCTTCAGCAATTTTCATCAAACGAGAGAGCATCTGGGCAAGTTTTTGCTGTAAATCCAGTTGAAATAGTATGAAATCAGAGAAAAGGCATGAAAATATGTGCACGACAGAATGAAAGATAAAATGGGAAAATTAAGTTCTGCACCACAGAATGAGGGAGTAAATAGCTAGTTTCAACTACATTAAAGGAGTCACCTGTCGCTCTGCCAGCTCTCCTCGTCCAGAGAAATCCACTCGGAAGAGTGCAATTATTGAATCTACAATCTAAACATTCCAACCAGAATTTATTAGAATCTTGGGGCAGCTTTTTCCCTATTGCTCTGATAAATTTGTGGTCACAATTTCTTACCAGTAGTCTAAAGGGCTCTTCGGCCATTTTTGCCGCCAGACCAATGAGAAGGTTGTACTGGTGCTCGTATGTGTATGCACGTGCATAAATGATCTGTCAAATTCAGAAATCCAAAAGGTTCAATTTTACCCGGTGCTATAGCTGTCAATATTCAAAGTCACAAGCTGCTTGTCTTTACATTGTCTAGAACAGCTGCAGGATCCATCCCGAACCTCTCAGCAATTGGTACAATACGATCAGGCCGACTATGAGTGTCATCATTTAAGAGGAAACATAGTACAATGGGATGCGCTTGTTTACATCTTTTTCTCATTTCAGTAAGACAAAATGGCAACGAAGAGAGGATACAATGTTCCTTCAGTGTCAATGTAGGCAACCTTTCCATTTCCTCCCCTCATGCTGGTTGGAAGCTGCACCATAGCATCACAAAAATAAATAAGACAAACCAGCAAGTTGCTATTCTCCCTCTCTCGATGTCCTCTTCTGTCGTAAAGAAACACAAGGTCCCATTTCATGGAATCAAATCTCCTATGCAGAATTCCTTTTTCTTCTGACAAATTCTGCTGGGATTTCAATTTTTCAGACATTCATCTCTAATGTTCAACAGAAGTTAATAATCATATCATGGCCATGCTGTTGAAACAGAAATAGTGATATACTTCACCAATATAGTAGCTGTATCCCTACCAAAAGCTCAAAACTGAAATCCACAGTGTGAATTTTTGCCCCCATAATTACACAGCCAAACTATCATAGCATGTGTGAATTCTGTAGGTTTTTTATTTCCCCTGCAAATTGAGAAGATTACCTGTGTGGTGACACACAGAGTATGAGCTAGCTGTGTTTTCCCAGAGCTGTTTGTGCGTAAATTCAAGGGAATAAGTTAGTCAAAAAACATGGGTTGATTTCACAGAGCTGTAGATTCATCAACAGAAGTCGCAACAACGAAACATAAACTAAGTATAGAAACGCAGTCAAAAACTAGTAACGCGATTCTAACCACAGGAAAATAACTTCAAAGGAAAAAATACACATATTCAAGAGATACTGTTTTGCAGTCTCTCACCGAAATTCTCCAAAAGTTTCTGTAATTGCTTGTGTTTCGATTCCACCTTCAACAAATTCAAGCATAGGAACTGGTCAGTACTCAATAATATTCAAGCAACAGTCGCAATTCTACCGACTGATTTCGCAAAAATGAATGAGGATCTTTAAAATGAATAGTTTACCGCCTAATAGCTCATCCAATGCTTGGCTTCCAGTGGTGATGCGAATCACAGCCTTTCTCTACAGAAAAATTAAATTAAAGGCGTCACCAATTTAGCGCCAAAATTTAAAGTGTTACTCGAATCTAAATTCGAAATTTAAACGTTTAGAGGATCCGGTCTTACTCTGAGCAGAGCATCACTTCCAGTCATGTAACCGAAATTCTGATCAAGTTCAATTGCAATTAGCATGACGAGGCTACTTTGAAAATTAATCGAAAACTCTGCTTTTGCCTGAACAAGCAGGCGGGAGAGAGCGAGTAGAGAGGCTAACCACAATCTTCTCAGCAGCTTCACAGATCTTATCGACTTTAGCCTCAGACAGCCCTTTAATTCCAGTGAGACTCTAAGCGAAAAATAATTTGAATATTAAAAAAAAAAATTAAGAACGACAAAAGGAGCTCAAAAATTTTAAAAGAAAATCTAAATTAATTAATAAAAACGAAGAAAAAACTCGAGACCTTTTTCGTATGCATCATCAAGCCATTGCATGTGTAAATTCCGGCATCTTGCAGCTTCTTCACATCTCCAGCGTTGATTCCGTGCGAAATTACTACCAAAATCAATATGAAGTTACAGAGTGTCAGTGGTAGCGACAAAATAGCTAGAAAACAGAGCGCGATTTGAGCTTGACGAAATTAAATACAGATTGATGAACTTAAAATTATTCAAAAAATGAAGAAAGAAAAAGTGAGAGCAAATTTTACGCTTATCGATAGCTTCAAAAAAGTCGTCCTCATCCTCGATTTCTTCTCTTTCAACAAGCTGCAGCTGCTGGCTCTGTTCTTCAGATCTGAATCAAATAGACGCAAAGCGATGATCGTTCATGACGAAATTTCTAGTTGAGGTAGAAGATCGTTCAAATTGGAATTGAAATTTGAGGACAGAACTTACTTGAGAGCGTACATTTCCGGCATTGTAGAGAGAGAAAGCACCGACGGAGCACTGAGGATGAATGTTAGCGTCTGTGAAGGAGAAAGCAACGGTGTGTGCCGGCGATGTGTGTCTTAGAGAGAGAGAGAGAGAGAGACGCTTGAATTATGATGATCCCGGGGAAGAGTGGATGTTCATGTTGCATAGGAATAGTGGAAATGTCTGGTGTGCAACGAGCTGAAGCGAGACCCTCTCGGAAAATTTGAGCAGGCCACATTTGCATTTTTTTTTTTAATATTTTATGTTTTGTTGGTTCGAAAGGGGATTGCCATTTATTTCTCCTTTTATTTTCTCTTGGATATTTATAGGAGTGAGAGCAAACTCTGCACAGACGAAAATAACGAAATCAGCAAGACTTGTAGCATGTAATGGAATACAACAAGAACGCCCCCCCCCCCCCCCCCCCCAAAATAATGGAATACAACAAAACCGTTACACTTATCTTGTCTTGATTTAAGAATTATATTATCATACATTAAATTAAAAAGATGATGGTGGAGGAATGTTAGCGTTTATAAATTGTGTAAAATAACATTTTTATTCATGGTGCTTTTACGGGTAAAATTAATGTAATTATTATATCATTTATATTGTTCGGCATGGTTGATGGATTCTAAAACTTCACAGTCAATATATAATCGTAACTATTACAAATTTGGTGATTTTAAATCATATAATATATTAACTTAAATTAAGACAAGACACTATTGCCACGGGACATCTGTCATCACCCATTTTAAATTCCCAATTTCCCTCCTCAGATATGAAGAATTTAGCGTTTCGTACGAAGCTTAGTCACAACAAAGAAATTTTAATTCAAAAACATCATGTTAAGCTCAAACTTGCTTTCTAATGTAGGAGAAATTTTAATTTCAATTAAAAGAATTAAAACTTTAGCTTACAAATGTAAATTTATCCAATGACCGACTTTTTCTCCAACAATTAAAAATGAACTAGTACAATAACAATCATCAATGGCTATAGTGGATCCTACTAAAATAGGACACAAAAGGAACCATATAATTCATCTAGATCAGAAACTAACAGGGAAAAAAAAAAGAAAGGGAAAAAAAGGCAGGAGCTAAGGGCAGATATTGGTGGTAAAACGGACAGCGGAAGACAAAAAGAATTAGATACAATACTAACCTTTATAAGTAGTATGAAGACATACCTTGAGTCATTGCAATAGATGAACGTGATATATGTTTGAGGACTTCCGAAGCCGCTGATAATATTAGACGTAGCACAGGAAAAGAGACAGCTACTCCTTAGCCGTCTTTGTCATGCAATGGGGATTAAGAATACAATATCTTGTATATAAATACACGTGACGCTAGGAGCAGCGCCCTATTCCTAATAAACTACCGCCTTGAAACCCTAATGCCTTTCCCATCATAGGTTTTTTTTATCAAAAGAACTTGTAGTATACGAAATGGGCCCTTTGGATGACGTTTATATGACACGACCTTATGACTCGATGGATTGGCTCGTAAGTGCTAGCTCATGTAGGCCCATTAGAATATGTACTCTAACATTCTCCCACTGGGGGGCATGAGCTAGTATTATAATTAAAATATTTCTTGAGCATACATTTTGCAAAAGAAACGTGCCATAGATTCTCGTCAAGTTCGTACCAACAATACCACCAAGACTAGCTAAATGTGCAGTTTCTGACACATGGGCGACATGAGGCTTATAAATTGAAGCTTTGTCTTCCCATATGATACAGTAGCTAAGCATTTGCTCGTCTTATGATACTAGTCATCATATCATGTGGCAATTTAAAACTATAGGCTTGCTTAAGACACTCAAAAACACCAAATGAGTGTACTCATGACAGCCAGTTTAAATTTATCCACGTGGGCAAAAGAACCTTATTAGCCACTATTAAACCAATGTACGGTCAAAAAGGTTTACTGCTTATGTGCCTCACGCTAATGTCAGCCAATACTCAGCTTTAGATACCTCAACAACAAAATAGCTGGTAGCTAGACAATCCATAGATGAAGGCATTTGCATACTAGCAACTTACATAATATCAAAGACATGGCTAAAACATGCTTGCATTGCATGACCATAAAATAATAGTGTGCTCAAAGCTCTAATTCGTGCAACCAAAACAGATCAGTTCATAAATCATTTAGTTCTTTAAGGTCAAGGCCTATGAGATGCTTCAAAAATATACCAGGAACCACAACTTTTGTAGGAGGATCAGCCAACATGTCTTCTGTATTTTTATATTTTACCACAATGCGTCCAGCTTCTACCTCTTTTAAAACTGCATAATATCTTAAGTCATAATGTTTGCTAATAGAAGAAGTATTGTTGTTTTAAATAAAATATATTGTAACTGAGTTATCACAAAACAAAGTGAATGGTTTTTGAACCAAGTCCATCAAACCCAACTCAGTCACAAAATTTCTGAGAAAGAGTGCATGATTAGAAGCCTCATATATTTCCAGGAACTCTGCTTGCATAGTCGAGGTTGCAGTTTTCTTCTCCTTTGTGCTCCTCCATGAGATAGGTGTTCTCGAAAGAGTGAACACATATGCACTCGTGGACTTATTGTCATTCGGGTTACTAGCAAAATCAGCATCAGAGAACCCTATTATCTCGAAAGACCCTGAGTTACTAAAAGTTAACCTGGGTGCGTTTGCCTTCTTGAAGTATCTTAGTACTTGCTTTGCAGCCCTCCAATGTGGTTTATGTGGGTTGCTTTGAAACCGGCCCAACATGCCGGTAATAAACGCGATATCAGGCCTTGTGCAAATTTGAAGATGCTGGAGACACCCACCCACAGAGGCATATGGTATGTTAAGCATTTCCTGTATCTCAGCTTGTGTTTTAGTACACTGAGCTTTCACTAATTTTTCTCCTTTTGACACCGGTGTGTCCACTCCTGAGCATTGACTCATATATATTAAATCTTTTTGTCAATGTAAGCTTCTTGAGACAAGCTAAGACAACCTCTCTCTCGATTCCTCTCAATCTTGATCCTAAGAATAAAACTTGCTTCACCTAATTCCTTCATGTCAAAGGTACCACAAAGCAATTTCTTTGTATCATGCATCATGCCCAGATCACTTGAGGCTAGAAAAATATCATCAACATACAGCACTAAGAAAATGAACTTACTGCCACATACTTTTGCCTAGACACAACGGTCCATGACATTGCTTTTATAACCTAAAGCCTTCATTACCTCATCAAATCTATTGTGTCATTGTCTAGAAGCTTGTTTAAGTCCATAAATAGATCTCTTCAATTTGCATACTTCACCTCCTTCTTTTCGAAAACCTTTTGGTTGGTCCATGAAAACTTCTTCCACAAGAATTCCACTCAAGAAAGATGTTTTTACATCCATTTGGTGCAATTCTAGGTTCAGATATGCTGTTACTGCGAGTATTACTCTAAGTGAATCTTTCTTGGATATAGGCAAGAAAGTCTCATTGTAGTCAACTCCTTCAAGTTGTGTATAACCTTTAGCCACTAAACGTGCTTTGTAATGTACTACTTTTCCAATTGAGTCGTGCTTTGTTTTAAAGACCCACTTGCTTTCGATGACTCCACAGCCTTCAGGAAGTGATATAAGATCCTGTACCTTATTTACCTTTATAGACTCAATTTCCTCTTGCATTGCAATTCTCCATTTGTTTGCCTCACTAGACTTTATCGTCTCATCATATGATTTTGGATCTTCCTTAATGCCCACATTGAAGTCATTTTCACGTAAACATAGATAAAAATCATCCTGGCTTATTGGTTTTCTTATCCTTTCAGATCGACGGGGCACAATCATGTTCCCTTGAGATTGGCAATTTAAAGATTGTTTTTGCTGCTGAGTACAGGATGACGAAGGCAATCGTGGTACTTGACTATTCATATTTTCAGGTATGAGTTCAAGTGATGTACCAGTGGGTGTAAGCATGGTTTTTTGCTCAAGTACTGATGTAGAAGAGTTCATTATAGGTACTTTAGGTAAAATGGAAGATGCAGATGGTGCCACAATTAGTGCAATCGAATATGGCTTACTCACTTCTTCTAATTCTACCTTTCTAGTGGGCAAATTATCTTCCATTCCAGTGTCAGTTTCTAAAAAAACTGCATGTCCAGTTTCCAACAAATGATTGACTCACCCTGGATAATAGAAACAAAAACCTTTGGAATTAGGGGGATACCCAACAAAGTAACATGAGGCGGTCCTCTCTTTCATTTTGTTTAACTCAAGATTGTAGAATTTTGCCCCTACTTTGCAACCCCAAGCATGGAGGTGATTGACAGAAGGTTTTCTGCCAGTCTTGAGTTCAAATGGAGTCTTTCCAACTGATTTGGAAGCGACCCTCTTAATGATGTAGGTTGCAGTCTTTAAAGCCTCACTCCAAAGGGATTCAGGAAGAGATGTATTGGCAAGCATGCTCCGAGTCGTGTCTGTCAAGGTTCTATTTCTGCATTCTGCCACCTCCTTTTGTTGAAGGGTACTCGACAACGTGTATTGACCAACTATACCACATTCTTCAAGAAATCTAGCAAAAGGACCTTTGTTTTGTCCTGATTTATTGTATTTCCCATAATACTCTCCCATCTATGAGATCTAACAATTTTAATGCTAGTGTCAAGCTGTTTTTCAACTTCTGCTTTAAAGATTTTGAACTTTTCTAAGGCTTCTGATTTTTCTTTCGAGAAGAATACACAGCCATAGGGAGAAAAATTATCAATGAAGGTCATGAAGTATGATTCACCAGCTATTGCTTTATGAGTCAAAGGACCACATATGTCAGTATGTATGATCTCTAATAATTTTGTGCTACGAATTGCAGTTGTCTTTTGGGATTTCACAAATTTCCCTTTAAGGTATTGTACATATACACCAAAATCAAAGAAGTCTAAATCATGTAATACACCATTTTTGATCATTCTTCCCATTCTTTCCCTTGATATATGGCCTAAATGACGATGCCATAACATAGATGAGCATTCAAACCCTCGTTTCCTCTTTCTCCCTTTTGGCAAAGGGACTATATTGCATTCAAGATTAATAGACAGTTGATAAAGGCCATCTTTCAGGTAAGCATGTCCAATAGCATGATCATTAAAGCTCAATAAAACACCTTTATCATTAATTATCAAAAACAATCCTTACGCAACAAGTTTGGGCATGAAGATCAAATTTCTTCTAATAACATGAACATAAAAAACTCTTTCTAATCTCAAACCACCTTCAAGTTTCAACTCTAGAACTCCTATACTGTCAACTGCTACTCGTTGTCCAATTCCCGGGTAAATAAATTTCTCCTCATCCTTGGGTCTCCTTAGGGACGTCAAACCCTGCAAGTTGTTACATATATGTATAGATGCATCGGTGTCAAGCCACCATGACCCAGAAGAAACATCAATCGAATAAGATTCCAACCAAATAAATGCCAAAGGGAAGATACCTTTCTTCTTCAACCATGCATTGAACTTATGGCAATCCTTCTACACATGCCCAAGTTTCTTACAAAAGAAACATTTCTTTTTGGGCTTAAGATTTTTATTTCCTTGTCCTACAGCCCCCGAAACCTGACCATCACTCTATACCTTTGTGTCCCTAGCCTTTGAAACCCTAGAGTTGTAGGGTCGAACTATAGAAGGTCTGGATGTAGAAATATAAGCCACTTGATTCTCATTAAACTTCAGCGTTTTCTCCTCTTAGACTCACATCGAGGCGAACTCATTATAGGTCAGGTTCCCTTTGGCTATTTGATAAGCAGCACGAATGTGTCTAAATTCAGGTGTAAGGGAATTCATGGCTAGTTGGATAAGAAAAGGTTCTGCTAAACTCATCTTCATATTCTAAAGCTTTGTGTTAATAGCAGACATTTTGGTTAAATGCTGACTTACATCACCTTCATCCAAGGACTTCATGGTCGGTAATTCAGTTATCAGCTGACTTGATCGAGCTTTTTCACACTCCAAAAACAACTTATCCTCAACCTCATAGAGGTCCTTGGCAGTTTTATGCCCACAAAGATTATCTCTATATTCCTCAGACACAAAGCCTTCTAGAAAACTCAAACATAGCTTATTAGACCTTTGCCACTTCTCATACTTGAAGATGTTAGTAGAAGTACTGGCAGCAGCGGACTTGTTTGGTTGGGGTTCAATTATAGCTTGATCAATATCTATGAATTCAAGGGCAAGCATTGTATCCCTCTTCCACTTCTTATGGTTTGTACCATTCAAAGGCTCAGTAGTAGGTAAAGCATAATTCAGATTTTGAACTGACAAACATAATAAAAATATAGTAATGAGCACCATAAGTTTAATGTGATTTTTTTTTGTTTTATAAGCACGTAATTGTATTCCATATTTGTTTTTGAGACACAATTATCCCTTAAAAACCAAAAATCACATCAATTTAGTCCAATAAGGATTAATTAATGTTTCCATTTATTGTAGAAATGTGGATCAGAGTCCTAAAAGAACACATGAAGCTGCATGGCCGAAAATAATTTCCCCAATTTATTTTGGGATCCTATCCTTTGCCGTGACAATAAGGATTCAATGAAGATCAAGACATATGAAATTCCTTTAGTTAAAGAGAGGAAGGCGACATGCACATGGATTCTTCCAAAACAAATATAAATCATGGTATTCATTGCACCATTGATTCCGTCATATAACAGTTATCAAGGTTGCAGTCACATGAATATCAAAGCCCACAGAACTTGCTTGTACAATATACAATTTTTTTTAAATACCAATAATTAAGCTAATACTCAAATGCAATACGTTAATCCCAAAATATCAGCCACTCAAGGCAGATTATCAAGAATTTATTAAAGATTAGATCTTTTTAGTTTTCATCAACCTTGCTCTGATACCAATTATTAAAACAGACAGGGGAAGACAGAAAGAATCAGATACAATACTTACCTTTATAATGAGTATGAAGATATACCTTGAGTCATTGCTATAGATGAACGTGATATATGTTTGAGGACTTCGAAAGCCGTAGATAATATTAGACGAAGCACAGGAAAAGAGACAGCTACTCCTTCACCGTCTTTGTCACAAGATGGCGATTAAGAATACAATATCTTGTATTTATATACACGTGATGCTAGGAGCAGTGCCCTATTCCTAATAAACTATTGTCATGAAACCCTAATGCCTTTCCCATCATAGGCTTTTTTATCAAAAGAACTTGTAATACACAAAATGGGCCCATTGGATGACGATTATATGATACGACCTTATGACTCAATAGATTGGCTCGTAAGTGGTAGCTCATGCAAGCCCATTAGAATATGTAATCTAACAATTGGAACCAATTGAAGAGTTGCAACTTGTAAGGTAAGGTCCTAACGTGCATAAAATTAGGTGAGACATTTACCTCATGGTCTTAGCTCATTAAGTAGAACAGCAGCTATGGCAAACAAGATCACAAATGCTATGCACAACCATGTACGCTAGCTCTTGTGCACATCTTTGCCTATTACAGATATGCATTTCCTGAGTTTACATCATTTGCAGCACTTGAAACCTAAAGAAGATTATAAGCTCAGGAAACAATACCATCATGTATTGTATCTGCACAAATTCAGCTAAATGATGCTCAGCTAGAGAACTTCTCTCCCTTTCTTAATTAACCTACCTATAACTCTACATTGTCAGGTATGACTACAACATCCATATATCTGAAAAATCTGACCATGCAAAATTTGAATGAGAAACTCTAAAACTGAGTATTGGTGTGCCTTAGTTTGCAACTTTGCATTAGTTACTAATGCTAACATAATTGCCGCAAAATTTTGAAATGTTTTCATAAATATATACAACATAGCCACGGTCTTCATTTTATTTTATTTTATTTTTTGAGTAATCATATGACAATATGGAAGCGGCAGCCACTGCTGGAAATTTGAGAAATTTAAAACAATCAAGAAACGCAAGAAGTTCCTAAGCACAAAATCAAGAAGAAATTCAAGTTCACAATGTCCAGCATGCAATATATCACGTTATCTCGCTTCTCAAAACAAGAGACATACCTATTGAAGCTCAAGCAACTTTGTCTAACATCTCTGATTGCATCAAAGGCTCTTCCTTAATTCTTCGATTGTGTCTAATATTTGCATGAAATAAATATGTGATGAACTTTGATCATGAAGCCAAATATCTATTGTGTATAGAATGCTAAGTCTTTAGTTTATGTTAATGAATGTGTGGTAGTCATCTTAAGGTGCGACATACACATTACGCTACTAGAATATCATACAGGTATGAGGTTTGTCACTTCCCAAAAAAAAAAAAAAAAAACAATTTCAATGTGAAGAAGTTTACAAGATGGCATGGGCCTACAAGTAGGATATGGCTTGGCATTATGGTTGCATATTGTACAAGTATTATAATGTGTCTGCTCTAAGCACTATAAATTGAAATAAAAGAAGGTCATACTAGCCATGAAAACAGGACTACATTAGCTATGTTGGTTTTCTAATACAAATTTGATATATGAAAAAGACAAAGCCTTATAACTATCAAGCATGGAATATGGATCATCAACAAGTAGGTGACATGCATGAACTAAACTTAATTGTTTCAAAATGAAGCCTGTACATGCACGTAATTGAGAGGGCTAAATTATTTGAATGTATCTGCATTTCAAGCAACTGAAAATTAACCTTTATGAGACGCTAGTTAAATCATCATTTACTGTGTTTCATCAACCCTCCATAGAAAATAATATCTATACAATTCATAATACGACCTCCTACATCTACCCCCATCCCCAAAAAAAAAAACAACTAAAAAATATCCCTAGGCAAGACTTTCAGTTATGAATTTGGAAAGACTAATTGATTCAATGTTCAGGTGCATGACTTTTTGGGTAGGGATCTTATTGCCTAAACTTTAGTAATAGGAGGAGGTGGAACATTCTAGTCCAGTAGTCTTGCCTTCCCTTTTTCCTTGATATTTCTCTTGAAAAGAAGAAATTAGGTGAATAGTTGGAAGGCACATGAAAGAAAACACACCTGACCTTGACCTTGCTCATGTATAGCTTTCTTAAAAATTTGTTCAAGATCACCAATCTCACAATCAATAGATAGATTGTATGCTGGCAATAGAATATAAAAGCATTAGAGAGGAAAAATTAACTGTGCTAGCATGAGGCTATAGCATTATATGAAGTTATGCATTCACCTCTCCTCAAATTGATTGGCCCATCATTATCAAAAACTAGAACCAAAAGAGAAATCATTAACTTGCTGTAAGAGCAAAAGTATGCATTATGCATATAGTTTTAACGAACACAAACGCAGATGCAGAAGCTGTATAAACACGATGCTTTAAAGTTGTGGGTACCCTTTATGGATGTTTTCACCTAAAGCCTGCAGATATTTCAAGATGTGAATTTGAAAATCATACAAAAATGAATTTAATATGAAAAGTCATTATTTACTGGAAGTTCTGAGATCATATCTCTCTACCTCTTTTTCATAGCACTATTATCAAGGATAAACACCTAAGAAATTAAGCACAAGTTTTGATTTAATACACAAGAAACTTAAGCAATGAGCATCATGTCATGCACTACACAGTGAACACCAACTACTACATATTTTGAATAGAGCAAGCTTGCTGTAAATCCAAGAATTTAATTTATGTGAAAATGGATTATGATATGTAAGCAAGTACATACTCCATATCTCATAGGCACACATGCTTGCCAACTTGGCAGCTCATCATCTGTCCATACTATCTATACAAATGTCAATAACTACTGCTGACCCACTGAGACCAGAGTTTATATTAGGCTATTTAGCCAGTGGTATCCAACAGCTACTCGTTACACACTATATACCCTAAACTGTTGAAATAAACTCCATACTCAATAGTCCTTTAGAGTAAATGTTTGAATGATTTCCTTATGATGTTACATCAGCTTCATTAATAGGACACATATCAATTTTGAAAGTGGTAAATTCAGAAAAAGGAAAATAGAGAACATCATCCAGAAAACAAAATACCAGTGACTTAGAGAATTTGTTCGGTTCTGGCCTGCTCTATAGGTTCCTTCTCCACATCCAAGCTTTTGCATACTTAGACACATTCTGGAACAAGAATGTTGGCTCCCTTTGGCTGCTAAACCTATATTTTTTTAATGAAATACAAAACTATTATAGGCTAAGAAAACAAGATAGAAAGAATCTCGGTAAATGGATTTGATTTGATCTCATTATATAAATTTTCAAGATTATTCAACATTTGAATTTGAATTTTGAAATGTAAATACTTAAGTTAGTCAATTATTATATTAGGTTATTTTTTAAACATGAGGTCATATCTTGTCAATATTATTACTTGATCTTTATTTAATTTCTTCCATAAAGATATATTAGCCATGCATAATTTCATAATGCTTTGAAAAGAATCGCACAGTGATTTAATTATGGTTGATTGCTTGATATCTTTCTCACACATGCCATATTGCAAAAGTCAAACTAATAAGCTAATCACATTGATTTTATGCCAATATATATCTTATCATGGATTAAATATGCAAATATTTGTATGATACTTACCATGTTTAATAATATGTGGTAGATCTTGTTAAAGAAGGAAATTAAAGGACTTGATTATATCTTGCAAATCAATCAAAGATGTCACTTATTCCAAGTTCAAGATTCCTCTCATTTTAGGCAAATAAAAACTCACAGCCAGATACCCTGCTTTATGTGGAAATCATAATTGGGGAACCATATTATTAAAATATATTTAAAACGTCCAATATTCTGTGGAAACTATTTTAAGGGACAGTTCATTACTTTATTTTCATCTTTCACCCTAGACTTTTCATAATTGCATATTTTAATCCAATACTTAAAAACTTACTTTCGAAAATTTTATTTTTGTGCATATGATATTCTGCTCACAAGTACTACTTGAAACCTTCTTTTAAATAGTATTAGAGCCACGTGACCAAAAAATAATTAAAATAATTAAGATAATTAATAATTAATTAAGCTAATTAAGTGCATTTAACTGCACTTAATTAGGGCTGAGCAGGACTGGGTATCCGGATCATTTTCATGGAATTGGTCCCAATCTCGGTTGGAACGGGGTCCAGAATTTTCAGAACCAGTCCCAAAATCGGTTGGGACTAGCTCCAAAACCAGGTATTCGATTCTTATTTTTTTCTTATTTTATTTTATTTCATTTTATTTAAATTTTAGGCTTGTGGTTGTGACTTTATGAGAGAATCAATACACTCACCAAGTTAACTAATTGTTCGTTCAAAATTAAATTTAATAGAGTGGCAACTAGGCATCTATTAAGCGTTAAACTCCAATTGGTTAGCTAATAAATAGCATTTCATTTCATCCAAGCATAAAAAGTATCATCTTCTCATAATATTATACATTAACAAAAAGATTTAGTCATATCAACGTATAATCATAAATCATGGCGACATCAGGAGAACAACAACTAATGTCAACGGGCAATGGGTGCCCCAAAAAAAATGTTTAGACCGAGTAACCGAATAATGGGTCTGGTTCCGGTTCCAAGTTTTCAGGACTCAACTCCGAACCTAGTTGCTACAGGTTCTAAGATTTTGGAATCAGTCCCATACCTAGTTCAGCCGGATCTGAATATGATCTCGCAGGTTCGAACAAGGTCTAGGTTCAGAACCGAGCACCTGATTTGTTTGCTCAGCCCTACATTTAATGCTTGAATCATCACTTACTTGTCTTGCATCAAATTATTCACATATTATGCACTCGCCAGAAGGAACCACTTCAGTAGCACTGCAATTAAACTATATCACTGATACAGTTTTAGAATTAAAAGTCGAACTAGTAAAAATTAAGAATAAAGTTAAGGAGATAAAAAAAAGTAATTATCTGTAATCCATCTATCTTTAATCAATAAAATCAGACATAGTAGAAAATCTGATTTAAGTTTTAGTACTCCATTTCAACATAAATATCCTTTTCAAAACCTAAAAAACAAAAACCAATTTCCTTTGCATGATATAAAAATCCAAAAAGAAGTATGAGAAAATCAACTGAAAAAAATCATTTGAAAAGATAGAGAAAGAAAAAGAGGGTGGAGTATAAGCAATATAATCTTGAGTAATTATAGAATATGTTTGATAAAGAACAAAACCTGGAAGAATTAAACAAAATCATGGGCGCAATAGTTAAAAAACAAGATGCATTTATCTGATGATAATGAAGAGACAAATAATGATCTGTTGGAAGAAGAAATATATCAATAGATGAACTTGATTAAACTAGAGGATCTTGATGTTGTTACCTTAGAAGAAATTAGAAGGAAATTGGATGAAAAATTTGGTAAAATGGCATGTGATGCTGAAATCAATTAGATTGGACAAGAACTCAACATGGGTGAAATTGAGTCCAATCTAATTAATAACATAATCCCAAAATTTGAAGAATTTGTTGAATCCTCTAGAAGAAATACCCATTTCATGAGACCTAGGTACGTTCTAACAAGACGTACAACCAATTTTTTCTTTTGAATTCATCCCAAGGAAAACCACATCCTTCGAAGAAATTGACCGTACCCTAATTAGCCAAATGAGATATATCTTAAACATTGATGGAGCTTGTAATAAAGAAGAAATATTTGAATATTAGAAAAGAGGTATGAAAAGTGTTCTGACCTTGAATACCACATGGTCTGATGGTAGTTTCCTAAACTATATCAAATATAGTTTTTTCAAAACTATAGTTGACTGGTATAATTCATTAGATGAAAAAGGTAAAAATGTATTAAGAATGATGAAAACACCAACTGTTAGTTCAAAATATTATGTGAGGAAATTAAAACTGAATTTATCGGAGCTAAATTCGATTTTGAAGAAAAAGTTAATGAATGACAAAGAAAGATTAATAACGTGGGGTTTTGAGACATGAGATATCTGAAAAATTATATTGCTAAATTTAGTAAATATTATTACAAAATTGGGCATAATGAAATCAATCTTAGTATGTTCTATGATAAATTACAATATCCGATAAATTCCATAATCAATTAAAAGTACATTATATGGCTTAAAAAAGCAAATGTCGTTGATACCCTTTATACAAAAATCTCTTATTTAAGAAAATGGATCAATGATCAATATCTGGATCTCTAAAGCTTCTGGTCTATCGAGATTCTCCTCACCAATGGGGAAATGAACATGAAAAGAGGCAAAAAAGGAAAATTCTATAAGAAAAAAAGCTTTAACAAGCAAAGGGAAGAGAAATACAAAAGAAAATTTGATAATAAACTAAGCCCTAAAAAACGAAGATTTTTCAAAAAAGCTACTTATTTCTTGTAGGGAAAAGCAATTGTAAGTGTTGGGCATGCAGAGAAGTAGCGCACTATGCTAACGAATGCAAAAATACAAAGAATAACAAGCTTATAAAACTTTAGGTTGTCTAGATTATGTTGAGTTTAGCGAAGAAAAAGCACTAGATCTAGCCTAGAAAATAACAAGGGAATTGTTGAGATTATACTGGAGGATGAATATGAAGAGAGTGATTATGAAAAACTAGTCACATGATGGAAAGTAGTTCAATTAGTGTTAGTGATCTTCAAGAAAATAATGTGAGTAGGATGTGAGAGAGGTTAATCTCATTAATTGGAAAAACATCCTTAAGTATAACAGAGATAGAAATTATAGGTAACATCCATGTTAGAAGTGTCCAAGTTCAAATTACTCCATCACAATAATGGCAAAGATATTGATCTTTATGCGCTGCTCTATGATATTATGTGTATCAAATTTAATAATCGAATTATCACAAGGATTAAGACCAATTTATGTAATGGATAAATAGATTCAACTATCCACCTGGATACTATGTGAGCCTAAAAGATGAATTTACCAAAAACTTCCTATCTTTTAAGATAAAAATAGTGGAAATGGATATGAAAATAGGAGGTCACCCATTAAAAATATTTTGGAAAATAATCTACAAATAAGATAATACGATATACTCAAAGACTAAGATAACAATGCAAAAAATTGATGAAAATGGTAAAACTAACATTAAGCCCCAATTACTAAGAAGCACGAGTGCAAGATCAGAATGAGGAGAAGCATCTTGGATAGCTGAAGAAGAATTTGAAGAAGATGATACAATTAGTATGACCAGTGAAATGAGTAGAATGAGTTTTGAACTCGCAAGACATAGTGTCGACCAAAGTATAAGCCTAGATAGAAAAGTCATTGGCTACGAAATAAGAACTATTAATGTCAATCTATGAGGATGAATTATTCAAAAATATGATTATGGAGATACGATATGAAGTTACCAATACAAATCCTAACAGCATCTATATCCCCATAAATATGTGTTTAGAGGGATATAATAAATATAAATTGTATGTCTATGTAGATAGTAGTTGTTCTGTCTATTTTGAAAAAAGATCATTATTTTTAGAATTTATGTAGAAGAAAGGCAAAAATTCTTTACAAGTAAGGATAGCTGACAATAGCATAATGAGCCATAATGAGGCCATAGAAAGATTATAAATAGAAATAGGAGGATTCCAATGCATTATACCAGTCTTATGAGCTACTAATCAACCCTCCCATGACATGCTATTGGAAATAACTTTCAGAGATGATATTCTTGATAAATGCTTAATATGTATATCATTTTAGGGCTATTTTGTGTCATTTTTAGAAGAATTATGTGCTTATTGTTATTATTTACTCTCCTATTCTTGATTTATGCTTGAGTATAGTTGTTTGATGTGTTTTGTAGGATTTTTAGCCTTTTTACCTAACATTTGCCCTTCAATGGCTGTATTTTGACCTCCTCCACAGTTATCCATATTATGCCATGACCGTAGAGCAAAGAATGAGCCAATACCCCGTTCCAGCACAAGCCACGGCCGGCCCGTGGTGTCTGCCACTGTCCGTGGTGATCTTGTCACTGTTGCCTCTTCGTCTTCGTTTGACTGTGTGGCTGAGATTAAGCGAGCTCTCCTATAAATAGCCTCATTCTGTAGCAGTAGAAGGCATCTCTTAAGCAATCCTTGCAATACAAAAGCTTAGATTAGAGTTTAGTTTAGTTTTCTTTCTTTCCCAAATTTTGTAGCTTTTAGTTTGCTTATTATATTAGTGTGAGTCTTAAGTGTGAGAGTCTGTTCTTGAGGTAGTTTTGAAGCCCTTGGTTGAAGGCCATCTTAGTCAATCCCCTTCTCCCTCAAATTTCACCAATCGTTGGTTAGTTTGTTAATCTTTTATCATATCTGAATAGTTTTCTTTAGTCTAGGGATTTAGTAGTTTGTGAAAGTGTTGTTGGATTATGTTTTAATCCATACAATTGTGTTTATTTTCATGATTGGTTTGATTTCATTTCGTCAAGTGTTTAGATTGTTGCGAGTTGATTTTTGGCCGAAATTTGCTTGCACTCTTGAAATAATCGAGTGAAAAACTGAAAGGTGATATTTAGTTGTTGGACTGCTTGATTAGACTTAATAAAACTTCATCTCGAAAGAGAGATTTACATGTTACAAGGGCTAGTAAGTAATTGAAGATATTTAACTTGAATTAAGACAAATTAGTTTGAAAAAGGACTTTTGCTTAGTTTAGGCAAATTTAGTTGATTTCAAAAGAATAGACTGAGTTTCTAAAAAGATTACAATTCCTCGAATTTAACCAATTAAGAAGAAAGCACATGTTCATTATTTTTAATCCAATTTCCTTTCGCAACTGCAAGAATTCCTAGATGTTTTTCCCTTATTGATTTAGAAAAGTTTATTTGCTGTTGTTAAATCGAATCCATTTGAACCAGAGTTTTACTTAGCACATTCTGATAGGCAAGACTTAGTAAGTTATAATTAGTCCCTGAGGAACGATATGTTTTATCTATACTACGACCACCCGTACGCTTGTAGTGTTAGTTGATCAAGTTTTTGGCACCGTTGCTTGGGACTAAAACTGTTAACTATTGAGTTAGTCTTGCAAAAATGACTAAGTATTTTATTGTTTTTTATTGTTTTTATTGTTTTTTCCCCTTTCTTTGCTTATTTAAATTGCGCTGGTAGTGTTGGTGTTAGTGCTTGCAGGAATTTTTCCTAGTTTATGTGAAGTCCAATCTTGTATGAACCCGATCCAAGGATTGAGAAGACTTTTTGCTTAAGGAGGAAAAGGCAAATGATTGAAGAGCAAAGACACAAGGCAAGAAGGAATTCAAACATGCTAGAAGGTGACCAACGGAGGACTCTTCCAGATTTTGTTACCCCAGGAGTCCAGGGGATCGCCTCGAGCATCACTCACCTTACTATCAATGCTAACAACTTCGAGCTTAAACTGACACTCATTTCTATGGTGCAACAATCTCAGTTCGGCGGAACTCCCTTGGAAGACCCAAATCTGCACCTCTCGGTCTTTTTAGAGGTGTGTAATGCGCTGAAATTGAATGCAGTCTCTAGTGGTGCAATTCGGCTGTACTTATTCCCTTTCTCATTGAGGGATAAAGCGAGAGCTTGGTTGCACTCTTTGTCGTCTGGATGCTTAACCACCTGGGATGAGTTGACAAGAGCTTTCCTCGCCAAATTCTTCCCTCCAAGCAAAACAGCTAGCCTAAAGAATCAGATCACCAACTTTTTGCAAAGAGATGATGAGATACTCTATGAAGCCTAAGAGTGTTTTAAAGATCTGTTGTATTTGTGCCCCTTTCATGGTCTTCAGTATTGGATGATAATACAAGTCTTTTATAATAGTGTAACCCAATCTGTGAGGTCCATTATTGATGCGGCGGTAGGAGGAACTCTGATGAGCAAGAGTGAGGATGAAGCCTATAATCTGATCGAGGAGATGGCGCCAAACAACTTTCAATAGTCCACTGAACGAGGCCAACCCAAGCGTGTTGGAGGTAAGCTTGAAGTTGATGCAATTACTTTACTTTCTGCTAAAGTAGATGCCATGACTCAAAGACTGGACTAAATGAATTTTAATGCTGTGAATTCTAGTGCCCCTTCGCCTTATGAAACTTGTGGTTCAATTGAGCATATAACTTTGAATTGTCAAGTTGAGAGTCCTTTCTCCCAAGACCCTAATGAAGTTAATTATGTTCAAAATTTCAATCTAAGACCGATCAATGACCCTTACTCTAATACCTATAATCCAGGTTGGAAAAATCACCTAAATTTTTCTTACAGGTCAAATCCAAATACTGTGACTATGCCACCTATGAATGTTAGAGTACCCCTTGGTTTTCAAAGCCCCTATTTTCTTCTCAGATACCGCAAAAGTCTAATTTAGATGTAATGATAGAAAATATGCTTATAGCACAACAAAAATAGGATGAGTATATTAAGCAATTAGCCTTCAAGGTTGATGTGCTTACGACTTATAATAGGATAATAGAAGCCCAAATTGCCCAGAAAGCCACTTTTTCATCTACGCCCCTAGATAAACTTCCTAGCAAACCTGAACCTAACCCTCGTGAGTACTATGGCTATGTTACGATAGAGGAAGAAGAGGACTTAACTGACTCTGAGAAAATACCAATGGAAGAGGGTAGGGAGATAATCATAGCTGGAAATAAGGAGAGAAATAATGATGGCAAGACTGCCACTTTCAAAGAAAACAACACTGTTGAGATTCCCACCATTTTTCCCCCTAAGCTCCCTGACCTAGGTAGTTTTTCTATCACCTGCATTATAGGAAGGGTAGAACTTGAGAGAGGTCTATGTGATCTAAGTGCAAGTGTTAGTATAATGCTCTATTCTTTATTTCATAAGCTGCACCTAGGACCATTACTGGCCGCACCCTTTTCCTTATAGTTGGCTGATGGTTCTGTGACGCAACTTGTAGGCAAGTCGGACAATGTGTCAGTCAATATAGGAGACATTTGGGTATTGGAGGCTTTTATTATAGTTGATATGCCTGAAACCGATAATACCCAAATTATCCTAGGTCGGCCCATTTTGGCCGGTTGCCACATTGATGTAAGAGAGGGTCGTATCTCTTTTGAGGTAGACGGGCAATTCGCTGTGTTTAGTCATAAGAAGGAGGATATGGTTTCTCTTTATTCTTCTATATTAGATACATTACCCCCTTTCCTCTGAGATTGATATGAAGGATGTCTGGAATTGTGAAGATCCTCCTGATTCTAACTGGATTTCTTATGAGGACCCCGACCAAGGGCATGTTAAGGTGGAGTTTGCTACTCCTATGCCACATAACAAGCCCAAGGTTGAGACCCCTATTTCTAATAAGTTTTCAATGAGTGATTACTGTAGGTTTGCACAAACTGTTCTCTCTATGCTCCCTGTGAAAGGTTTTGATGCAGATTTTGGTGTAGGAGTTGAACGAGCTGATAATAGCCCGTCTGATGGGCCACAAAAAAGCAATTTGTTTTGTACGCAGATAGTGCGTTATGGCACCAAGTTATGAAGACGAAGGACCTACGGCCAGACTTTTAAGGTGGTACCTTCAAATGAATAAATTTGATTTTGTGGTTTGCGATAAAGCAGATCTGGACCACGGTAGAACAAGGGTCACGCTCTTAGCCTTAAAAGAGCGCTTTTTGGGAGGCAACCCAAGCTTTCTTTCCTTTTCCCTTTCTATAGTTTTGATTTTTATTAGTTTTTGTAGTTATATAAAAAAATGAAAAAATAAAAACCAAAAGAAAAAGGGAAATAAAAAAATATATATATGAATAAAATTTTGGCACCACGGTCAGTGCTCCAGAAATATGGCCTTGGGGTGCCAACCATGAAAAATTAGAAAAATCGAGCGTCAGCAAACACCACGGATGGTCCGTGGTGAGCCCCACGGCCCGTGGTGATCTACTACGGGCCGCAGTTTAGGTTTTTGACCACGGTAACTTTTCCCTTTCCCCCTATCTTCTTCAACCTCTCAACATAATCTCTCTCTCTAAACTCCATAACCAAATCTCTCTAATCTCCCTTCATTTCTTCTCCATTTTCAATCATTTTCATACCAAATCCTTTCTTTTCACTCAATCTTCCCTTTTTCTTCCTAAAATCCCTCTCTTTCTTCTTTTTCCTCAAATTCATCTCACCTTCACTCATCCACCATACCCATCCTTTTCTCCCTTTTATTCTTCATATTTTTGTTTAATTTCGTCAATTTTCTTAGTTTTAGTTCTTATTTTTGGTTTTAGTTTTGTTTTTGTTTTAAGTTTGCGCTAATGGCACCGAACAAGAGACAAAGGAGCACCAAGGAGGTTGGTTCTTCAAGTCAAGCACCACTGTGACGTCAACGGGCATCCTAAATATCAACCAATGCGCGTGCTAGAGGTAATATTTCTCACCCCCTTGGTTTAACGCATCCTGATCATGTTGCTAGATATAATTGCTTGAATGAATATATTATTGTAACAACTAGATATGATGATGAGGATTTATTAGCCCGATTGGGAATTTTGGATGATATTAGATGGTTGTTTGAAAGAGGTGGTATGGGCCACTTTTTAGAACTCGAAGAGCATACATACAGGGACCTGACCCTAGAATTCTGTAGTATACTCCATGTTGAGGTCACTAGAGGGCCTCAATGTCAAGCCAGATATATATCATTTTATTTGCAGGGACAATTGTATGAATTAAACTTAGGTACCTTCAACAGTATTTTTGGTTTTCCACCTACCATGGACTTATCGCACGGTCAAGTCACCCGCGAATTCAACCCGAATGCGTTTTAGGGTGAACTTTCGAGGAGTTTTAGGTACAGTACTAGTTCATCAAAATGTACACATATTAGGAACCCCTATATTAGATCGAGTAGCTCAGCGTATTTTGGCTTGTTCTTTATTTGCTTAGGATGATAGTCTAAATGTCCCAAGACTTTCTGAGTTGTACTTTTTATTCTATATGCTCAATGGAGACCAACTTGACCCAGGTTTATTTTTAGCTAGACAATTGCATAGTGCTGCTGTTAGCACTAAAGTTAGGATAGTTATTGCTAGGATTGTAACTATTAGTGCTAGATTTTTGGGAGTTGAGCCCAATCCTGAGGATAGAGTTTTTGGGTTTGAGCGGCTTGATCAAGCTGCTTTTGATATTATAAAGTTTTGTAAAGTTGAGGCTGGCCATTTGTGTTGGATTTGCCCCGGGGACAGGCTTTTGCCGCTTCCCAATGTTGATCACACCACCATTCTTCACCGAGGTAACCTTTATTGGGTACCTGATGATGAGGAGGTTGTTCGACCTGCACCCCATCATCCAACCCCTCGCTCTAGTCAACCCAGACTTAGTTCTTCCTCTCAACCACCCCCACCTGACTATTCTGACCACCAAGACACCCTTGGGTCCATTCAAGAGGAGCAAGTTTCCCTCGGAGAGTCTGTTGCTTCTGAGATCGCCACTCTTCGGGACTTTGTCCAAGAGCGCCACGATGAGTTTCATGGGTTGCTTGCTTCCCCGACACAATATTTCCAAGAGTATAAGGCATGTCTAGAGAATTGGCGAGATTAGCATATTTCCTATGGCCAACCACCCCATCCTCCTCCCCCTCCTTCTCTCTGATCTTGTTTTATAATACTTCCCTTCCCTTTTTATTATGTGCCCACATTGACGGCAATGTGTGATTCAAGCATGGGGGAGTTAGTCATTATATTTGGCGTCTAATGCCTGTTTCTGTTTAGTGTGTTTGTGCTTTGTATATGTTTTAGTGGTACTTTTTGTAGTTTTTGATTTTTTAGTATTTAGTTTTGTTTAGTAATACATTTAGTTTTCTTCTATGTTGCATTTTAGTTTCTTTCTTTTATTTGTTTTTTTTTTGCATTTAGTTTGCATTGTTTGTAGAAGCATGCATAAAAAAATGAAAATGAAAAAAATAAATTGAAAAACAAAAAAAGGGAAAAAAAAAATCCTCCGATGATGATCGCTATAGATTTGGTAGTTATCTGTGGTTTAGTTTGATCCTTAATTCGCCCAAATAGTACATAATAGTTAGCGAATGCATTTTCGAAATGAATTCCATGTTTTGACGACATGTTGGATGCGAGTTGATTTATCCCATGAGTCTTCACAAGATTTTGGCATGTGTTTACTAGTGAGCTAGCTTTGTCTTTGGTAGAAGTCCCATGAGACTTTGAGCCTTTAGAGACTGTTTATCAAATTAGTCTCATATTTCTTTCATGTGTGACTCTTCCTTATTGTTAATTCTCTAGAACATGGTTTGATTCTCATTCAAGATCACATTTCGCATATGCATTTAGGCAATATGATTGAGGCAATTTTTCTTTGATTTATTTGAATCCCACGGACAAATAGCCACCCTGGTTGTGTATTATATCGCTTGTTAGCCCCTTTGAGCCTGTATCCGTTTTTCTTAATTTGAACCTCCTATTATAACCCATGGCTAAATACTTGTCTTACCTTTAAGCCAAGGCTAGAGGAGTGTTCTATTCTTTTGCATCAAGTTTAATAGGGCGTTAGTAAAATGGAATGATATATTGTGATGTAATTTGGTTGTTTGGTGCAGGGTTATGAGATATTGATTGATCCCTTGTTTTATTGTACAAAATTTAGAGAAGCATTGGAATTTAAAGTTCATTATGAATTTCCCCCTTGGCTATCCTTTTTGAAAGAAAAAAATAATAAGTGCTTACGAAAAAAAAGGGAAAAAACACAAGAGAGAAAATTTTCGGAAGCGAAAAAAGGAAAAAAAAAAGAATGGAAAAAGAAGAAGAAAGCGGTTAGCCTTGGTGGGAATGTAAGTTATTTTTGATTTTCGACTCTTTCTCTCTTCATTTAGGGATCTATTCTGAATTGATATGGTTTAAGAAGGATGTAGTATGATGCATTAAAATTGTTTAGCTCTTAGTCTTTAGCTTCTAGCACCTCATTTCCAAAAACATTTGTTCCCCTCTTACCTTAACCCTTAGCCCCGTTACAACCCTATTAAAGTCCTCATGATTATCTAATGTGTTTGCATTTTTAGTTATGGCGAATTTTGATAATCTTGTCAAGGTTATGGTAGATTTGCATCTAAGGTCAAGATGTGAGAGAATCTTCATAAATATGTACATTTCAAACACATGAGTGCTTAGTGCCACATAACTATAGTGAGGTTCTATCGGCCTTACTAGTTTTGCTTGTTTTACATGTTAAATGACTGTATTTGACAATTTGGGGGGGATTGCTTTCAAGTTTGACATTGTGGTCTATTAAAAGTCTTTGAAAATTTCATTCCCTATTCTATTTATTAATGATTTTTTGTATCTTTTTAGGCTACCTTTGGATCAACTTTGCCATTTGAATGTTAATTAAATCTATCCTGAGGAGGCTGTGTATACTTTTAATATTTGCATTACTGGAGGACAAGCTACAATTTAAACATGGGAGAGTTTGATAAGTGCTTAATATGTATATCATTTTAGGGCTATTTTGTGTCATTTTTAGGAGAATTATGTGCTTATTATTAATATTTACTCTCTTATTCTCGATTTATGCTTGGGTATAGTTGTTTGACATGTTTTGTAGGATTTTTAGTTTTTTTACCCAGCATTTGCCCTTCAATGGCTGTATTTTGACCTCCTCTACAGTTGTCCATGTTATGCCACGACTGTAGAGCAAATAATGAGCAAAAAGCCGGTTCAGCACAGGCTACGATCGGCCCGTGGTGTCTGCCACGGTCCATAGTGAGCCTGTAAATGTTGCCTCTTCGTCTTCTTTCAGCTGTGTGGCTGAGATCAAGTGAGCTCTCGTATAAATAGCGTCATTCTGCAGCAATAGAAAGCATCCCTTGAGCATTCCTTGTAATTCAAAAGCTTAGATTAGAGTTTAGTTTGGTTTTCTTTCTTTCTCAAATTTTGTAGTTTTTAGTTTACTTATTGTATTAGTGTGAGTCTTGAGTGTGAGAGTTTGTTCTTGAGGCGGTTTTGAAGCCTTTAGTTGAAGGTCATCTTAGTCAATCCCCTTCTCGCTCAGATTTCGCCAATCGTTGGTTAGTTTGTTAATCTTTTATCATGTCTGAGTATTTTTTTTAAGTCTAGGGATTTAGTAGTTTGTGGAAGTGCTGTTGGATCATGTTTTAATCTATACAATTGTGCTTATCTTCATGATTGGTTTGATTTCGTTTTGTTAAGTGTTTAGATTGTTGTGAGTTGATTTTTGGCCTAAATTTGCTTGCACTCTTGAAGCAATAGAATGAAAAACTGAAAGGTGACATTTGGTTATTAGAATACTTGATTAGACTTAACATAACTTCATCTCGAAAGAGAGATTTGCACGTTAAGAGGGCCAGTAAGTAATCGAAGATATTTAACTTGAATTAAAACAAATTAGTTTGAAAGAACGACTTTTGCTTAGTTTAGGCAAATTTAGTTGATTTCGAAAGAATAGACTGAGTTTCTGAAAAGATTACAATTCCTCGAATTTAACCAATTAAGAAGAAAGCACATGTTCATTAATTTTTGTCCAATTTCCTTTTACAACTGCGAGAATTCCTAGACGTTTTTCCCTTATTGATTTAGAAAAGTTTATTTGCTATTGTTAAATCGAATCTATTTGAACCAAAGTTTTACTTAGCACATTCTGATAGGCAAAACTGAGTAAGTTACAATTAGTCCCTGAGGAACGATATCTTTTATCTATAGTACAACTACCCATCTGCTTGCAATGTTAGTTAATCAATTTCCATGCACATAGACAATAAACCAAATAATATTTAGAATAAATGGTCACTCATTCCCTATTGATAAGTTAAATAAGGCTTACACTCATCAGAAGATTAAGTTTGTGTACAGCTACCGTGGTGAGAAAGTAATACCTGCATAACATGAGATAACACTAACGATCCCACTATTTGAGTTATCTATTAAAGAGTATATTGTTTAAAATTAGCAAAGAATTGTGCTCTGAGAATCCTCTAAAATTTTGGGGTAAAGATAAGACATTTGCAAAGAATACTTTGTCAAATTCCAACACTATTATTCGAGTCAGATAAATAGTGTACACAAATCAGGATATCCAAGAATTTGATAAATAAATCAAAGAACTTCTAGATAAATGATTAATTAGAAATAGTAAAAGTACTCATACTAGTCCCCTTTCATGGTGAGAAATCATGCTAAAGAAAAAAGAGGAAAAACTAGAATGGTAATCAATTTCAAAAAGTTTAATGGTAATACTACCTTTGATGTTTATTATATTCCTAATAAAACAGTTCATTTCACTAGAATTCAAGGAGTATCTCAGTTTTCAAAGAGGATTGCAAAAGCAGATATTGGCAAATAAAAATGGTTGAAGAAAGCATTTCTTTAACTGCTTTTAGTGCTCCTCAGGTCACTATGAGTGGATAGTAATATCATTTGGTCTTAAAAATACACCTCAAATATTCTAAAGAAAAATAGATAATATCTTCAAAGACCTTAATCAGTACTGTCTACTTTACAATGACAATATTCTTTTCTTTTCTAAGACCATAGAACAACACAAAGATGGTGTTCTAGCTGTCACCCAAAGATGCATTGATCATAGTATTATTGTTGGAAAAAACAAGTGCATTTGTACCGAATAAGAAATCGAGTTTTTAGGTCTAGAAATAAAAGGTGGACAAATTATCCTACAAAAACATATTTAAAAAAAATAGAAAATTTTTCTAAAGATATTGAAGATAGAAAGCAATTAGAAAGGCTTCTTGGATAACTTACCTATACTTCATATTTCATTAAAGGTCTAGCTAAATTGAGAAAACCATTGCAGCAGAAACTCAAGGAAGAAGTAACTTCGTCGTGTGCCACAAGTGATTCGAAGATTGTTCAGAACCTCAAAAAGATGTTTAAAATCTTCCCATTCTTAATTTGCCTAATAAAGGAGAAGATTTAATTCTTGATATAGATGCCAGTAATGAACACTGGAGTGCAGTATTGAAAATCAAAGAAGAAGAAACACTCTACAAATATTGTAGTAAAAGTTTTAATAAAGTAAAATGCAACTATTCCATGATGGAAAAAGAAATCCTTGGAGTCATGAGGGGAATTGAAAATTTCTTAATCTTTTTAGCATTAAAACCTTTTCTTATTCGAAATGATTGCAAAGGGATACTTGGTTTTATGAAAAAGAATCTATCGAATATGCAAGCGCAAGGGCAACTCCTGCGTTAACAATTATGGCTTAACCAATTTTCTTTCTCTAATGAATATATATAGGGATCAAAAAATTCTCTGGTAGACAGTCCAACTGATGAACTCGCCAATGGTGATGATAAGAGTAGAACTCCTGTAGGAAAATGAGAAAATCCAAAATAAAATGCCACTATTACTAGAATGGGTTTCTCCTTCTAGTAAAGTCCTTATGAATATTTTGAAATTCCATACAAAAAGTAGATCACGCTTTGGTCAACTGTCCTCTGCCTATCTAATAGTATAAAGATTCAGTCTTTTAGAGTTATAAATAAATTGCCTAAAGTATCCTTATTATATTCAAGAAAAAATAAGTTCCCAAGTTCAAGAAAAATGGCTTAACGACTACTATCGTAATTATTCTTATAGTATTTGGGAGTCATATAGTACTACTATCTTCTTTCCTGATAGATCTGAAGTTGGTGATATAAGATTCCCAGCAAATTCAATCTCTCTAGATGACCCCATCATGAAAGTCTAGGAATATGTATCCGAAGTATCCATTCTTCTCAAGATTAACTAAGTTTTAACAATGTATGTTTAAAAACATCCATTGGATTCTTACATCCCTTAATGGTCCAACAATATTTAATATAATATAAGTTTGTATGTTGAGGTACATTATACAGTAATTGAGTATGAAAATAAAAAGGCCAACCCAGCCCATTACCTTGTTCAATTGGTTGATTTAGACGATGCAAATGAACAATAATAAAAATGGTTTCTAGAACGATAAGAAGTAGTTAGTGATCCTTCTTTAGCAAGAGTCATCGATTTTTACAACATTTATCATCAAATGTGGGTATTAATTGAACAATAAAGAACACTAATACATTGTAGGAACACTACTTTCGTTTATCATAATGATTTCAGCAAATATATGAAGGTAGAAGGAGCTCTTTCAGTAGACGTCTTTGATTATCTCGCTGACATTAGAGTTAGAAAGTTCTTATCAGAAAAGGAAAGAAATATCTTCATGAATTATTTAAAAGATGGGATCCAAAGCATCTTCAATTTTATGAAGATTTGATGATTATCTGGAAAATGATGGATTTGAAGACATTATTAGAGATGAAGGCATATAGAATCTCACTGTGGATGATAAATCTTGTCAGCAATAAGGGCTCTGAAAAATTGTCCCACAATTATTGTACTATTTTGTCAAGTGTCAAGTCAGTAAAATAATATAGTCTACTGTAGTAATGTGAGTTTAGTCGTAGTCATGTGAAAATATTAGTGTACATACTATAGCCATTAGGGCTTCCTATATAGTACATCTCCTCTATAAAAGGAGGGGATAAGTGTTGAGAAGGACATGGTCATTTGAGCATACTTGAGCAAAAAAGAAGTCAGGTATCTTCATTTCTCTATGAGCAAGCATCTCTGATGATCTTAGTAGTTTAAGTCACTCTTCAAACCTTTCAATTGTTATATTTCTACTTTCAAGCTTTTAATAAAAGAAGTTTTCCAGTAGAGGAAGTTATTCAATCAAATCGTGTCCTAAATATTATGATTTCTTGATTAAAGTCTTACTATCTTTAAAAATATAAAGAAAAAAAACTTAACTAGTGACTATGTTCCAAGGTAGGAAATAAAACTGTTCTGTGTTATGCCTGATCTAAGGAAGGTGGGGTTAAGATTAGCAATTTCTGTAAACTGGAAACTAGGAGAACGCCAGGGTCTGACCCCGACTAAGTTCAGGTAATGATCGAAACTCTCTAATTAAACTTTTATTATTTTCCTAAGTATGGTGGACCTCTAATCACAGAGAATATAATATTTACGATATAAATCAGAGATCGTGATAACTAATACTAGTAAAGTCATTATAAGAAGTCCAAACATTAATATAAGATTAATTTTCTGAAAAAGTCCAAAAGTTTACGTATTTGCACTTTGAACCCTAGTTGGTCAAAAATAGAAATTTTAGAAAGTTTTGTCAGATTTGAAAGAAAAAAAGCCTTAAAAATTACTATTTCATGGAATATTGACCCCCACGAATAGTTCATGTAAAATGGTAAGTACTTAGGAATATATTCTAAAAACCTTGTCCTTTAAAAATTATTTTCATAAAATAGGGTACCTCAGAGTCGCAAATTGTCAATTCAATCATCCAAGTGAAAGAGCATTGAGCTTAAGTATTGCAATTCTACTTGAGCTATCTCCAAGAAAATCGTATTGAGATCATTATTATGTGGTGAGATAAAGAGGATTATTAGATTGTGAACCTAGGAGTTGTGAAGTCAACTCTCCCAAGCTTAAGTTGAGAGGTTGATTTAAGAATTGAGATCTTAAGAGTTGGGAAACTGTAAGATCTTTGTAAGGAAGTTCATCCTAATAAAAGAAGAAGAGAGTTAAATCATAGAGTTGGATAACTCTAGGCAGGGACTAAGCTTGATTGAAGCCCAATCCCATCAAAGTATCATTGTGTATTGTCTACTTTTATTTTCTGTATTTATTGACACATTTAATTTTATTGTTTGCAATCACCCTATTCATCCCTCCTTTAGGGTGATCTAACTCTTCAATTGGTATCAGAGCTAATCCCACATTTCATTTGACTTAACAATCAAGTGGGTAACTATCACGGCTTTATCAAGAGATGTTAATATCGAAGGCTAATCTACCATTAGACCCTCCTTATTTAGAAGAACTAATTTCTCTTGCTGAAAAAATGCGATGTAGATATTTATTGGATCCACGGATATAGAGTTATGAGAGATTATGAATGATGGAACTTACATCATTCCAAAAATCACAAAAGACAAGGGAGAAGAAGTGGATAAACCCAGTAATCAATACACTAGTGCCGATTGGGACAAACTGACTAAGAACTCAAGAGTAAAACATATTCTTTATTATAGTTTAGATGCTTATGAATATAATAGAATTTTTGCATGTGACACAACTAAGCAGATTTGGAACAAACTAATAGTTGCCTATGAAACAACAAACCAAGTTCAAGAAACAAAAATGAACATGTACATAAATCACTACAAACTATTCAAGATGCAGTCAAATGAATCCATCAAAGACCAGTTCGTTCGATTTACTGACATTACCAACAGCTTGAAGTCTCTTAGCAAGACTAGCTCCAATGAAGAAATGGTGAGAAAGATCTTTTGTTGTCTCCTAAAGAACAAGTGGGGAGCAAAGGTCACAACAATTGAGGAATCGCAAAATCTAAGGAAGGGTAAGATCTCCAGAAGCTAGAAACAGATGATCTTCTAGGAAAGCTTCTGACACATGAGATCCACCTCAAAGAAGATGAGGGAGAGAATTCCAAGAAAGGAATAACTTTAAAAGACACAAAAGAAGTAGGGTTATTCATTGTTTGGTCCAAATCCGAACCAGACTAAATTCATTCAATTCGGTCCATGGTCCACAAATTTTTTTATTCGGTCTTCAGTCCAGTCAGATCCGATCCCCTGTCCGGACTGATGACCGAATTAGAAAAGTTTGAAACCGGCTTTTTACTTTTTCAATTTCAATTTTCTTTTGCAACTTGTAATTTCTCATATGTTCAAGAACATTGATTTTTTTTTCATGGTGGAAATATGTTGAAATGGTTCATATTGAAATAAACGTAAGACGTTCATATCGTAAAAACGTCTACCTTTGATGTCATCTAAGTTATTAATTTTACTAGTATAACAATTCGGTCCGCTCCGGTCTGGTCTAATTTTTTCGATCCGGTCTACGGTCCATAATTTTTCTCTTATTTTGTCCTCGATCCAACCCGATCCAATCCAGGTTTGGACCGATGAACACCCCTAAAAAGAATATTGCTCTTCAGATGAGGAAGAACCTGATGACAATTATGAAGAAGCATTTTATTTGATTATACGAGGTCCCAATAATAAAATGGGGCTAAGGAAAAAGTTCAACCAAAGAGGGTTCAACCCAGGAGTTTTTCTCATGTATGGCATATTCTAAAGCCAAATTAATAAGCTTAATTCAATTGCTTGTGATATCTTTTATTTAAGCCTATAATCATATTAATTTTGTGCCAATATTATTTCATAGATTATATATGCATTTGTATGATACTTGCCATATATAATATTTGCATGATACTTTTCATGTTTAATATTAGTATGGTACTTGTCGTGTTATAATAATATGTTGAAGATATTATTAAAGAATGAAATAGGACTTAATTATATCTTGCAAATCAATCAAATATGTCGCTTCTTCAAAGTTCAAGATTCCTTCCATTTTTAGCCAAGTAAATCAAGAGCCAAATTGAATATAAATATAACAAGGATAAACGAGACCAATTCAATCATCCAAGTGAAACAACATTGAGCTTAAATATTGCAATTCTACTTTAGCTATCATTCCAAAAAAATTGTATTGAGGCTATTATTGTGTCGCGATATAAAGAGTATTATTAGGGTGTGAACCTAGGAGTTGTGAGGTCAACTCCTCCAAACTTAAGTCAAGAGATCGATTTAAGAATTAGGATCTTGCGAGTGGGAGGCTCCAAGATTTTTGTAAGCAAGTTCATCCTAACAAGAAAAGAAAAAAATTTGAATTGTAAACTTGGATAACCCTATACGGGGACTAGGCCTGATTGAGATCCAACCTTATTAAGATATCATTGTGCATTGTCTACTTTTATTTTTGTATTAATTTACGCACTTAATTTTATTTTTTGCAATCACCATATTCATCCCCTCTAGGCGATGTGACTCTTCAAAGAATAATGTCAGTCTTGAGATCATAGATAAAAGATAAACTAAGTAGTTAATCATCATACATCTTAGTCAAGGTCCTCTGCTTTTAATTTTATAATTCCAGTAAGCTTTTGGACTTCATCAACATCTTTGTCCATGCATTGCCAGATAGCTTCAGAATAAGGATCATATCAGACTGCCCATCTAATATCTTAGTAAAGAATATCGAGAGTGTATATCCAAAACATATCAACAAAGTTGTGACACTGTGTTCTGAATATTTATCACAATTACATAGATTAACCATTTTTACAATTTCCTCTCTCCATCAAAGTTTTGAATATACTTTCCACACTAGAATCACATAAATGACACCAAGCTGCAATCCACTTATAATATCTCAAACAATTATTTGAAAATGACCTATTTAATATGCTCAATGACTCTAAATAAGAGCATAGACGACATCTCTTTTATCTATTTCTACTTCGCATATTCAGTTAGTAGCTACATCATATATTCAGCTAATAGCTACTCAGTTCTATTTCCATAAAAATCAACCAATTCGAAATAAGCTCGAACCGAAAATGGCCCGACTCAAAACCTAACCAAGCCTAAATCTTGTTGACCCAAGCATGATCTAAACCAAATAACCTATTTGCTAGGTCCCCATGGTCTGTATACCCATTAGGAGGGTGTAATGGAATTACTATTTTGTCCCTAGAAAGGAATCACACAATCACTATGAATAGCTCACACCAACTAAGCAGAAATCATTATGTCACTTTGGCAACTCGTATCAACCCCTTTCCTAACAACTCTATTAGTACCTTCTCTTTCCTTATCTTAACTGTATTTCTCTTACCTTTTTGGCTTAAACTTAGGGGTGATCAAAATCTGTTAACAAGAAATTCGGTTAACAGAAAACTGGTTAACTAAAAATTCGGTTAACAAAAATTGTGAACCGAAAACTAAAGCGAAACTTTCGGTTAACCGAATTTTTCAGTTCGGTAAATATATGAACTGTAACCAAACCGGAAGACTCAGTTAATTGATTCTTCTGTTGTTAACTGTATTTTCGGTTCGGTTATCGATAAACTGTTGATTTAAATCGTTAATTTTCAATTTGCACTCGTTTCTTAATCTAATTTAACTATTTACGACACCAAATATTCATTTACATGTTATTGTATCTTTAGCATTATCTTCTTATAATTATAAATTCTACATTTGAGTAATATAGAATCAAGTAGTTTTTTTAAAAAATAATTGAAATTTTAGTTTTGGTTAACCATCAGTTAACCGTGCAATTAATTGATTTTCAAATGGTCGAACCAAAACTAAAACCGCAATATTTTTCCAGTTCGGTTACTAAACTGAATTTTTTTGAAAAATCGATCAGGTTAACCAGATTTTCGATTCGATTTTTTTTGATTTCCCGATTTGGTTTTTCAGTTTCGGATATTTTTGCTCACCCTTACTCAAACTCAGAGAGTCCTTCTTTAGGACTACCTTGGGATCATCCTTTGTAGCAGGTTAAGAAAGACGACCATGCCATCGATTACCTAATCGGAGATTCACCATCTGTACATCTATACTCCCAATCATCATTAGTGAAGTTTTATCTGAAATAGATTGCATAGTTGAACCCTATACGTCTTTTACACCAGTTTGATAGAGAGGACTATTTGCACTTATTTAGAGACGACATTGTTGCTGCAACTACTTGGGTCAAGTTTGTTCCTAATATGAACCTTGAACTCATCAATTATTTCTTCAATATGGATTAGACAGAATGGTTAAATCAAAATCTTGAACCGCCTAAAAACTTGGCCTAGATCCTTTATGATCATTTATTAGCATATGTGGACATACAAGAATGAATATGTATTCTCTACTGGAAACCCAAACCTTTCGTGTCAGACTAACAAAATTTGGAGTTTTTAGGGACTTGACTACCTTAAGAAGTCAGGATAACACCATCCATCTTATGAAAATCTCCAACAAAGAGCAATTTCAAGATGAACATAGGAACCTATAGGGATAAAGTTAAGAAATAGATTCATTATCGTAGAAGTCATCAAAACACTAGCTCATAACTAGTTCTCAGGGATTGTAGTTGTAGCCTACAGGGATGATAAACTTATTACAAACTAGAAGTAGTAAAGGAATGCCTAAGATGAGCTCAGAACAACAATGTGCTAAAACTGGACATTGACCTTGAGGTGGAGGTTATTAATGGACTAAAGCAAGAAAAGGGCTTCAGTAATCCAGGCCTTATTGAGTATATGGTAAAACAGGTTCTCAAAATGATATAAAGGAAATGGAAAATTGTCATAATCATAGAAAATTAGCGGCAACTATGCTATTTTTCAGGATGATCAATGAACCTAATTGGGATAAAACCTTTGGAGGGAGGTAGAACTAGGAGGCATATCCTCCACATGGCTTGGGAAACAACAAACCTTAAAGCATGCCAGTCACCATTAATGCTAGTCATGATGTACTTATAGTCATCAGCAACCACCAATCGAAATAGCCAAACATTTTTTAGTACTTCCTTCCAAAAGTTCTCACCCAACCAACCTCTCTTGTCATTCTCTTCATGTCTTGGCATATGGTCCTAAGTAATACTGTTTGTGATCCTATGCTACAGGGAGTTAGAGGAAAGGTGGAAATTCCACTATGAGTTCAGGGCATACCTCCAATTGTTGTTGTTGTTTCCAAGTGATTGATTTTGTAGAAGTTAGGTTGGGAGACAAAGGTTTAAACTTGGAACTTAAAAGTTGAAATTCCAAGAAAAAAGGAGAAACCTCTGAAGGGCCAAGGAGCTCTAAGTTGTTATTTATATTAAACATTAGGGTGTAAGGAACCCTAAAATTGGAGCAAAGCAACTCTAAAAGATATTGACTGGCCAATTACAAAATTATGTCGAATCCAACAAGAAAACCCTCTTGAAGCAGACATTCTTGTGATTATGAATGTGAGAAGATGGTGAGAAGTGAAAAAGAGCACACCTAAGTGCCAAAAACCTACTAGTGAGTGAGGGTCAGAAAATCTCTAGGAAAGCGAAATTTTATAGCGGAAATAAATTAGCAAAAAAGGGTTAAGAATCCAATTACGAATTAATTTCCAAAATTGAATTAAAATTTATTAGGAAATAAATATGAATTACTCTTAAGGGATGGACTCATATCAAATAAAGAGGACCAAAACCAACCTTGAGGAACCCAACTATAGGGGGAAAAACAACTTCGAAAGTAGAGGCTTGAAGGGGTATTTAGTATCAAGAAGGTTAAAGCCTATCTCATATGAGATCATAATAGACCTTGAGGGGCAAATGATCCAGGTAGCTCCTGCTATAGGCCCTTGAATTTATGTTTAGGAAAAAGCCCAGTAGGAGACCTATTCAAGTTCTTCATAATCTAATTGTCTAATATTAGAACTTATATCTTAGAATATCTCTCAGTATGAAACAAACTAGATTGAATCAATGGAGAAACAAGCTAAGTTGGTACCCAAGGAAATTTCTCCTCCAGTCCATATAGCTTGTGTCATGGTGTTTAAATATATAAAGCAATTACACAAATCGAGTTTGAATACATTACCAACTCTCTAACCCTAACTTGCTCTACAAGCAGCTGCAAGTCTTGCACAAAATAGAAACAAACAAAAAATATTACAATATTATTTCTATATTATTTCCTTAATACTTCCCCTTAAGGTGGAGCATGAGGGTCTATCATGGCCAGCTTGCCTCACAGAAACGGGAATTGTTGCTTTCCTAGCGCTTGAGTGAAGATATATGCAACCTAATATTTGGATAGGACATGGCCGGTGATGAGATCACCAGCGAGTAATTGCTCCCTAACAAAGTGACACTCGATCTCAATATGCTTGGTTCTTTTATGGAACATAAGATTCTTAGCAATGTGAAGAGTAGCCTAATAGTCATAGAAAAGTCTTATAGGTTTTTACAAGAAAAGTCTAAAAGTAGCTAAAAATGATTTGATCCAAATCATCTCACTAGTGACTGTAGCCATTGCCCTCTATTCGGCCTCTGCAGAGGAACGTGAGACTGCCCCTTCTTTCTTTGTTTTCTAAGTGATAAGTGACACCTGTCAATAAGCGTCTGGTTAAGGGACAGACTCCCAAATCCGAATCACACAATGCATGAACCTGTAAATACAAATCACTTCACAATAGAATGCCTTGCCCAGGATTCCCTTTCAGATAACATACCACATGAAAAGCATCCATATGCTCTTCCTTAGGATCTTGCATAAATTGAGCTAAAATATGTACGACATAAGATAGCTCTGGTCAAGTAATAGAGAGATAAATCGATCTTCCCACTAAACAGTGGTGTTGAGTAGGATTACTCAAAGGCTTTCCTGAAGCTAAGGCAAGTTTATGATTCATCTCGATGGGAAAATCAACTGGCTTAGATCCCAAAAGTCCACATTTATCGATTTCTAAAGCATATTTACATTGGCACAAAAATAGTCCTTGGGAGTTCCCTGCAACTTTTATCCCCAAAAAATACTTCAGAGGCTTGAGATCCTTAATATGAAAACATTTATCCACATATGCTTTAAAATCTGAACTCAGCTTGGAAGCATTACCTGTGAGAACAATGTCATCCACATAAATGAGTAGTAACATAAATTTTTCACTCTTTTGTAAGTGAAAAGTGAATAGTCAGCATAAGAACGAGTGAACCCGTACTCCAGAAGTTTCGTACAGAGCATGGCAAACCACTAACGAGGAGCTTGTTTTAAACCGTAGAGTGACTTTCGCAATCGGCATACCTTGTTTGGATTAGATGCACAAAACCTGGTGGCATTGTCATATAAACTTCCTCGTTAAGATCTCCATGCAAAAATGCATTATTTACATCCATTTGATGTAATTTCTATCCTCTTGCTGCAGACACTGCAAGAAACATTCATCTTAGCAGCTGGGGTAAATGTCTCATTATAGTCGAAGCCTTCAATTTGCTCGTATCCTCTAATCGCCGATCAAGCCTTATATCATTCGATGCTACCATCATATTTGTACTTGACCTTGAACATCCATTTCCAATTACTGAGTTTCTTTCCTGGTGGTGATGTCTAGACACTGTATGTACTGTTTTCTTCAAGAGCGCCAATTTCTTTTGTCATGGCTTTTGTCGATTTTGGATCCTGCACTGCCTCATGAAAAAATCTAGGCTCCACAATTTGGAAATCATAGCTAAGTAATTTTGATGCGCATTAGAAAATTTATCGCAACATAATGAGCTACGGGATAAGGTTTATATGAGGAGACTTAGGAGATGGGAGTGAAGTCTTTGATGAACAAGGGTCTTTAATAGTAGTTGAGTAGCAAATATGGTCTTGCAGGTGACTTGGGCTTTTATAAAACCTCTTTTCTCTCTCCAGAGTTGCTGGCAGATCACTCCCCATATCTTCAGTAGCTTTTAGCTCCCATGATCCAATCTACGGCTTAGACGGGATGTGAGACTGGTTCCCAGCCTTGGACACCTCGCAAGCTGGGCTTTCGGTCACATGCCCTACTTCATCGCTAGGCTATGGTGGCCTAGTCTCCCCAATGTTCTGCCTAGGCCCAGGCTCTACACCCAACTCATCTGAACACCCTACAGGGCTCGACCCACACTGTTGCCTCACGAAATCATCAAAGTCGTCTTCAACGAACACATTACTTTGCTGCCCAAATTTTAATGTTGAACCACCCTTATAATCTTGTGACTTGGCTAAAGGAAAGATCTCCTCATGAAATATTATATCACCACTAACAAAAATGTTTTCGGTTTCTAAATCATAAACCTTCCATCCCTTTTTCCCGAAGGGATATCCCACAAATATGCATCTCCGACTTCTAGATTCAAACTTAGCTTTGGGCCTATGAAGATTATAGGTATAACACAACGACCCAAAAACTCGCAAGTGTTCATAATTAGGTAGCACATTGAATAGTATTGTTGAATTTAGGAGTACTTACCCACAAGAGGGGGGTGAATTGCGGTGTTCGATTTTCACGTACTTACTGACAAACACCCTCCTGATTGCAGAGGTTGTTCTTGAATTACAAACAACCTTTGACTTGTTTGAACCAGATGTTTTCAATTTGCTCAAAGGCGAAAATCAACAAGATAAATGCGGAAATAAAGCACACACAATTTTTCCGTGGAAAACACCTCTAGCCCAACTGAGGTGTGAAAAACCACGACCTACCTCGTGTAGGATTTAACCACTTTCACTAACGGGCTTCACACGTTACAAATGTAACACACCTTGTTACAACTTGCAACCACGTAACCTTCTTTTCTAAGAAAGGTTACACCACGTCCAAATCTCACCAGATTGGACACGTCCAAAGTCCACACGACTGAGGACCACTCACTCACTTTTCTGATCCAAGATCAGGGTTACAAAACACCTTACGAGGGTGCTTCTGATTTAAGCAGATGTAAGGTACAATGAGGTCCTAGTATGCCAATATCTTGAAAATTCAGCTTAAACACAACTTGTCTCGGTTTTTCTTTTCTCAAGAGTAGCTCGAAAAAATTCTTCTCACTAGAAAAACCACTTTTGCACTTCTCCCTTTTTGCGTATGTTGTGTATGTTTCTCGTTTTTTCTCGTCTTATGAATGGGAGTGAAATGTTGAGTTTTTAAACCAAAAAAATTCCAACGGTCAAAAACAAGGAGAAGTGATAAAATCAGCTATGTTTAGCAAAGAGAGATTTTTGCTTAGCACAGAGAATTCCAACGGCTAAAAGATCCAATGAGGATAGAGTTTCCCAATATTGTAGGGATTTGATTTTGGAGGATAAAAGACTATCTTTTCCCCTTAAAAATAGCCGTGAAATACCTGGAAAAGAATCTCAGCTTGAATTTTGAATTAATCACTTTCCAAAGGATAAGAGAGAAATATTTTCGGTTTTGGTAAATATTTTCCAAAATCAGTTTTGCAAATCTCCCAAGTGATTTTCATATCAAAAGATTTCCTACAGCTTAAATTGCTGTCTTGGAATTTTATCAAAATATATTAGAGCTTTTGGCCAACCAAAATAAGTTTTCCAAAGTGACCGGGTTTGGCCGTTGCAGTTCAGAAACACCCTAGATACCCTGTTTACAAGGTTGGTCAAACTTGGTGTTCTGAAGCAAATAGCGCAACCAATTCAAGAGTGGTTAGTTAGAGACTTTTCAAGATTGACATATTAACAAGAGTCTAAAAAATAAAACCTAAATTACCAAGACATCTTGTTGTAGATCCAGTCATCTTGTTCAAGACGAATACGCTGCCCCAACCACCTAGACCAACCTGTTTGCCAGGTTGTTCTTGTATCGCTTGAGTTCAGAAAGGCCTGTTTGCTGGATTGTCCTTGAAACACCTAGCCTGTTTGCCAGGTTGTTCTTGTATTGCTTGAGTTCAGGAACTGATCTTAACACACAATCAACTCATCGAGGTGGTGTTCTTGACTTGAGCGTGAGTCATCAAGGTATGAGACCTGTTCTTAAGACTTGTTCTCAACATTCAGCAAACAAGTTAAGACGCATATTGAAAATAACAGTGTATGCCTGTTTGGAGAACTTTGTTTGGAGCAACATTACTTAAGAGCATTTTACACTTGGGTTTGTTGTCATCAAAACTGAATATACTAATTCAACAATTTCCCCCTTTTTGATGATGACAAACCAAGTGTCCATATTAAAAAAATTGAATGCTGATAGGGATCCACGTAGGTACAAGGAGTTAGAGGTCAACCCACCCTATCGAGTCAAGGTCAGGCTCATTCGTCATACTTTGTCAATAGGTTACACTATTCTCCCCCCTTTTGGCATCATTAAAAAGCAAGAACAACAGGACGGTTGCAAGAAAAGCATATAAAGCATTGCAAATAGATATTTCATTGCAAAGAAAAGTAGTACAATGCCAAAACAACAAAACTAAGAGAGGAGGAGGAGGAGACTAGAGACCAGCCTAGACAATCAGGGAGCAGGGGGTGGTTTCGATTGCAGAGGAGGAATGCTGGGGGCAAGGGTGGAGAGAAGGGCAAGCAAATCTTCACGGCGTTTGGCGAAGAGGGCTTGTTCCTCAGCAAGAGCAGCCTTGACGGCGGAGAGCTCATCCTTGAGACGAGCATTGTCCTCAAGAACAACCTCAACCTTGATGGAAGGTTGCCCAGAAATAGGTGGTTGAGGTGGTCGATGACCCTGTTTGGAGACTGACCCTTCGCCAACCTCATAGCCACACCCTAGCAGGGTGTCAATCCCAATCTCATCAATGATTTGGGCCGCCACTCTCCGTGTGAGCACTATCCCAAAGTGCTCAAACACCCTTGTCAGCAGAAACCCATAGCCAAGATCATGGGCTCGGGTGGTGTTCGCAATTTGCCCTATGTGGCGAATCATGATTGCAGGGAGGTTTATTGATTCCTCCCGATCCAGTAGGTCCACCAGACATTGATCGAGGGCATCTACTGAGTTTCGCCCTTGACCTCGCGGAATTATGTTCTTGATGGTGAACATAAACAGTAGTTGGTGTAGGGAGGTTATTTCACCCTTCTTAACCGAGAGGGGTGTTCTCAGGCCCTGTTTCTGACTGAGGCGTTGGGACACCTCTAGGAGCCTGGCTGTTGCCAGGGCAGTCTTGTCTTCCCTCACATACACAGTAAAGCCTTGTGAGGGCACCCCCAATATTTTCCCAAGTGTGGGCGCATCAACCTTAATGCCTTGCCCATTCATAAAACTTGTCACCACCCCTTTGGTGACACTGCAGTTGGCGTAAAACTCAACCAACTCAGGCACAGAACACCCCAACTGGGTGTTTGCAAACAAGTCGAGCCAGCCTTGGACTCGCAACTTGTTCAAGAACACCCCCAGACCCTGTTTCTCGAAAAAACGTACATTTACTACCTTCCCCCTGACGACATTGCGCTTAAGCAATTGCGCATGCTTGTCAGACATAGGAGAGGGAGTGGACTTCTTTGGGCGTTTGGGAGGAGGAACAGAGGTGGTAGCGTCTGGTAGGGGAGCTGTTCTGGGCTTTCGTTTGAGGGGTGAGTTTGTAGGAGAGGACTTCACAGCAGGTTTAGAGGTTGATTTTTGAGGGGCTTGATCTTCAGAGGACTCGGAGAACACCGGTGTCCCCTGTTTGAAAGAGGTGTTCTCAGAGTCAGAACTCGAGAACCCCTCGATAGAAGAAGAGGAAATCTCCTCGATGATTGGAGCAGAGGGTTTGGAGATACGGGGAGCGGATTGAAAAGCTATTCTTGCAGATTTGCGAGAAGGCTTGGAGGATTTTGGAGAAGAGGGAGTTTGAGAGGGATGAGACCTTGGTTGTGGCCTTGTTCTTGACGTTCTGCTGCGCCTGGCCACTATTTTCACCCTTTTCCTTTTCTCTTCGGTTTGAGCAACCGGAGTAGTGAGTTCAGCCTCAGGGAGAGAATCCTTCTCCTGACTCTCCTCTGATGTCTCATTCGAATTCCCTCGGAAATCGACATTCAGATCCTCCACACACACGGCGTCAAAAGAGTCTTTCCCTGTTTCTGGCACTGTTTCAGGAAACAGCCCAAAAGAACAGGGTTCGAAATTATCACTAAACCCTTCAGGGGTTTCCAAGATTTTGTCTTGAGGCCCCGATGGTGCACCCTCCGACTCTACTTTAATGGGACATGCAACTGACCCCACAAGAATCACCAATTCCCTTCCATAATTGAAGAGAATATCGTCCATCCCTATCCCGACTGACTTTAGGAACAAGCTTTTCAGAAATCTGAAAGGCTTGTACAGGATTGGGCGAGGGGGAGCAGGGATTGAGGACGTAAGAACCAGGGCTTTTGAGTGAGAGGTGTTGTTGGAAGTCATTGTTGCTAGAGGAGAGAGATTAGGGTTTGCTTTTGAGCGAGATGAAGTCAGGTGAAAAGACGAACTGAGAACAGGGCATTTAAAGAGAGAGAGAGCACCCAAAATCTTTTAAAGATCTCTAAATTTGCAACGGATGAGAACATTAAAGGCGTGTGCCTTGGTAAGGAGGGAGGTTTAAAGAAAACACATTCCCATATGCATCGAACAACCAAGGGACGCACCTGTTCTTTCCGTTTGATTAAGATACCTGCCTGTTCTTCGCCGTTTGATCTTAATTTGAATCATTGGTACTAGGGGTGGCAGAGCTGCTCCAGTGATCCTTAGTACATCCCCTTATGCTGCACTCTTTGTATAAATTAAAAAAAATGCAAGCAATTCGAGTGTATGCACTCATTGTACATAAATCACATCAGTTGCTAATAAGATTTGCAAACAAGGGGAAAGAACAGGGTGTAGAGGTTGTTTTTACCAAACCTAGTTTATGTCTTGGAAATAAGTATCTCAGGGTGTTCTTACCAACCCTAGTTCCAGTCTATTTCTCTCAAAGTGATCTCTAGCTAGTGCCTTAGTGAATATATCAGCAATTTGATTTTCCGTTGTGCAAAAATTCATAGAAATTAAACCCTTTTCAACATTATCTCTCAAGAAATGATATCGAATGTGAATGTCAATATACTTTGTTCTTTTATGTTGACATGGATTTTTGGCAATGTTAATTGCACTTGTGTTATCACAAAAAATAGGAATGCATCCAGTGTCAACACAAAAGTCCTTAAGCTGTTGTCTTATCCACAACAGTTGAGCACAACATGAAGCTGCTGCAACATATTCAGCTTCTGCTGTGGACATGGCAACTGAATGTTGCTTCTTGGTAGCCCAAGATACCAAACAAGGTCCAAGAAAGTGAGCCATACCTGAGGTACTCTTTCTATCAACTAGGAATCCAGCATAGTCAGCGTCAGCATATCCAACAAGATCAAAATTGCAACCTCTAGGATACCATAAAGCTAAATTGGGTGTATGTTTCAAATATCTTAGTATCCGTTTAACAGCCTTAAGATGAGTTTTCTTAAGATTAGACTGAAAACGGGCACATAAACCAACACTAAAAATAATATCTGGTCTACTAGCGGTTATGTATAGGAGTGACCCAATCATGCCCCTATAGAGTTTCTCCTCAACTGAGGGACTCCCATCATCCATAACCAACTTGGTTGAAGGAGAAATAGGAGTGTCTATGGATTTGGCCGACTCCATCCCAAAACGCTTAAGTAGCTCCTTGATATACTTTTGTTGATGGATCATGGTGCCGTTTGGAGTTTGCTTGATTTGTAAGCCTAAGAAAAAGTTAAGCTCACCCATCATGCTCATCTCAAACTCACTCCTCATCATATTTGAAAATTCATTGCATAAATCATGATGAGTTGCACCAAATATAATGTCATCAACATATATTTGGACAATCAATAAATGTTCCCCCTTAGATTTTAGAAACAAGGTATTGTCTACCTTGCCTCTTCTAAAATTATTTTCAAGTAAAAAACTTAACAAACGTTCATACCAAGCTCTAGGAGCTTGTTTTAAACCATAAAGAGCTTTGTCAAGTTTGAAAACATGGTTAGGAAATTCACTGTTTTCAAAACCAGGGGGTTGTTTGACATACACCTCTTCTTTAAGGTATCCGTTTAGGAATGCACTTTTCACGTCCATTTGATATAGCTTGATTTCCATATGAGCTGCAAAGGCTATTAGGATTCGAATAGCCTCAATTCTAGCAACTGGTGCAAAGGTTTCTTCATAATCGATCCCTTCTTCTTGGTTATACCCTTGAACAACCAGCCGTGCCTTGTTCCTAGTGACTGTTCCTGACTCATCTAGCTTGTTTCGGAACACCCACTTGGTTCCAATGATTGTTCTCTCTGCAGGTTTAGGTACCAGGTGCCATACTCTGTTTCTTTCAAATTGATGGAGCTCCTCTTGCATTACCGAGACCCAATCTGAATCTGCAAGAGTTTCATTCACATTCTTTGGCTCAATGTTAGAGAGAAAAGCATAGAAAGCACAGAAATTCTTAAGCTTAGACCTAGTTTGCACTCCACTGTTAATATCAGACAGAATTTGATCAAGGGGGTGTGAACTATGGTGCTTCCATGGTCGTGGAGTAAGTGGATCCACAGACACATGCTCTACTCTAGCCGGAATATTTGGAGAATCAGGCTCACGAACACCTCCTGAGCCTGTTTCTGTACCTATTTGTAAGCCTGTTCCTGAAGAACATGGTCCCGAACAGGGTTCAACGGTGTTTCCCCCTGTTTGGTGTTCACCTTGCCTGCCGTTTTGAGGAACAACTTCTGGGCCTGTTGTCTCCATGGTGTTCTTACCTTGTCTCTCATGGGGCAACACTTCTTTTCGGATAAGACCTAATTCAAACTCTTCTTCCTGTGCACCATTCTTATTCAAAGTGTTAGATTCATCAAAAAGCACATGCACACTTTCCTCAACGCACAAGGTTCTTTTGTTAAAGACTTTGTATGCCTTGCTGTGAGAGGAATAACCGAGAAATATTACCTCATCACTCCTGGGATCAAACTTTCCTAAAGCATCCTTCCCATTATTATGCACAAAACACCTACAACCGAATGTTCTTAAATGCATAATGTTGGGCTTTCTGCCTTTGAAGAGTTCGTAGGGAGTTTTGTTCAAAATAGGTCTAATCATACATCTATTCATAATGTAACATGATGTGTTCAAAGCTTCTGCCCAAAAGTTCCTAGGAAGACCACTAGCAATAAGCATTGTCCTAGTCATGTCTTCTAGGGAGCGGTTTTTGCGCTCAACCACCCCATTCTGTTGGGGTGTTCTTGGGGCCGAGAAGTTATGATCAACACCATGCGTATTATAAAATTCTGTAAAACTTGCATTTTCAAATTCAGTACCATGATCAGACCTCAAGCTAACCAATGAGTGTCCTACTCTCTTTTCAACCTTTTTGAGAAGGGCAATAAAATTCTCAAAAGTTTCATCCTTGGAGGCCAAGAACAGGGTCCAAGTAAATCGAGAGTAATCATCCACTATGACAAGCACATACCTCTTCCCACTTCTACTTGTTATCCTCATAGGACCACATAGATCAATGTGTAATAATTCAAGAGGTCGGGTAGTGCTAACACACCTTTTTAATTTAAAAGACAATCTGACTTGTTTTCCTTTTGCACAAGCTTCACATACCCTATCATCATTAAACTTGATGGAAGGTAGTCCAACAATCAAGTCTTTGAAAATAAGTTTGTTTAAAAGAGTAAGGCTCGCATGACCTAGTCTCTTGTGCCAGAGCATTATATCATCATTCACAGCACTCAAACAAGTCAGGTTGTTTTGGAGAAGTGTGGAAATACAAACTTTGTAAACATTTTTGTGACGCTTCCCCTTTAACACAACGTCTCCTGTGTTGGCATTGACAACCAAGCAATGTGTTCGTGAGAACACCACTAGATTGTTCTTGTCACACAGTTGGGACACGCTTAGTAAATTATGCTTTAAACCATCAACTAAGTGCACATTATCAATTGAGTGGGAGAGAGTTTTACCAATGCTACCTATACCGACAATTGTCCCAGACTTGCCGTTTCCAAAAGCCACGCCCCCACTGGTTGAAGCTGTAAGTGAGAGAAAGTTTGATTTTTCTCCAGTCATATGCCGCGAACACCTACTATCAACATACCACAGCTGCCTGTTTTCAAGGTTATTTTCTGAGCTATTTGCCAGGATGTTTCTTACCCTGTTTGCTGGGTTGTTTGTGGGGTTGTTCTCTCTCACTTCAGCCTGCAAAACAAATCAAGGGTTAGTTTTGGGAACTTAGATCCACTTGGGTTCCATTCTTTTAGACAAAGAAAGCTCATCTTTCCTAATCCAGATTTGTTTCACATACCTTTCATTCTTTTCAATGGCATACCTTCTTGAAGGACATGAATATTGATAGTGACCAATTTTACCACAATGACAGCAAACAATATTTTCAGGTAATCCCACATACTTTCTATGGATTGGGTAAACGGTTCGTTTAGGCTTATATCCAAGTCCCTTTTTGTTTCGACTGTGGTGAGTGTTTAACCAATCAAGGGCTTGTGAGGACTTGTTCCACAACCTGTTTGTGGCAAGGTCGTGTTCTGTGCGTTTTGCTTTAGCCGACAGGTTCTTGTTTTCAGCAAGCAAAACTTCGACCTTTTCTTTAAGCTTAAGGGTTTCCTTTTCAGCCTTGGCTTGATTGGTGGTATATTTTACTTCGTTCAAGATCAAGGTCTCCCTAAGGTCATTTATGGTTTGATGTGAAGCTAGAATTTCTCTTTCAGCCTCAAGTTTCTCATTCTTAAGGATCTCATTTTCTAGTTCTAGGTCTCGGACATCTCGTTTCAATTCAGCACAAGTATCCATCAAGGTATACAAAAGTTTTTTGAGAGTTGCTTTATTGAGACCACGTACCTTGTTCTTGAGATCAGTCAAGCTGTTTGTGGATTCATCATCTAAGTCTGAGTCACTTTGTGCCATGAGAGCTACAGCATCTCCTTCACTTTCAGATTCACCTTCATCCTCAGAAGAGTCTCCCCAGGCAGCAAGCATAGCCTTCGAGAATCTTTTGCCTGAGGTGTTCACAGGTTGTTTTCGAACCTGTTTTCTGGGTTGTTCGAACTCCTGCTCTTCTCGAAGCAGAGGGCAGTTTTTCACAAGGTGATCTGGTTTGCCACATTTAAAACACCCTGTGAACTGTTCTCGGGAGGTGTTTCTGGATTTACTGAATTCCTTTCTTCTGCTGTTTTCTTTGACCTTTTTGAAGAATTTCTTGAACTTTCGTGTCATTAAGGCCATCTCTTCATCCTCAAGGTCAGAGTCATCATCCTCTTGTGCTTTCAAGGCAAGCCCACGATCCTTCTTCTGCTCCTCTTTTTGTTGTGAGTTCTTTCTGAGTTCATAGGTTTGAAGATTGCCAATCAACTCGTCGAGGGTGATCTTGTTCATGTCTTTAGCTTCTTGGATGGCTGTCACCTTCGCTTCCCAAGACCGAGGCAAAATCCTTAGAATCTTCCTCACCAGCTCTTCTGTGGTGAAGGATTTTCCCAGGGATTTTAGCTCGTTTGTTATGTGGGTGAAGCGTGTGTACATATCCATCACGTTCTCACGATCACCCATATCAAACAACTCATATTGCCTCATGAGTAGCTCAATACGTGATTGTTTGACTTGACTTGTTCCTTCATGAGCTACTTGGAGGGCATTCCATATCTCCTGGGCTGACTCACACTCCGAGATACGTGTATATTCATCTGGACCTAGGCCAAAATATAATAGCTTCTTGGCCTTGGCATTCTTTTCCATTTTCTTATAGTCTTCAGCATCAAACTCTATGGGTTCCTTGGGAACCTTCTTACCATCTTCAAGCACCTTGGTGGGAACAAGGGGCCCGTTCTTGATGAGCATCCATAACTCATAATCTTCTGCCTGAATATAGTTCTCCATCCTATTCTTCCACCAACTATAATGTTGGCCGTTGAAATAGGGTGGCCGAGTAACGGATTGCCCTTCAAGGATTCCTTGTGGTGTACTCATCTTCAGAATCTCTCAAGGTGTTAGCCCTTTTGTGAGAGAACCTGCTCTGATACCACTTGTTGAATTTAGGAGTACTTACCCACAAGAGGGGGGTGAATTGTGGTGTTCGATTTTCGCGTACTTACTGACAAACACCCTCCTGATTGCAGAGGTTGTTCTTGAATTACAAACAACCTTCTGACTTGTTTGAACCAGATGTTTTCAATTTGCTCAAAGGCGAAAATCAACAAGATAAATGCGGAAATAAAGCACACACAATTTTTCCGTGGAAAACACCTCTAGCCCAACTGAGGTGTGAAAAACCACGACCTACCTCGTGTAGGATTTAACCACTTTCACTAACGGGCTTCACACGTTACAAATGTAACACACCTTGTTACAACTTGCAACCACGTAACCTTCTTTTCTAAGAAAGGTTACACCACGTCCAAATCTCACCAGATTGGACACGTCCAAAGTCCACACGACTGAGGACCACTCACTCACTTTTCTGATCCAAGATCAGGGTTACAAAACACCTTACGGGGGTGCTTCTGATTTAAGCAGATGTAAGGTACAATGAGGTCCTAGTATGCCAATATCTTGAAAGCTCAGCTTAAACACAACTTGTCTCGATTTTTCTTTTCTCAAGAGTAGCTCGAAAAAATTCTTCTCACTAGAAAAACCACTTTTGCACTTCTCCCTTTTGCGTATGTTGTGTATGTTTCTCGTTTTTTCTCGTCTTATGAATGGGAGTGAAATGTTGAGTTTTTAAATAAAAAAAATCCAACGGTCAAAAGTAAGGAGAAGTGATAAAATCAGCTATGTTTAGCAAAGAGAGATTTTTGCTTAGCACAGAGAATTCCAACGGCTAAAAGATCCAATGAGGATAGAGTTTCCCAATATTGTAGGGATTTGATTTTGGAGGATAAAAGACTATCTTTTCCCCTTAAAAATAGCCGTGAAATACCTGGAAAAGAATCTCAGCTTGAATTTTGAATTAATCACTTTCCAAAGGATAAGAGAGAAATATTTTCGGTTTTGGTAAATATTTTCCAAAATCAGTTTTGCAAATCTCCCAAGTGATTTTCATATCAAAAGATTTCCTACAGCTTAAATTGCTGTCTTGGAATTTTATCAAAATATATTAAAGCTTTTGGCCAACTAAAATAAGTTTTCCAAAGTAACCGGGTTTGGCCGTTACAGTTCAGAAATACCCTAGGTACCCTATTTACAGGGTTGTTCAAACTTGGTGTTCTGAAGCAAATAGCGCAACCAATTCAAGAGTGGTTAATTAGAGACTTTTCAAGATTGGCATATTAACAAGAGTCTAAAAATAAAACCTAAATTACCCAAGACATCTTGTTGTAGATCCAGTCATCTTGTTCAAGACGAATACGCTGCCCCAACCACCTAGACCAACCTGTTTGCCAGGTTGTTCTTGTATCGCTTGAGTTCAGAAAGGCCTGTTTGCTGGATTGTCCTTGAAACACCTGGCCTGTTTGCCAAGTTGTTCTTATATTGCTTGAGTTCAGGAACTGATCTTAACACACAATCAACTCATCGAGGTGGTGTTCTTGACTTGAGCGTGAGTCATCAAGGTATGAGACCTGTTCTTAAGACTTGTTCTCAACATTCAGCAAACAAGTTAAGACGCATATTGAAAATAACAGTGTATGCCTGTTTGGAGAACTTTGTTTGGAGCAACATTACTTAAGAGCATTTTACACTTGGGTTTGTTGTCATCAAAACTGAATATACTAATTCAACAAGTATCTCATAAGGATTTTTCCATTGAAGAACAACAGAAGGTGTTCTATTAATTAGATAGGTAGCAGTTAAAACACACTCCCCAAAATTCTAAAGGCAGATGTGCTTCGAAACTTAGGGCTCTTGCAACATTAAAGATGTCACAATGTTTTCATTCAACCCTACTATTTTGTTGAGGAGTGTCTATACACCTTGTTTTATGAATAGTTTCATTATCCTTATAGAACCTTCTTATAGTTTTAGATGTGAATTCAGCATCGTTATCATTCCTAACAGTTTTCACTTTGGCTCTGAATTGTATGTTAGCCATAGCATAAAAATCCATTAAGTGTTGCATTGCCCAAACACCACGGCTAGCATCATCAACTATGGAAAGAAAATATTGAGCACCTAAAAAAGATTTAACATGATATGCACCCTATATGTCACAATGAATAAGATGAAAACTATTTATCGCTTTATTTTCACTAACGAGAAAAGGCATACGTGTTTGTTTAGCCCTTAAACACACATCACATAAATCACTCTTACTCCTGCTACTAAAGCTAAGAAAATTTGATAAGGCTTGTCTTGATGGATGCCCCAGGCTACAATGCCATGTATCATAAGAAAACACCTTGTTGACTTGCACTCTTGCCGATGATGAATTCTTCAAGTAATAAACCCCTATTCTTGGCTCACCCACTCTAATCGGGCTCATCGAAGTAAGGTCCTGTATCAAATACAACTCTTTAGTAACAGTCACATTGCAATAATTTTCTTCAATTAATTGCGCTATAGAAATCAAGCTACAATTTAATCCCGGAACGAAAAGAACATGATTTAGTTTCAACTTTGGATTCAATTGAATGGACCCTTGCATTGTAGCCATGGTCACGGTTCCACTCGGTTGTTCAACGGGAATTAGTTTCAAGTCGCAAACATCACACAAATAAAGCTAAGGAGCCTATCATATGGCATGATGCCGCATAATCGAGTAGCCAAATATCCTTACCTAACAGCTTTTCGTAACTAGATTTAGGAGTCTCGATGAGACTTAATAGTCACTGCACCTGCTTGGGCATAAATCCTCCCGTCACCAGGCCCTAGCTGTCCTTGGCTGCCGCTGTAGTCTCGGTATTCTCATAGGCTGCATTAGCTGATTCTCAGTCTCTTCCTTAGTCCAGCACTACTTCAACCACCTCCTCAACCGCTGTGGTTCCTTCCTCTTCCACCTCTACCTCCCCTACTGTTCCATCTAGGCAAATAACCCATTAATTCGAAACAATTAGTTTTCTTGTGCCCGGTCTTCCCGTAGTGCCTGCAACTTATTCTTTCCCCTTGCATTGCACTCGGTCGGGCTATATGGGACACGACAAATGCATCCATGCTCTTAGGCTTGAGGTCACGATCAGCCATCACACGTTTATGATTTTCCTCCTGGTGTACCATATTATAAATCCTGTATATTGAAGGTGAGGGATCTAGCGCGAGAATCTGGCTTCGCACAGTTGCATATGAATCATCGTCTAGGCCCACAAAAATTGATGGACCTTGTCTTCCTCCATGAATTTTGCTATCTTGGCCGCGGCTTCACAGGTACATGCCGGGATCTTCACATAGTTATCGAGCTTGTTCCATAATCTAATAAGCTTTGAGAAGAAACAACTACATCTTGTTTGTTCTGTTTACAAGATGCAATGTTCGCATTTTATCTATGGATCCTAGGTATGTTTGGGTCCGCATATCGCTTTTGAATGTTTTCCCATAGTTCTTGGGCACTATCGATGTTGGCTATACTCTTGTGAAGCCTACGATCGATTACATTTATGATCCATGACACTATCATTGAATTCACCATCTCTCAAGCCTTTCCTTCTTTCGTAATCTCTCCATCCTTTTTCTTTGGTTTAGTGATTGAACCATCAATGAATCGGAGTTTATGTTTGGATTTCAATGATGTTGTAACCGCTTTTTTCCAAAAAACGTAGTTCTTTCCATCAAATTTTATTGTAGTTATAATATCCCCTAAAGAGTCTTAAGGGTGGAGAAAATAGGGAGATTGGCTTGATATGACAAAGGCTTGATCTTTGTCGTCTTTAGTAATTGTGACACTATAAGGAATGTGGCTCTGATACAATGAAACAAACTAGGTTGAATCAATGAAGAAACAAGCTAGGTTGGTATCCAAGGAAATTTCTCCTCAATTATATTCCATATAGCTGTGTGTCATGGCCTTTAAATATTACAAAGCAATTACACAAATTGAATTCAACTACATCACCAACTCTCTAGTCCTAACTTGCTTTATAAGCAGCCGCTAGTCTTACACAAAATAGAAACAAATAGAAAATATTGTAATATTATTTCCATATTATTTCCTTAATATAGTATAAGACTATTTTCTTGGTGGACCAATTGGTTAAGACACAAGCTTTACTCAATCCTAGAGAGAGTGCCAACTCAGTCCCCAAGTGTTTGGTGTGATGTCCTGTGTAAGAAAATTATGATTAGAGTAAAAGTAAGTCTAAGTGATTCCAAGTTAATCATAACCTCCACAATTATTTAAGCATACTCCAACTTTTTTTCTTATTTGCACGTTTGAGGGTTCTAAATTTCTAATAAAAGAAGAATCCTCTGATTTGTATATAGTTTCTTTACAGATTTACTCAATAATGCAAAAACTTATGATCCATTAACGTTACCAAAACATAACTCTGAAATGAATCAGTATATATATATGTACATATATATATATATATATATATATATATATATATATATATATATATATATATATATATATATATATATATATATATATATATATATATATATATATATATATATATATATATATATATATATATATATATATATATATATACATATATATATATATAATATATATATATATATATATATATATATATATATATATATATATATATATATATATATATGTATATATATATATATATACATATATATATATATACACATATATATATATATATATGTATATATACATATATATATATATATACACACACACACACACACACACACACACATATATATACACATATATATACAGTGGTGGAGGCAAGGTGGTGTCAGTAGTGTCAACTGACACCCCTCCCTCCATAAAAAAAAAAAAAAAAAATAGCGTATGGAAAAATATTTAGAGAGTTAAAAATCGTCAAATACAATTTACATTACCCCAATGCATGCTAGTACATTTGCAGTGTAGTGGTTCTATGCAGGTAGGCAGACCTCAAGAGTTGCGTGTTTGAATCCCTTATGTGGAGCTAAAGCCTTTTTTGCTCTTTTTTTTGATGTCAAGTTTGGTATATAGAGTGTTAAATTTGGCATGGATTAATGAGTAATACCTACAGTAATTTATGAAATTTGAGTAGTTTATTTAAGATGAATTGATTATACTCCCTTACTTCCATTTAGTTTTTTTTGTTAACGATACAATGGGTTTAGAAGTTAATGACAATTGATGAATAGACCATTGTTCGTGGGAATACATTATATTGGTTAGGTGGAGAATGATTGTTGTTTGCGTGACACCTATGATTCATTATCTTGAGTTAGATAATATGAATTCTAGCCTATAACTAGTTTTTTATCCGTACGTTACACGATAGCTACTACTTCTCGATTGATAAGTATCGGTATTCTGTTGTATATCTTGCTGGTGGTGCTATACTATATTGAGTTCTACATACTTGATTGTAGCATATTTTTATGACTTTATTTCATATGAAGTCACCTTAATTATATGTATTTGAATTTTTGATGTGCAGTGTATCTTTTTTAATCCTGTTAGTCAAGAAGTTTTTAGTTTTTTTTTTTTTTGGTTTTAAGATATTATGTGGTTTGACGTTGCATGATTTTTTTAAGTTTAAAATGATTTTATGAAATAACCATATTGACGGTGGGAGCGAAGAAGCAAAGAACGAAAAACCATAGTATTTTCAGTAATTTAATATTGTATTTCTTAAACTCGAACTTTGTTTTAAGAAATGCATCATATGGTAATGTGAAATGTGATGTGTGAAAAGTAGTTCTAATATGAAATATTCAATAACACATAAGATTTGTCGTCTTCACTATCCATCAATTGCCAAGTTCCATTCTCAAATTATGTAACTTGCAAAAGTAACATATATTATATTAAGTTAGGTTTTGATTTTTCATTTTTTCTTAACTACTTATCATCAACAATGTGTTATTAAATGTATGTAATGATTTTTTACATGCTTATACATTGAGTAAAAAAAATATAAGATGATACTTTTGTATTAATTTGTACTTGCCTACAGAGAGGTATTTCAATTATGGACTTCTTGTATATTTCATCTACCTGAGTTGCCTGCACAATAGTTAATCATAACCTCCACAATTATTTAAGCATACTCCAACTCTTTTTCTTATTTGCGCGTTTGAGGGTTCTAAATTTCTAATAAAAGAAGAATCCTCCGATTTATAGATAGTTTCTTTACAGATTTACTCAATAATGCAAAAACTTATGATCCATTAACGTTACCAAAACATAACTCCAAAATGAATCAGTATATATATATATACATATATATATATATATATATATACACACACACACACACACATCTATATATGTATATATATGTGTATGTATACATATATATATATATATATATATATATATATATATATATATATATATATATAGTATATATATGTGTGTGTATATATATAATATATATATATATATATATATATATATATATATATATATATATATATATATATATATAATATATATATATATATATATATATGTATATATATATATGTATATATATATATATGTATATATATATATATGTATTATATATATATATGTATATATATATATATGTATATATATATATATATGTATATATATATATATATATATATAATATATATATATATATATATACATATATATATATATATATATATATATATATATATATAATATATATATTATACATATATATATATATATATATATATATATATATATTATATATATATATATATATATATATATATACAGTGGTGGAGGCAAGGTGGTGTCAGTGGTGTCAACTGACACCCCTCCCTCCACACAAAAAACAAAATAGCGTATGGAAAAATATTTAGAGAGTAAAAAATCGTCAAATACAATTTACGTTACCCTAATGCATGCTAGTACATTTGCAGTGTAGTGGTTCTATGCAGGTAGGCAGACCTCAAGAGTCGCGTGTTTGAATCCCTTATGCAGAGCTAAAGCCTTTTTTGCTCTTTTTTAAATGTCAAGTTTGGTACATAGAGTGTTAAAGGTGGCATGGATTAATGAGTAACACCTATAGTAATTTATATAATTTGAGTAGTTTATTTAAGATGAATTGATTATACTCCCTTACTTCCATTTAGTTTTTTTTTAATGATATAATGGGTTTAGAAGTTAATGACAATTGATGAATAAACCATTGTTCGCGGGAATACATTATATTGCTTAGGTGGAGAATGATTGTTCTTTGCGTGACACCTATGATTCATTATCTTGAGTTAGATAATATGAATTCTAGACTATAACTAGTTTTTTATCCGTACGTTACACGATAGCTATCACTTCTTGATTGATAAGTATTGGTATCTTGTTGTATATCTTCCTGGTGGTGCTATACTATATTGAGTTCTATATACTTGATTGTAGCATATTTTTATGACTTTATTTCATATGAAGTCACCTTAATTGTATGTATCTGAATTTTTGATGTGTAGTGTATCTTTTTTAATTTTGTTAGTCAAGAAGTTTTTAGTTTTTTTTTTTTTTTTGGTTTTAAGATATTATGTGGTTTGACGCTGCATGATTTTTTTAAGTCTAAAATGATTTTGTGAAATAACCATATTAACGGTGGGAGCGAAGGAGCAAAGAACGAAAAATCATAGTATTTTCAGTAATTTAATGTTTTATTTCTTAAACTTGGACTTTGGTTTAATTAATACATGATTTGGTAATGTAAAATGTGATGTGTGAAAAATAGTTCTAATATGAAATATTCAATAATACATTAGATTTGTCGTCTTCACTATCCATCAATCGCCAAGTTCCGTTCTCAAATTATGTAACTTGCAAAAGTAACATATATTATATTAAGTTAGGTTTTGATTTTTCATTTGTTCCTAACTACTTGTCATCAATAATGTGTTGTTAAATGTATTTAATGATTTTTTACATGCTTATACATTGAGTAAAAAAATATAAGATGATACTTTTGTATTAATTCATACTTGTCTACAGAGAGGTATTTTAATTATGGACTTCTTGTATATTTCATCTACTTGAGTTGTCTGCACAATATTGGATGAATTTATTAATTGTTATTATTTTAATCTTTGATTATATTTAATTCTAAAAATCATAATATGTCATAGACGTTGCATAATTAGAACTAATATTTTGTAGGAGTTTACTAACACTAAAAGATGTATAGTGTCAATTTGTTTTTCTTTTTTGGATAATTTGTAGTAGTGAAGTTATTTTAGGTGCATACATACCATTGGTAAGTTTTTGAACACTTCTTTATAAACAGTGTTTCTTGTGTATCGTTCATGGAGTTCATTGTGATGTTTAATGATAAACTTCAAACCTTCTAGTGAAGTCACCCATGATGCTACAATTCAATTGTTCATGACTTAATACCGATTTTGAAAGTTAAATTCCTACACATTTCAGTGATGATTCTTGAGTTGTATTTATAGTCATTGCATAGTGAACATGAATAGAAAATTGCCTTTTTTTTAATACGAATGACCACTTCGTCTCATATGAGTGCAAAATAATTCTAGGGATTATAACCTTCACTTTGACATTGATGAAGAAAAGAATCAGATTTTTTCGTTTTAGCTAACCAATGCTTGTTATAATTCATTTTTGTATCCTTCCTCAACTAAGAATTATATGAAGACACAAATTTTCTTTTTGATCAAATGACGAAACAAACTTAGATAAGATACTACAAAATTAAGTCCCTATTTATAGAAATTGCAAATTAAAATAAACTCTAGAGTAAAATGAATAGTTGTCGAGATAATAAGGTAATTAATTTCAAAAATAATATATTATATAATAATTAAAGGTGAGCATTAAAATGAAATAATGAGGTAATTTAGGAAACGTTATATAATATTAAAGATGGACATTCAAATGAAATAATAAGGTAACTTACCAATAAGAGTAAATTAGCAAAAGATTAGTTAGTATATGTGAAACAAAATGTCAAATTCGTAGGGTCATGTATGCCAATTAAAACTAACAATCATCACAAAATGTGCTTTTTTTTCTAGAGATTCCTATTGGTTTAATTAAATTTATTATGCATGCACTTACTTCATATATCCATTGCAGATTATTTCAATAGTTTAATGACACCTTTAATATTATTTAATAGTGATGATGGTACTTCCTACTATTTGACCAATGATTAATAAAAATAAAATTTGATTAATTATTCTCATGATCAACAAAACATGGAAAAATTATTGACAGTAGTAACAAAAAGACAGATAAGTCTTTACCTTAATCTTATCTCTTTTGTGTATAATTATTTATTTAAAAAAACAACAAAGAAAAATTAAAAAAATTTAGAAAAGAAGAAATGGAGATTAGTAACAAATGAAGAAATTTTAGTATAATTTAAATTTAGGAAAACTTTTAACGTTCTTTTTTTCTAGGGGGAGGGAGTACTTCTAATTTCTAAAGTCAATTATAGTCTATTGCGAGGAAGTAGACAAACTACTTTTATATACTAATTTGCCTATTAAATTTAAATTTAAATTTGATAAAAGAACTAATTATACTATGTGAGTTTTGAGTGTAAAATATAATCTTAAGTGAAATATAAATTGAATAAATCATTGAAATCTTTTTTTTTAATATCATAAACGTAAGTTAGAAATGTGAAAAGAGACTAAATATTGTGCCAACTTAAAGTAGTCGCAAGCAAAACTCACAATCAAATTAAGGTCTTACTATATTTCATAGTATCTAAATCCAATTTCGTGACATGCTTAAGTAATCAAGCTTTGCAGTATGCGAACTAAGCAGTCCGATCAGTATTCAAGTGTCAACTCATGATATATACACTTAAAAATAAATATATTTAGATTTAGATGTCCAATATATACTTACCTCAAGAATAATGTCTAACACAGTTTAATTTTTTCTTGGGTAACATCTAAATCATTTTTTTGGTCTATATTCAAGTTTTTTAAGATAAAATTCAATTACTAATTAGTCACAACATATGAAAAAGTTAACATTAAATTGAATTAAATTGCATTGATAACCTACATCCATCTTAATTACATGATAGAAATCTTTTATATTACTATCCTACATGACATTCTTACTCCAAGTGGCACCCTAGATGACATCCTATGTGGCATTCTATGTGTCGCTCATAAATAAATTCAATCCAACTTTTAATATATATATATATATATATATATATATGTTCTTGAGTTAGTTGAGTATTGAAAAACTTTTTGTTGAGCTAGTAAGGGTTTATGAATTTGAATTTCTAGTTAAATTTTGAGCCATTTAATATGAGATTCTTTATAATGGTCGAAATTATCGATCAATAATTGAGAGGGAAGATATTAGCAAATATTGTTGTTAGAGAATTTGAATGTAATTTTTTATTTGTTTTGCTTTGCAATTGCTAATATTAAAATTAAAATTTTGTTTAATTTTTTTTGGCCCGAAAATTTTTTGTTTAAAGACTATTGTTAAATTTCATATTATCTATACTATTATTCCGACACACATTCCTTAAAATCTTGACTTCATCACTGTATATATATATATATATATATATATATATATATATATATATATATTCCCCCACCTTAGGAAGGAGTTTTTCCTTCTCCCTGTCAAAAATCAACAACTTTTTTCTTGGCCGAGTTGGGAATTGTATTTGAAGGCGTGAACACATTACTTTGTGTTGGGAGAAGCGCCACGGACACGAGGAGGCTAGAGGCTTACCTACAGCCCTACAGTAAGCCGTTCCGCTAAATTGACGGCTCTCGTCTCGTGCCCCCCCTCTCTCTCTCTGTCTCTCTCTTGCCCCCTCTGCTTTTGAGTAAGATTATAACCATGCCCACCCACTAGCGTCTCTCTCTCAACTTCTAGGGTTTCCTTCTTCGGAGCGGTCTCTTCTCAGCCCGCTCCTCCTCCTCCTCTCCCCCCTCTCCCTCTCCCCCCCTCTCTCTCCCCTTTCCGCCATTTTCAGCAGATGATCTCCCCCTCTACCTTCTCAATTTGAGCTCAACAATGCAAGACCACAAACCCGCCTCCGACGAGCCCAAGCTCCAGCAATCGGAGTTATCCGACCGACATTCATCTCTGGCGTCGAGCTCCAGCATCGGAACCGACGAGTTCGACTCGGTCCTTGACGTTTCCGGCAAGAATTTGGAGCTTTCCCTCTTCGACGAAGGAAAATCCGCCGCCGCCGCTGATGGGTTGTATGTGTATCGGAATGTATTCAATTTGATGCCCAAATCCTTAGCAAGCTTTGGGGGGAGGTTGAAGACGCTTAAGTTTTTCGCAAATGAGGTTAATTTGTTCCCTCCTGAGTTTAGGGATTTGGTCCAGCTTGAATGCTTGCAGGTTAAGGTTTCGCCGTTAGGGCTTACTGGCTTGCCTTTTCACAAGTTGAAAGCTTTGAAGGAGCTTGAGCTGTCCAAAGTGCCGCCTAGGCCTTCGGGGTTTCCAATTTTAGCTGAGATCGCGGCGCTCAAGAGCTTAACTAGACTCTCTGTTTGTCACTTCTCAATCAGGTTGGTTGATGCATCTCTTGCTTTTGTATCTGATGATTCTTGGTCTTTTAGTGTATGTAGCTCATGGGAATGGAATGTGTAATTTGTTATGGTATGATTTAGCTTAATCAGACAAAAAGTGCACAAATTTGTTGCTGCATTGCGTGTTATCTGTTATGAATTTGTGGTGCAATGGATGTTTAGTTGAATGAGCTTTATGACTTGAGCATTCGGGATTGTTTAGTGGTCTCTCGATTGTCTTAAACTTTGGATTCATGGGCTACGGCTTCTGCTTAAGCTGGGATGAGCTTGGATCTTCAGTTATTGTTAAGGCGGCTGCTGGAATGGAATTTAATTAGAATTATATTGTACAATTTCAATGCAAGTTCCTCCATTTTGGTTCACCATCATGGGCTTCTTGTGGCAACTAAGTTGATTCAACAACTTTTGCAACCCCAATAGACCCAACATCTACAGTGTTGGTTCACTAGAGTTGCTCCAAGAGAAGTACCTCCAGTTTATACAGGAAGGGGAGAAAGAGAGAGGGCAGGAGAGGGGGGGGCATAGCGGACTAAAATGGTGAACAACCATTGACTGATCCACTTTGAGTTGAGGTTCCAGGATCCTTTGTGAGTTAATTTAATGAATGAGTTTGACCCCCCAAAAAAAATCTAAATTGGGTTGACGTGCACCTTGAAAGACATATCTTTTAGATCTGATTATGGAATAGTCGTTGCAGGGGACGTGTCATCTATTGTAGATATGCTGATGGTACTTGGCTATTTTTGGGGCTGGCAGGTACATGTGCAGATTTATGTTTGTCTATGTTATTCTATGAACGAGTGATTTTGACATTGACACTGTATAAGTATCCAGTTCGTTTACAATTGAGTTAAAAAGTTAACCAAGGAAAAGTGAAGAAGAAGATGAGGCCCCAGTCTTAAGAGTTTATAATTAGAGGAAGATTGGTTGAAGGCTTGAAGCTTCTGGTAGAAATAGGATGAAAAATTAAGTGAAGATATTCGGCCTTGGTATAGTTATAGTTAGAGCCTTGTGATCGGAGGAAGATGAGATCTTAGTTTAAAAAAGCCGCTTGATGCGCGCGTAGGTGCGCCTTGATATGAGGATACCAGGTCAACGCCTCAGAGGGGATGAGGTGGTCCTTAATGATGCAAGGCTATGTCTTCCCCCTTTTCTTTCTTTTTCTTGGCCTTGTCTTTCCTTGGGAGTTACAAGGTGAGTTATGCTTGTAAAATAAGTGTATGCTTTGGGAAATTACGATGGTAAGATAACATATTTTAAGGTTAGTTGTGGTGTTAGGAGTTATATTGATGTCTAATCATTTTTTTTAAGGCATTTATCTAACTTCTTCCTACAAAATATGCTCTGTGAAAGATGAATGACTTCTAAACATTTTTGCATCGAAGTGCGCCTCGAATTGGTAATGTGTGCGCTTTTGCTTCGTACCTTGCGCTTTGCGACCCTATATGCCTCAGTGCACCTCGCTCCTTTTAAAACTATGGGTGAGATGGCTAGGCATAGTTTCCCAAGCATTTCCTTGCTTTTCATTGCTGGCTTAACACAACTTTATAGCTTAAGAGTTCTTCAGTTTCTTCAACATCTATGGATTAGGTTTTCTTCTTATCCCTTGCACCTTTTGGGCATGTTTGGCCACCATGTTCAAAGGATTTACCACATTCTGTGCCCCAAATAGGCTTGAGTTATTCTGCTTTCTGTGAAAACATCATTATGGTAGAGCCTAAGGCCATGTTTGGGAAATAGTTTTTTGGGTGCAAAAAGAGCTTTTTGGGGGTATTAGCTGTTTGACTCTGGTCAAAAAGCTCTTCGGGGTGTTTGGTTGATTAGCTTTTTAGATTAGCTTTTTATATCCAAAAAGTTCTTTTACAAAAAGCTCTTTGAGATAGTTTTTTTCAAAGAGTTTTTTGATATTTACTATTATAATGACCATGCTAACCTTATAATTTGGACAAATTTACATTACATGTTATTCATAAATGATATTCCCGAATGTTGGATGCTTATGCTTTAAATTTTTTGATTTATTTACTTCTTTTTTGGGACAAGAGTTGTGGATGCTCATGATGTTGAAGATAATGCTTTTAATTTTAATGCTTTCTTAATTTAATAAATAATTTATATTAGTCTTACATGATATATAAATATTTTTTGTATCACATAATTTCAATTGCTATTAAAAAAGAAAACATTTAACATTAAAAATATATTTTGATAATAAGTACTAAAATTAGGAAAAAGTATAAATGTAATTTTATATATATCACATAAGTCTTAATTCATAATTCATATCAAAAAGAAAAATAAATATTCAATGAAAAATTGTTTTGTTAGAAAAATAATGAAATTGAGTAATGGGCATAAGTGGAATTTTATCAAATAGTTTTGTTAGAAACTGCTAACTTCACCAAATACTTTTTTTACAAATAGCTATTGCAATCACCTAAGTCAAACAACTAATACAATCAGCTAACAGCTAACAGCTAATGCAATCAGCTAACAGCTAACAGCTAACAGCTGATTGCCAAACAGGGCCTAAGTTTCTCATGTAAAACATTTTTAGCTTTATAGGCATGACATCTGACCATACCTCAGCTTGACACGTTCCCATTTGCAATGGAACACGGCGTTGATGAACAAAATGCTGGAAGCACAATAGACCAACCGAATGTGACAGGGGAATAGCTATCGATTCTGAGCTGGGAACTTCTCTGAAAATGTCTTTAAAGGGACACTAGAGCTCTATGATTGCCAATAATCACATTGCCCACTTCCCTTCCTCATTAAATTTGAGTATGGAATATGGTAGTATGCAACCAATCTTTATTCCCTGCCTAAAGGAAGGAACTTCTTGCGCTGCTTGCTGATGTTGCGCTCGAAGTCACCATGCCACATGTAGTATCAGCATCATCTGAATGAGGTTCAAGATTCAAGATTCAAGGGATGTAATATTTTCACATCATGGTCAAAATAAGGCAGTCTATCATCACCGCCCCCCAAAAACAATGTCAGTGCTTAAGATAAACTGAAACTGGAGCGGAGACGATCATGAGTTGATTTGGGAACTGAAGTCAAAAGTAGGGGTCTCTACAAGAGTATTGCTGGCGTGAATAGGTTCACATCTGTAAGGGGATGAAATGGACAAAAGCAATCAGTAAATTAATAAGAAAACAGCAAGGAAATGGGAAGGTAACGTAGGGCTGAAGCTGGTCTATCAGGTAAGAATACTGCCTAAAAAATCATATTAAAGACAAACAAATGGTGACTCCAAATAGATTCTGTGAAAATAGAAATGAAATAGCAAACATATTCCCTATCTTCTACCCCTGACTATAACTGTATTAAGATCTTCTAAAATTACAAAAATCAGGACCAATGAGAAGCAGCAAATAATTGCGAGCTGTTGTCCTCTGTTTTGCTTCTCCTGACATCCCTTTCTGTTTGCATCTCTTATACCTACAATTAAGTTGCAAAGGGGCTGTTTATGTGGTACCATAGATTTTTTGAACTCACTTTTTCCAGAATTCCCATCTGTCTAATGTGCTGTAATTGCACCTGAAAGAATTTTTTTTTCCCCTCTCATTTCTGGAATGCCATGCCTTCTGATAGCACTGTTCTTTATTCGACCTGAAGTATGTTTATTTGCCTACTAGTCATCAGTGTACATTATTGAGTTTTTTTGTTTTTATGTTTTGTATTTTGATTTTAGTTTCACGTGATGGTTTTGCAGATACCTTCCTCCTGAAATTGGCTGCCTTAGTAATTTGGAATATTTGGATTTGTCATTCAATAAGATAAGAAGGTTACCGAAGGAGATTAGCTCATTAAATTCTCTTGTCTGCCTCAAAGTGGCTAACAACAAACTAGTGGAAGTACCTGCTGGATTATCCTCCCTACCGAAATTGGAGAATTTGGATCTATCGAGGAATAGATTGACATCTTTGGGATTGCTGGAACTGAATACAATGCGAAATCTTCGGAACTTGAATCTTCAGGTACTAACTAGCAAGTGGTTCAACATTGGTTATGTGTGATGAGACCCTTATTTTCATATCTTTTATTGATATTGGCTTCTTCCTGTTGAAATTGAGTGATCAATAATTCACATATCCACCTTTTATATTTTGAAAATAGTATATCATAATCAGCTATCTTCATATTGCTTCTTAGACTTAACCGAGCTCAGAACACTACGTGCAATTCGAACCCCTTGGCCAAATTAAGACTTAGACCTTGGTGAGAAATACAAAGAGAAATCCAACAATCTTGCAAGAATCCGAATAATCTTGATAAGCTAGAGAGACATGACTAAGGATAAAGGTTAAACCTCCATCTGGACTAAACAACCCATCAATCTCTATTTGAAAGTCTAAGCACCAAGTAGAGATCAAAAGGGGGACTCAATCACTATACTAAGAGAGATAAAGATTTGAGATTTTTAGAGAGAGAACAAGCAAAGAGCTTCATTTACAATGCCAATATCTGAAAATTATATTGAGGATGCTTGGATAGATATTGCTAGAAAGATTGCAGCCCGGTCCCCAAGTCATTGAGCTAACCAATGGGATAAAACGATTTCTAACTAATGAGGTTAGAGCACTATTTTTACCTAATGAAATGCTTACAAATTAAGGGAGCAAAATTAAAACGAAAAGGGGGACCACAAAGCGGGAAAGATTGAGCTGATTTTTTTTTTTTTTTGGTTGCATTTGTATCTTACTACCTTTTGGAGCTCCATTTGGAGGAATATGTTGAATTCCTTGAGGGGGTTAGGTTAAGTTTGGGATGTTTTTTAATCCCCCCTAAAAGATTAGCCTCAGTTTTTCCCATTTGATTGCTCTAAAAATCCCATAGTCAAAACATAGCAATTCAAGATCTGTACTGACCACCAGTTGGTTTTTGGCACATAACTTGATGAATACTTATTGGAATGTGCCATGGCTTTTGAAAATAGACATTAAGGGCTTTCCAACCATTTAAAATTTTACCAAAATTGGAGTTCATTTGCTTGCTTGAAACTCAGCGAGAAGTGGGCCTATGAAACCGAAGTTTATGGCAACGTGTACTAAAAGCATTATTGGCAAAATTCATTATTAACAAGTGTACCATGATCTTTAATGACTTCATGAATGCAAACAGACTTATGGAGGAGTCCCTTATGGATACCATCCAAGATTGAACCAATGTTAGCTTGAAAATTAACCAGCTTTTGGGAAAAGGTGCGCAAGGTTTGCTAGGGAAGTTTGGTTTGATATTGGCCTTGAATGACAATTTTAGGTGCATGGTTTTGGAGCCTAGCTTCGCCTTATTTTGAAAAGGCGTGAGGCGCACTCAGTCGCATAGGGTACCAAAGTAAAAGGCGCGAGGCGAAGGCGCATGCATCACGGATGCGAGGCGTACTTCTATGCAAAATCTTTTAGAAGTCTTTTACATTTCACAAATCATATTTTGCAGAAACAAGTTAGATAAATCCATTAAGAAAGTGATTAGATGTCAATATAACTACTAACACTGCTAATAACTTTAAGATATGCTATCGTATCATCATAGTTCCCCAATGCATACACTTACCGTACAAGCGTAGCTCACCTTTTAGCCCCCAAGGAAAGAAAAGAAGAAAAAAGGTAAAGACAAGGTTAAGAAAAAGAAGAAAAATCGGGAAGATATAGCCTTGCATCCATGAGGCGCACCTCATTCTTTTCGAGGCGCTGACATGGTAGCCTCACGCCGAGGCGCGCCTAGGCGTGCCTCATGTGGGCTTTTTTAAACTAAGAGCTTCGCATCACACATCTTATCAGCATTGTTTGCTTTTTTGATCTTTTGTGCTTTTTATTTTCATGAATGAGTATGACATTTGTAAGGTGCCTATACACCCTAGCATGGCATTATTGATTTTACAAATAGCCGATGATGTCCAATTTGCTTTTTCGTCTTTCAGCACATTTTGTTTTGTTGTCTGTAACTTTGTTATTCAATGTAGTGGCTGCTTAACAGCAATAGCAGTTGTGGCTGTTTGGTTCCCGTATTCCCAAACCTTACCATGTAGTCTCAGGTAAGCCACGGTGTGAAACATGTATAGGTTCACTGTTTTCAGTTAAGTGCTTTGCCTTATTGAGTTGTGCAGATGAGCATTATTGATTAATATTCAGACCGTATTCCTCCAGAGTAAGGTGATTTTGCCCCTACCTCCAACCCCCCAAGAAAAAGGGGGGGAAAAAAGGCACCGTTGTGGGTAATATTAGTTTTTGATTACCTATTTCATTGACCCAGATTCCTTTTCCCTAATTTTGAGATCAAAGGCTTCGAAGGGGAAGACGGACACAATCAACTTTGGCATATTATTAATTAGGAAATGAGCAGTACAATCACTTGAACAAGATCTGTTGTATGAGCTCATACCTTGGTGTCCATAGACTTTTTGATCAGTAAAGGGGATTTGGTTTCTTATGCCTTGAAATATAAAAGTGGCTCATTTGTTTTTCTTGATGCCTTAAGATCTGTTTTTTTTGGGCATTCCCGGGCAACGCCTGCAATTCTGCAGAACTGTTGGAAACTATATGGATATTATCTTTTTAAGAATGGACCTGTTGAAGGTTTCTTTGTGTTTAGATCTATTAACCTAACATGCTTATTTTATACTTTATTATTGTCTAAGTACAATAAGCTTCTCAGTTGCCAAATACCTGCATGGGTTTGCTGCAATTTGGAGGGAAATGGCAAAGACATATGCAGTGATGAATTCTTGAATTCTATTGTGGAGATGGATGTATTTGAAGCTACAATTGATGAAGATGGAAGTATTTCTTGTGATGGTTAGGCTTATGAATTTGCCTCAATCTGTATTTCTTTTGTGTTGCTTTCTTTCCCTTCAGTATATGTAGATAATTGTCTGATTGCTTACTATTAGTGCTATGACCAATGCAGAATCCTCAAATTCTTTGTCATGCCTTGTATCCGGGTCTTCATCGAATGTTAGATGTTGTGTGAAGCGGCGCATGGGTAAGCGGTGGAAAAGAAGGCAATATCTACAGCAGTGTGCTCGTCAAGAACGGCTAAATCATAGTAGAATGTGGAAGGCTGACAACCATGGCCGTGTGTTGACTATCCAGTCAGATAGAAATTTTGAAACCTGTAAACGAGCTGTGCTTGCATCAGAGTCCCTTTCTAGATGCCCTTTGGACTTCTCATGTGTTGACCGGAGCAAAGAGGAACCGTCTAGTGACTATGAGGGTGGAGATTTGCTTGATGCTTTTGAAGATGATGGTATGAGTTCAAAGAAGGAGCTTGATCAGGAAAACTGCAGCTGTGTGGACTGCGTGACAAATGTTGACGATAGAGAAAATAATCCTGATTGCTCTGGTATTTCTTCATCTTGTGCATCTACTTCAGCTGAAAAAGAAGAAGGATCTTCTTCGAGGATGCCAAAGTCTTCCCCCAAGTGTAAAAGGCAGTCAGATAGACTTCTTGATAATCCGAAGCCTAGAAAGTCTAGGAGATCAACTGACGACCACCCTGATATATCTCGGAAATATAATAATATGTCATTCTGTAGCATCAAGGATTGCCTGCCAGATGGATTTTACGATGCTGGACGTGACAGACCCTTCATGTCACTGGTAGATTATGAGCGAACATTGGAGCTTGATTCTCGTGAAGTTATTCTGCTAGACAGGTTATTAATTGCAGTCACATTGAATGAAATTGCATGTTCTCTTGTTAGGTCAATTGCCTTCTCTCGTGCTCTTGTCTAATAAACTTCGTGATTGGCAATTGTTTTCCCAGGAAGCGAGATGAAGAGCTAGATTCCATTTCATTGTCAGCTCAAGGAATGGTTTCCCGTTTGAAGAAGTTGACTGGTTCTAGGCGGAGGAGGGACCTGGTTACTGATGATAACTTTTTGGTTGCTTCATGGCTTGCTCTTTTTGTCTCAGATCATTTTGGAGGGACTGATAGGAGTTGTATTATTGAGAGGACAAGGAAAGATGTGTCTGGTTCAAACTATCGCAAGCCTTTTGTCTGCACTTGTGCCATCGGAAATAGTGAGAGTAGGATAAAACCTTCTAAAAAGAATCTGGCGAATGTTGATGATGCTGTTTTAAGAGAGATTTGTGAAGGAAGTCTGAAAGCTATCAAAGCAAGCCGCAATTCTGTAGTAGTGCCTATAGGGACTTTGCAGTTTGGTGTGTGTAGACATAGAGCAGTTCTTATGAAGGTAAACTCACTCATGCATCATTTATTTTCAATTAAGAAGCTAAACGTTAGACCTCTTGACTTAACATTTTTATACTTCAGTACCTGTGTGATCGAATGGAACCTCCTGTACCTTGTGAGCTAGTTCGAGGTTACCTGGACTTCTGTCCACATGCCTGGAATGCAGTCCTTGTCCAGAGGGGTGGATCATGTGTTCGCATGATAGTTGATGCTTGTCGTCCACATGATATACGGGAAGAGATGGATCCAGAGTACTTCTGCAGGTGATTTTGTGTCAAGTCTTTTGAACTCACTATTTGGATTGTTTATTGGATTGCCTATATTTGTAGTTTGTACTGCTTTCTATCATCTATTTCCTTTGAGCTTTGAGCAACAGATAGACACATTGTGGATAGAGATATAGTTGAGAGGGTATTTTTCTGATTTCATTCATGTCTCCTACTGATGATTAATCTCTTTTGCAGATATGTGCCTCTTTCTCGGATTAATTGCCCTGAAATTTCTCCAAGCATTCCTGCTTCTGCTTCTTGTTTTCCATCTCTCTCTGCATGTGAAGAAGTGGAGAAAGCTGCGTCAAGTTCTATTGTCTTATGCAAAGTGGGATCAATTGAAGCTGCTGCAAAGGTATGGACGCTAAAGCATGAATTGTAGATTGATGAATCTTCTGTATTGCTTATGTAAAGAAAAGACTGTGATATCCACATGGTTAGATAAAATTTGAGCCTATCCCTTTTTTCAAAATTTTGATATGTATTACTGCGTGTTTGCAACGCATACATAGTAGAGGTCGAAGGGTACCCGGCCGTATCAGTATGTACCCGAGCCTTGTCAAACGATGGCTTATTTTTCAGTGTCTTTCTGGCGTTTCTTTAAAATCTATTGATTTATTTCTTCTTGATTGACTTTACAGGTCCGCAGTAAGGAGGTCTCTCCAGCTTCCTTGGATGAAATCAGGAATTTTGAGTATACATGTCTAGGGGAAGTTAGAATTTTGGGTGTTCTGAGGGAACACCCTTGTATAGTCGAGATTTACGGACATAAGATTTCTTCCGAATGGATTGCTGCCTCAGATGAAAAGCCTGAGCATCGTTTGCTTTGTTCTGCAATCTTAATGGAGTACGTGAGAGGGGGTTCTCTGAAGGTAAACTCTTCCACTGTCCTTTCCTTGCATTGTGTTCAGCTGTTCCGTGTGACAGATCACATGAGGTTAAACCCTTTACGGTAGAAGTTAGGTATCTTCAGTCTATCGTCTTGTTTGGTCATTTTGCACCTTCTATGTGACAGAATTATTTGAAGCTGTTATATTCTCTTATCCATCATGGAATTAGATGTCTGTATTCATTTCTGCAAACATCTTGTCTTATTTGTCATTTATGCATCTGTCTTGTGACAGAATTATGTAGAGAAGCTGTCGAAAGCTGGCAAGAAACATGTGCCTGTTCATCTGGCATTATGTATCGCTAGAGATGTCGCATGTGCACTGAAAGAACTACATTCAAAGCATATTATTCATCGTGACATTAAGAGTGAGAACATTTTGATTGATTTCGATCAGAAGAGAGCTGATGGATCGCCGACTGTAAAGCTTTCTGACTTTGACAGAGCTGTTCCTCTTCGATCCTTGTTACATACGTGCTGTATTTCTCACGTAGGAATACCTCCACCTAATATCTGTGTTGGAACACCACGTTGGATGGCCCCTGAGGTGCTTCGGACAATAGATGAACACAAAGCCTATGGAATGGTGAGTTTGACTTCCATGTAATTGATCAGTAGTTGTATGCGTGTGGTTTGTTTGCTTCATATGAATCTGCTGTCACGTTAAATCAACTTAACTACATGTGTCATAGAAACGCAAGCGTCGAAGTGCCGGACTTGTGGGAAGTTTTGCATGTTTATAGTTTAAGAATGACAGGTCAATTGTCTATATTCACGTTGAAGTCTAAGTGAATGAAATGGAGATCGAAGTGAAATAAGGATTAAATAACATGGCTCTGCATTGATGATATGATCCTGTTCTTATTCTATCAGGAGTTTGATTTGTGAAGGGACTAAGGCTGCAAACACCAGGTGGAGGGTCACCAAGTCTGTCACTCCAGTTTTTGTTTGTTTTTGTTTTCTTTCTTTGTAGTGGGGTGGGGGGTTATCCTGCAGCAGCTGTTGCTGCTCAGATCCAGTATTCCTGGTTTCATTATATCATGAACTGACAAAAAGTAAGCATTTATTATTACACAGTTTTAGAAGAACAAAAAATAAAGGTCAAAATGAGAGGAAACATGTGAGCTTGAGACCTGAATTTCTTCATTCTGCAGGGATTGCTATCTTAGTTTCTTGTGGAGATAATCTTTGGATTAAACAAATCTTCTATCATTCCCTTTCAAATTTCTGGGCACATGTCAATAGTTCCTTGGATGGCAGTTAAAATTCATAATTATCTCATTAGTTCCATGAGGTTTGTTTTCATGCGGGTCGTGTCTTAGATATATGCATTTACAGTGCGACTGGTGTACGATTGAACTCCTAAATTATGTCATTGAATGGAGGGCAGCCTATATTTTATTGTAGTGATGCAAAGATGTATTTCTGTGGGTTCTGATCCCCAAAATCCAGAACTTTTGCATTCTGTGGTGTGGGTTTTGGAACTGCGGTCATACCATCTGTGGAGATGTGCACTTATTTGTGTTGTGTATGTCATCTTTTGTCTGCTTAGTTATATTTTATAAGTTAGTTATGTGTGTTTTTTATTGCAGGAAGTTGATATTTGGTCGTATGGGTGCCTGCTGCTGGAATTGTTGACCTTGCAGTTTCCCTATGAAGGCCTACCAGACTCAAAAATACACAATCTTCTAAAAGTAAGAATTGATTTCTCCATGTTGACTTTCTCTGTTCATCTCCATGCCTATGTGCCTAGAGTATTTGTAGAGCCAGTTGGGGTGACCATGAATCTGTTTCCTTCTGCCTTCTGGTGATGGGTGCGGTTTAGTGAAGGATTCTGTATTCTCGCCTTTGGTCACCTGGTGACGCTATTCTTTTGTTGCATAATAGTGCTGATAATCATTTTAGAAGATCTAAGATTGACACGCACTATCTATCTTTATGATCTCTTCTAGTCGATTTCGGTTCGGTGTTTGAGCTGCTTTAACTGCTAGACGTAATATAAACATGTCTGGTCATACAACTCCCCCTTGCAAATGGCAGAGCTGTGGTGCATGTATAGACTTGTTTTCTTTTTCGTCTTTATTGTTTCTGTTCGCAGGGTTAGATAGATGTCTTGAGAAATATTATTCTTGTGCATTTCTTGTGTCTCCCAACCCCCGCCGGTACGAGTTATTCCCACCAGTCCACATAACCTCCATGGTTCTTTGGGTTTCTCGTGTTTTGCTTCTTTTTTTTTTTTTTTTTTTTGGTTTTGTTTTTTGGGCATCTAAAGGTCGCCTTTAAGTTTTATATTATGTGCTTTTGAGCAGGAAGGGAAAAGGCCACCGCTAACAGAAGACTTAGAACTGTTGGGCGCGTCAGAGGAGCCCTCAAAACCGGAGTCTCATAAACAGCTCGAGGGAACAACTGGTAAGGAGGTTGAAGGTTTAGGATTCCTGGTCGATGTATTCCGTCAATGCACAAGTGGTAATCCTGCTGAACGCCCAACAGCCAATGATCTCTACGAAATGGTGCTCGCCAAGACTAGCGCTTTCATCAGTTCATCGAGCTGAGGTTGAGAAAGTGCTTTTGGACTCTTCTTGTCGAACTTCCGAATTTTGTAGATGTAGAGATTAGGGACTTGGGATGCTGTATGATTAGTATTTGTTTGTGTACCACATAGGGTCCAAAATTTGTACTTTCCATCAGATTATTTATCCACAAATCTTAGGGTTCTTAATTCTTTAGAGGATATTTCTCAGCCCAAGTTTAGACTATAGTAAACACCTCTTCAATAGAAAATTCTCACATTCTGTAAAACTAGTCTTACGGTACTTCTGTGTAGGGTGACACTCGGACTGCATCTGTATGTGGTTTATGGTGAATAATAGAGCGGCTGATTCATTCGCTTAATGTCGCTACTCATTTGGGGCCTACTACATGCTGCGATTATTAATGATATTAATGCCATACATTTCAGTACAGGCTGGTGTATCGACCGGTGTATTCCATTCTAGCAAAAAAGGGTACGTATTATCAAGGTCTGTATGACTGTATCTGAGCATCTGCGAATGCTGGTAAATATTGGTGTACACTGGCGCATTCTATGATCGGTAAGGCTACAAAATCTGGTATGTGTTATTTCAGGGAAGTCAACGCTTATAGATATGGACCATATATGGGATTAATAACTTTGGTTATCATGCTTGATAAGTAAAATCTTTGTATGAATTTGAGGATATTTAAGTGCTTGTCTCAAGCATATTTAGCCGCGGGAATATGCAGATAATTACGCATAGAAAGTTCCACAAGGGAACCAAGTACAAGAAAAACGGTTCTCACCAAAACCATACTTCCTATTACAACTGTGGATCTTTCTTGTAGAGGTCCATAAAATAAGCTTAAACAGTTTAATCCAACTATGGAAAATAAATAAATAAGGTATAATTGAAATTCGATTGCAATCTTATATGGAATCCTTTTCTTCGCATCCAATTTCTATAACATATGACAGTATTAGTGCAGTGTGTTGCATGACTGCAACAAGTACATAATATATCAAGGTCCACCATTATTTTGTTGAACTATGCGAGAAATTTGTCCTAAAACTTCATATTGTGATTATAGGAGGAGGATATGATGACATTAACCTTGGTATTTAAGAAAATTTTTACATGCAGTAAAATGGTTATTTCCACTGTGTGTCATTGCAAGGAAAGCAACCCTCTTGAGCAATATCAGTGATTTGAACACCAGTGTCATATATTACACCAGGCTTCCAATTTGCTGGTAACACATTTTTGGCCCAAATGTATTTTCCATCATATCCTGCTGTTACTATAAACCTGAACTGCAATGCCCCAGTTGGAACCCTGCTTGTGTCCCAGACTGCCCCATAATTGTGGCTCATAAAGCTCCAATTTGGCACACCAACCTGCAAACAAATAAAAACAGTATAATACCAATCAATAAGAGCTAAAAGTACTGTTGTGTTAGCATTGTATACCAAGAGAAAATACAGATTTAGGTTTTGTTTTTTTGGGTGTTTGCTTTCCATTTTTCAATTTGTACATATGCATAAATATTCATCATTTTTTGTTGTCTTTGGGTCTTCTCGAGTTACTATTGGCTCATAAAGAAATGGGGTTCTATTGTCACAAAAAATCCCATTCATAAGACTCGAATCTAAGATCTTTTTGAAGGAGAACAAGTGTCAAATCATCCGAACCAACCTGTATTAGTATAACTTTCCGTAATGTTAAAAACATTGACTTTTTATGCAACATATCATGATATTTGCCAATGAGACATCCTTAATGAGCTATGTCCTCCATCTCACTCCATGATGTGCTAATATGAAAATTTAATCTAAATGGGCGTTTTTGAATATGAGACAGAGTTCAATATTTTGAGTGTGAATATCTTTGGTGACTTACCTTTGCCACATCAATTCCTACGATCTCAGTTTGACCACCTTGATAGAGGACTTGGATTGCCAAGTACCCAGGATTTTTGCTGGACTCTTTTACAAGGATAGCCAAGTTTTGACCTTTGTAATCACAAGGTATCCTGATCCAACAAACAGCATCAATCGTCAGCCAGGTTACTTTGTATGAATTCTTTCTAGAAGAAGTTATTCATATACCATAATTATAATATAAATCTCCATGTGGGTCACCTCATATTTTAAAAGAAATAAAATCAAGTTATAATATAAGTCTACATGTGGGTCACCTCATACTTTGAAAGAAATAAAATGGAGTGAATTTTACGTAGTTAAGTGTAAAAGTTGTGAGAAGTGAAAAGTGTGAAGCAACGATAATATTTGTCTTTTTAATGAAAATGTGCTATATTAGTTTATATATAAAATAAATACTCCTATTTCTTAAATGATACTAATATAGGACGTATTGTACAGTGAAAAAAATTTGTTGAATTGTAAATAATGCGATATATATTATTAATTGTTAAATAAAACTATCTTAAAAATTTATTTTCATAGGTTCACAGGTCATCTCTTACCTCATAAGGGATTTTTTTTTCCCCCCCCCAAGTATTCTCATCGAAGCCGTTAGTAATAATTGATGATGAGAAGTCAATTTTGGCATTCATGACTTCTTGTCTATGTCAGTATTGAGCTAGATCATTTAAAGAACAAGTAAGCCCTTCTCAACAATGTTCCAAATGTCACATTCAATTTGTATCTTCCGATTGCAAGATAGATCGGAGATTTTTTGGCATTATATTCTATGTCGATTTTTATATGAGATAATTTTTTGAATGATTTTTATAGCATCACTCCCCCTTTTTTGTGAATGAATCTTATAACATCACTCCTCCCTTTTTATTTTTTAAATGATACAGGGCACTCTGTTTTTAGAACTCAACTTGTTTTATTATTATAAGTTTTTATTTTTTTACAGTAGAATACCATACACAAATATACAATTAATAGTGGGATGCATAAGTTTTACTATAAGAATCATCCTACTATCTTAATAAGCTCATGCTAAAATTATTAAAATTAAAATCAAAGTTAAAATTTGTATTTATTGACCTCTAGACATCCTATGGATACCCAAAAAAACCAAAAAAAAAAAAGATATTAGATGAAGCCATAATTAATTAATTAGATATATACTATCACCTTTTGTATTCGATATCCGCAATTCCAAGCTTCAAAACATCTCGGTCTTTACCAGGGTTGGCCAAGGCTCTGAAAGCTCGATTGCTCATCACAAAAGCTGTGTTGTTATTTGTATTGAGATCAGTCAAGATAACTTTGGCCCCTGCTTTACTGCACAATTCACTGTCCTTGCATCTAATCTGCCAAAAAATGAAAGCGCATAATAACTCCATTAATCTCACTCGACAATTATGCATCAAATGTAATACAGCCAATTTAAACCTTACAACAACAACAACAACTCCCAGTATGGGTCCCGCTTTTGTAGGGTTTGGAGAGATCCAGATATAGCTAATTTGAACTTTTTTGATAATATAAATGTTGAATTATCTCATAAAGTATAGAATCTTATACAATGACATGCACACTTCATACCTAAGGGGCAAATTTAAATTATATCAATTTCTTGACATATATTGATTTGAAAACGACTGATTTAGCCTTTGAAATTTAATTCGATTAAACTCCATAAATATATAAAACAATACTACTTCTTCGTTCCATATATATTTACAGTTAAAACTTGAAAAAGTTATGAAACAGAGACTAAATATGTTTATTTTGTATATGCTTGAATATTTTCCAACCAACAAAATCGTAACAGGTTTTTGAAATATAAATTTTTACAATATTATAGGACAAAAATACAAATATTTTTGACAGTAAAAAATAAGATGGAAGGAATGCTTAAGGAGTGGGAATAAATATCATTAGTCATCTATATGGAACGAATGAATAATAGTAAAGGCAGTTTAGTGAATGAATAATAGTAAAGGCAGTTCGATGGATGGATGAATGGGGAGAAAATGACCTGAAAACAAGCACCACATCCAGCACCATCTTTGTACAGGGAAGAAATGGCAGCTGCAAGGTGTCCCCCATTGAGTTTCAAACCCAAGGAACCGTAACCACATGCTCCAGCTGTATTATTCCAACAAAATCAGCGGTCATCCATCTCGTCATCATCTACTTGTTTTACTTTATGACAAGATTATCACTTCAATATGTATATCCTACTTCTACTTCTAAGAGCACGTACTCTCAAAAGCTTCGTCAATAAATATATATTATAAAATTAATATATGACAAATACACACGTGAAAAATATACCCATGTTGGTAATGAGAGCATGTGCGTCTAAGAGCACGTAACAAATTGTCTTATCACTTGGTCACTTTCAAACCTTTTTTTTTTTTTTAGGTTCTTTGGGAGATTTTTGGGTTTTTGACGGTTCTAAAATTGTCTACATGTATGTGTGTTTATCCAAATCAATTGTCTTAAAGAGTCCAATTAGATATTGAGAATTTAGATGTGCAAGTTTTCATTTAATTCTAAATTAAGAATCATTAACTGTTATTATTCCACATAAAATAACCATAGGATAATTTGTAACTCATAGAAGATTTTTCGAAATATGTAAATTCTGTTCCTTTTTTTTTTTTTTGGGGGGGGGAAAGAAAAGGCCTCATGGACATAGAAGGACAAATTTGATGGAAAGGAAGTGGGAAAGATAAGAGTCTTACATGGGAGAGCAGAATCAGAGTAGAAGTAAGCAGCCTTTGATTGATGAACACAACGATCACAACCCAATACAGATGAAGTAGTAGTCACTGCGAAGAGAACCAAGTAGGCGAAAAGTGTCATTTTTCTTTTTTTTTTGGGGGGGTTTTATTATTATTTTGTTGTTGGAGGGCAACTGTGTTGATGGGAGTGCAGCAGAAAGTGGGAAATTGTTTTTTATATATATAGAAGTGTGGAATGAGAGGGGTGGCAATGGTGGATATATATAGATGAGGCCAAAAGCAGAGAATGGATTACAGGTAAGAACAGAGAGGAAGGACAAGGATGCGTTGGTGGGTCGTTTTGATGGGAAGGGTCATTGCATTCCCATTAATATGCCCTTGAAATTGATACATGGACCTTGAATGAAGAGTGCGTGCTTGTTTTCATTCGGTTGAAATATCTATAGTATATTGCATTCGGTGAATGAAAAAAGATTGGTTAAAATAGTATTCGGTTTATTTTGACTAAATTTATTTTGAATTGAACTTATTTAAACTTATTATAAACTTAGTTACTAAACTTATTATAAACTTATTTGTTGAATTTATTTTCGATTTATTCTGAAGTAATTCTGAACTTCTTTGCTGACTTCTTATGAACTATTTGTTGAAATTAATTCATTGTTTTTAATAATTAGATGATTATTACTTTATTTTTGTTGTTGTTCATCATCATCAATCATTATTACTGTTCACTATTCATTACAATTGGATGGTTATTAATTTATTGCAGTGGTTAATCATGAAAGGACAACTCAACTCTAATAATATTGAAGGCTCTATCCCTTTCATTGGTAAATTTCAATTTATCAATTCCAACCCACTTTACGAACTTCAATCAACTTCACCCACTTTTTAATCTCTTCAATAAAAAGAACAGACTCTTAATAAATAAATTGAGCAAAGTAATAAATATTATCATATCATTTTAACCTAGTTAATATTTGTCAAAAGTCAAAGGGACAATGATTTTGACTTTTGAAACACGGATTAGATGTTGGATGGAGTGTCATTTAATACCTTAAATTTTAAGACTGATTAAATAAAGTCACAAAAAGTTGGCTTACTAAGGTTTATGATACGTCATGATTATCTGGAGTGAAAGAAGAATACTTTATGGGTTTTGTGGGGTAAAACTAGGCAGGAAAAGGACAGGCAAATTGCACAAACGCGGAGGTGGGAAATAAAAATTTTACAAAAGAAGTATTTGCGGTGGCGGCAGCAAATGGACGAAGGACAATTGACAAAGATGGCAAAGCTAAAGCTGGTTGTGGCTGACGCACTTTGGCTTTTGGGGTTTGGGCGTGCGAGCGTGCCCACTATAACAGCTAATGTGCTAGCTTGCTTAGCTACGCTGTCCGGACAATTACATTACTTGTTGCAATCTGTTTAGTTTACTACAATATCCACCCCATGCCATTACCACCAGAATTCAGTGGATATCCATATGGACCATGTTCATAACCATTCCCCTTAATCCGTTTATTTAAATGGATATCATTATGTTTCGACCTGATAAAAATAACCCGAGATCCAAAATATGAATCGAACGATCTAAACGTATACCTAACCCGGCATTCAAAATAGTAGACCTGACAAATGGGTCGTTCGGGTTGGATATGGGTTGAGTCTTACTTCGATTCGGGTCACTTTCGAGTCAACTATGTTCGGGTTCGGTTCGGGTTCGGTTCGAGTTTGGGTCACTATCGGGTCAACCATGTTCGGGTCAGGTTCGATTCAGTTCAGGTGCCGTTCGGACTCGGGTCACTTACGGGTACCATGTTCGGGTCAATACGGATTTGGGTCACTTTCAGGTTAACTATGTTCGGGTCAGGTTCGATTCGGTTCGGGTATGAGTCAAGTGTAATTTAGGGCAGGTGGGATTCAATTCAATGTTTGAATCAATATCGGGTCAGGTATAAATCGAATCAAGTATAAATCAAGTTGGATTAATTTCGAATTATTGTATGTTTTCAATGTAGCCATTTTTATTTCTTTATTCTTAACTTGCATTTAAAAGATAAAAACCGTTTAACAAGACAAATACATTTATTCTATACTTATCTTTTAATTCATACGTTAATGATTAATTGATTATACATTATATATATATATATATATATATATATATATATATATATATATATATATATATATATATATATATATATATATATATATATATATATATATATATATATATATATATATATATATATATATATATATATATATATATATATATATATATATATATATATATATATATATATATATATATATATATATATATATATACATATATATATATATATATATATATATATATATGGAGTTAGTTCTAAATTTACTAAGAAAGTTAGTAAATTACAAATACAAGTATACAACTTATCCCTAACTTTATATCAAATGCGCCGTGTAATTATACAAAGGATTATGTGTCGTTAAGTCAAGTTTTAATCATCTCAATCGAGTTCATACGACAACAACATAAGTGGACCAACCTAATGCAAATCATTTGTCAATGGTCTCATTTGTGAGCTCCAATACCAAAATATACCTTAAAAAATAAAAAAAAGAAAGAAAATAATGAAATTTTTATCTAGACCCCAGTGTTGATTTATAACTTCACATTTGTCATATTTGGAGTTAGTAAATAGAAACAGGTTGGTTCAAGTCGACATTTAGTAATCGAACCAATGTTCTTTGATAGCTCGTTAAGTGATGATGCATCAAAATTCAAAGATTTGTTTTTGGGAGATTAATAACTTGATCTGCATTTGCTCAGTAAGTCAAAACTAAAAAGCAACAACAATATATGGATATGTGTCAATTAGCATTATATTTATGTGATTGTGAATGCTCGTTATCGAAACTTGAGACTTGGAATTTAATTGTCCACAATTCAAATGAGTCACGTTATTATGAGATTATATGTAAAGATACATTCTTGAATATGATTTTGTAGAATTAAACATATTATGAAGATGATTCAAATCTTAGATTAATAGTACGGAATTTTTGGCAGTAGTCATAGAATGATATTATAAATTTATAATCATACCGTGCATTGCATTAAGTCATTAAGTGAATCAAAATGTAAAATAGGATTGCTAGATCCTAATAAGTTTAATAAATTGTTAACTATACTTATCTTTTCTTACTTTCTATTGTGACAAAATATTTTTTGCTCTTAAATTTTTATTACGTATCTATCAAATTAAAAACTTAAAACTGTCAGTTATTTTATTTTTTCCTCTTAAGTTTTTAATTGATTTCATTTGTAAAAATTTCCTCTTAAGTTGTTTTTCTTTTTCCACCTAAACTCAACTAATTGAGTTTGAAAAATTCAAAATTCCCCCCAAAAGAGAAAAGACTAAACCCCAAAAAAAAAAATACTACTTACTTGGACAAAATTGAGTCGGGTAAGAATCGAACTGATTTGAAATCAGGTACGGTTTGGTTCGCATTCGGGTTGTCTATTTTCAGTTCACTTTGAATTGGGTCACTACGATCGAGTTTGAATTGGGTCGGATCATTTCAGGTGTGGTTCATTTCGGGTCATGCTGCAATTTGGATTTCGTTCAATTCTAGATCGGTTTACTTCGGGTGTTCGGGTCCAAATCGATTTATCCTATTTCGGGTGTCGGTTCGGGTATGGATCCGAATCGTTGGGTTCGGGTTTCGGGTCTCAGGTCAGTTTTGTCAGGTCTACAAAATAGGCTCACCCAAAATGGACTCGAATCAAACCATACTCAACCGGAAATTTTTCATAAAGTTGCATATTTTTGCATGACAAGTGTATTAGACCAAAAATCAATTGATCAGAAGTCAAACCGAAACCGAAGTTCATCCGATCCAAACTAAACCTACCTGAAATGTCATTTCACCCGAAACATAACTCGACCCAAAATTAATCTGATCTGTACCTGAATCAAATGACTCATTTATCATGTCTAATTATGTTCAATCATTACAGCTTAATGGATCCACTTGAATTCTAAATAGAGATGGAACGGTTCGGTAACGGGGTGATATTATTTCAGGCTAAAATTTTATTATTGTGGAGTTTGGATAGAAATTGATTCTCAGAGACGAAATGCTTTTTAGTATTGTTAGTCAATGTGAGGAATTTGGCTACCTACCGCGACAGAGGTGGCTGTGTGTGTATTTATAGGATCAATTAGGGTTACAGAGAGAATAATTACAAGGCCCATAATAATAAGATTACATAAGATATATGTATATATATATATATATATATATATATATATATATATATATATATATATTATATATATATATAATATATATATACTATTACACCCCCTCAATCTGTACGGGGTGGAACCATGAAGAGATTGGCCTTGAGTTGTAGAAACGTCTGTGAGGAGAGACCCTTTGTGAAGACGTCTGCGACTTAAGACTGAGTAGGGATGAAGCGAACCTGGAGGTGCTTGTTGGAGACCATATCCCGAGCAAAATGATAATCCACCTTAATATGCTTGCTACAATTGTGTAGAATAGGATTGGAGGCAAGATAAGTGGCAGAAACATTATCATAGAAGAGTCGAATAGGAACCTGGACCAACACACCGAGATCCAGAAGCAGCTGATGCAACCACTAAATCTCTGCGGTCGTGTATATAGTTGCGCAATATTCGGCCTCGGTGGAAGAGCGAGAGACAGTGAGTTGCTTTTTGGCTGGCCATGAAATAAGATTGGAGCCGAGAAAGACAGCAAACCCCGTAGTAGAGCGACAGGTGTCGAGACAATCAGCATAATCAGCGTCGCAGAAAGCCACCAGAGGATCCATCTTAGAGGAGGACTTAAAGAACAGGCCATGATGAATTGTACCCTGCAAATACCTGAAAATGCGCTTGACAGCAAGTAAGTGAGTAGTACGGGCGGCATGCATAAATTGGGAAACCACTTGTACGGCATAAGCAATATCAGGTCTAGCCATGGTAAGGTACTGCAGTGCACCGACCATACTCCGAAATTCAGAAGGGTCAGCAGAACTTGGAGATCCATAGGTTCATATAGAGGCAGATAAGTATGAGAATTATGGACCGGGTGGGAGACATCGTTGAAGTAAAATGGATAGGAAGGTGGAGGAGGGACAGTCGGTGGCTGCAAGGCAACACCATGCATAGACGGGACAGCCAAGCAAGACTGAGAAGAACTGGCAGCTTCAGCACCGGGCACAAGAACAGGGACAGAAGAATGAGAGGCAACAGTCACTATAGGAAGAGGCGACATAGCAGATGAAGGCGGTGGGGCGGAGGGTTCAAGAGCGGGAGAAGAAATACCAAAGCATGAGGGTGGTGGTATTTCCGCCATAGCAATGGAGAGGGAGCTGCTAGGGCTGCCGTGTGAAGGAGAGGGATATTTTAGGGTTTGGGTGATCGGTATGCCCTGGTACTTTGCGAGGAATTTGGCTACCTACCTCAATAGAGGTGGCTGTGTGTGTATTTATAGGATAAATTAGGGTTACAGACAGAATAATTACAGGGCCGATAACAATAAGATTACATAAGACATATATACATATACATATATATATACACACACACACACACACACACACACACACCATTAGTCAAAAATAGTTGTTATGTGATCAAGTTATCTTAGTTTTGCATGATTTATATCGTCATTTAACAGAACTGTACAAATACTAACAATGCCCGCTCAACATAGCACCGATGATAACTAAGCATAACACTAATAGTCATCATGTAGCCAAACACTTAATACACAATATGTTCGCTTGTAAGTTAGTAATTATGCAGGGAAATAATTTTGGACAGTTAGTTTGTCTCCCTATCTTTCTTCTTCTTCTTCCCCCCTTATACATACATACATACATACATACATACATACATATACATATATATATATATATATATGGACACACACACACAAGTATATATACACACACTCTATGAACATCTAATGGCTTCGAGTATGACTTCATTCGAAGCGTTATCAATAATTTTTAAACCACAAACAGGTGGAATATCACATATAAAGCAAAATAGTTTCTAATTACACTAAACAACAAATCGAACGCTTGAAACCAATTGTTTTCAATCCATAAACCACAAGGCGCAAATAAAGGGTATGTAGCACAGACCACAAATTCCAAACAAACCACAAGTTGCTAGTTAATCCTAGTGAAATTAAGCTAGAGGAAGAGGGAGAAGCAAGCACCAAGAGGAGGGGAATGAAGTAAGCATCAAAAAGAAGGGGAAGCAAACACCAAGCCGTGTACTTCATAAAGAACTAATGATGAGAACCACCAATTGGGGAAAGACTGCAACCTACTTAATCACCAAGGTGAGGATCATCCTCTTCTTGATCCTCATCCTCATCCTTATCCTCATTATGTTGTAGATTGTGAGCAAATGGTGGTTGAGATCCTGAGTCAGAAGCTTGTTGTATTTGAAAAAAAGCTTGCAATCGCTTATTGGTGCTCATCATGTGCTGGTTCAATTGCTAGTTGCTTTGGGTGTGCGTTTTGTGGGATTCCTCTAATTGTTTACATTTCTCCATAAGCAACTGGTAACTTTCAACTTGTGAAGTTAGCTCACCGCTCAAGTTGATTACTACACCCCTTAAATCATTCAGCTCTTGTTGCGATAGCATATAATTTGTACCCCGAAAACCATTTATGTGAAGTACTTAACATTAGTATATCAATTAAATAAACTTATTGTATAACCATGTTCATTGAAACTTTAATATTAAAACTGTACTGGCTCGCTGAGTGGGATTGAAGTGATACGATTCCCTAATGTTGACAGCCTCATCACCAATGCCATAAATACGACCTTTTTTGTTCTTGTACGTCTTCACCCTTGACTCATTTGGGTTCGGAAGTGTTTGGAATGGATCTTGAGAAGTGCCATCCTTGGTCCCGTGAGAGTTGATTGTATTTTGAAATTTGCATTCAAAGGATTCCTACAATATCACAACATATGCAAAAAATCATATATGTTACAGTTAATAAAATTAAAATATACGAGTCCAGTTTGAACTACCAATAAAAATTGAGAATTGAGAATAGCTTACATATGTTTGTTGTGATTTCTTGTCAACCCAAGGGCCGTCTTCTTTGCCATGGAGTTTGTGAGTGCGGATGAACAATTCAATAATTGTGGGATCCATTCCAAGTTATTCCCTCTAAGTGCGTAATAGAATTATATGAAACACAAGCCAAACCACACTCAAAGAGGGATAGAATATCAAATCTAAAGAAATACATAGCAAAGTTCATTACTAGATGCTTCCTATGCTCATGCATAGGGATTGAGCCACAGGTGTGCAGAGATGGGCCACAACTTTCTGGAGTACCTAGTTGATTCTTTTGGGATGTTTCACGCAATTTCTTGTAAGCTTTGTTCGTCCAGTATTGTTGGAGTCCCTCTCATTACGCATCACCGAGCCAAATAGGCTTCTTGTTGTGCTTCCTTATTTTACAAAGGAAGTCTCTCAAGCGTGCATTACCTCTGTGTTCAAAATTTTTTCTTATACAGTCCTCATTGACCAGATCCCAAGTAGATCAGTTCTGCAATTAGAAAAATAACAAACACATCAAATAATCCAATAGTAATTTATCAGGTTCACACAAAGTGTTAATATGTAGTGAATTTAGTTATTTTGAACTCTCTAAATCGCAAATCCTATACAGATTTGGGCAGTTTACCCCAAGTAGGCCAAACTCTGTCATATTTGCTTTGAAATATGAGAGAAATCCTACTAACAGCACCTTCATTTGTAAGAAACCTAATTGAACAAAAGACATCAAATTGATTAGTTGTTAAGCAAAATACTTGAAGTACATAACATATAATAATTGAAGACTTACCCATTACCATCTAACTCAATCCAAGTTTTTGTTCGAGTGCTCCTATAACTAGATTGTGCTTCACTTTCTCCAGTTGTAATGTTTTCTTAGGACTGGTTTGAGTTAGGGTCAACGGGTTAAGAAGTAGGGTGAACAGGGTTGAGAAAAGGGGGTTTGGAGGAATGTTATAGGCAAATTGATTATACATGGTTGTCTAGTTGGGAATATATGATGTTTGATGATGGAAAGCCCCAAATGGGGAAGGGATTGGTCCTAAAAGACCTAGTTTGTAAGCAGCCATTGTTGCTCTTAGCTGAACTGTGGTGTGAAGTACCTGGGGGGAAGGTTGATCAATGTCCATTACAGTGGGATCTATAGCGGAGCTCTTATGCTCTCATCCTCTACCTCGAGTAGAGGACTTACCTCGATAAGAAGTGGAATCCATACCTGAAATAGTTGACAATAAATGTAAGTATAAATATATAACAATTTCACATATCAACCGTTTACTCAGGTAAAATAATAAGTAGATAACAGATATTTTTAAAATAAATTCATACAATAAAAGTAAAGTCTCAACTAATAGTTTTCCAAGTAAGTACTGAAATACATAACAATACATAACCACTCAATCATCTGCATCATCATCATCATCGTCATCGTCAACGTCTTCGTCATTGTCATCATTATCATATAAATGCAAATTTTCCTCTACTTCATCTGTTTTATTACCGTCATCCCACTCAACCTCTTTATCACCCTCATCATCCTCTTCCTCATCTATGTTCTCATTAACCTGAATAACTGAAAAACCCATTTCATCACTAACCTCTTCTGGTGGTTCACTTTCATCCACTAATGATGTAGGGATAACATCATTCACAAGTTGGGCGAGTGTCGTCATGCCCGTTTGTTGGTAAGCAGTAGGTAGAGTGTATTGTTTATCCACTTTCCCTTGGTTTGGTTGGTATGACAACAAGCCAATTGGCCCTATCCCTTGAGCGATCTGGATGTGGAATAAAGTATACTTATGATGCGATGGTTGGGAAGATGAATGGGTCATACTTTTAGTATCTCCTTATGCAATGTACCTCAATAAGTTTGCTTAGTTTATGAGATCGTGTCCCATAATTCAATGTGGGATCAAACCACTCACAACTAAATATCACACATCTTTTAAGTGGTTTGCCTACATACTCAATTTGGACAATATCATTAAGTACGCCATAATAATCATTTTCAGTATCGTCTTCTCCCGTATCACATACACCAACACCACAATTATATATTTTCTTCCCGACACTGCGAGCTTCTGTGTGGAATTTGAATCCATTAACTCTATATGCCGTCGACATCGACACATACCAATTTGGCTTCGTAGCCAATTATGTCAAGTGCCAATGTTTGCGATTGTCGAATAGTTGAATGTAATGCACCTAAAGAGAGATAAGATGTGGTTTGAGTTAATACAATGTATCAAATTATTCTGTGAAAGTTATCAAGGAATAAGTTATATTACTTATATTTTGACTGAACCAATCTACAAAATGAGTTTCGATGATAGTGTCAACATCAGTGTTGCTGACATTGGGTCGTGTAGTTCTGACTTGATCTGTGAAAATTCTGTCACATTTTATGAAGGTTGTAAATTAACTAGTGTTTTAAATGATAAACTCAATAGAAAGTTAAGGTAGTACTCAACCAATATAAGTTTAACTTCATTACAATTTAACAACACATGAAGATGGGCAACAACATATTCAATATCTATGAGATACCTTGATCTTTCCCTACCAATGGTAGTCCCTTACGGTTCAAACACAGATAGAGTTGGGAAATGATTATTATGTTTATCGCCATCCTCATTTCTCCGGCATCTAGTGCGCATAGAGGACACATTAGAGCCAGCATAAGAGGAGGCGAAGAATGTCCTCTCTGCTTCTAGGTGAGCTCCTGTGATTGAACCTTCAGGATAGGCTTATTGTTTTATCTTTTTCTTCAATCGGCCAAAGTACCAAACAAATTGTCAATTCCCATCACTTGTAAGTGATTGCACAGATAAGGATTGAGATAAATTTTTATCAAATACACTCTACTTTACCTCTCAAATGGATACATCCATCGGTATTGTACAAGACCACCCACTTGTGCCTCTTCTGCCAAATGCACTAACAAGTGCTCCATTACATTGAACAAGTCAGGAGGAAAAATCGTCTCCAACTTACAGAGAGTGATGGCAATGTTCCGAGACATTTCCTCAAGCATATCCTCTCGCAGTGTTGTTGAGCACAAGTTCTTAGCGAACTGGCTTATCTCAATGAGAGGTTTTAACACATCATCTAGGAGCGCACCAAATGCAATGGGTAAAAGAGCCTCCATGAGTACATGACAATCATGATTTTTTATATTGTTGAACTTTGTATCATTAGGGTCCATGATATTCCTCAAATTGGAGCAATATCCATCAGGCATCTGAAGCTCTTTTACTCATTCGTACAACTCTCTTCATTTATCCATAGGAAGAACAAACTTCGCTTTTGGTTTAACCGTCTTGCCACTAAGGTCTGGCTGTAAATGTAATTTCTCTCTATCACATATATCTGCAACATCCACTCTTGATTTGACATTGTCCTTTGTCTTCCCATGAACATCTATAATAGTGTTAATGATATTTTCGAAAAAGTTCTTCTCTATGTGCATCACATCTAAATTATGGCAGAACAATTAGTATTGCCAATAAGACAACTCCCAGAATATGCTCTTCTTCATCTAGTTTTGCTCATTTTCCTTAAATCCTGGTATAATGAAGTTACTGTTTGTAGTTACCATTGGGTAATCTTCCACCTCGGCATAAAGTTCTTTCCCAAATGTGCGGCAATGAGGACCCTCCTGTAACAGTTCTGCCTTTTCCAAATGTTGTTTTATTTCTTTTAAATGCATGATTCCTTGATAGAAAACACTGATGACAATCAAACCATGAGAATTTACCTCCATTTTTCAGACTGAAAGCATTCTGTTATTTTATACATACAGGACATGCCAATTTCCCATTAGTACTCCACCCAGATAACACTCCATATGTCAGGAAATCATTGATGGTCCATATAAATGCAGCCTTTATCTGAAATGTCTACCCTGTAGAAATGTCATATGTTTTAATTCTAACATCTCACAACTCTTTCAACTCATCAATAAGAGATTGTAGATATATATATATATTTTGCTCTTGAGATTTTTAGGGCCGGAGATTACACAAGTGGGGAACATAAGTGGTGTAGTCATACATATTTTAGGGGGAAGGTTATAAGGCGTAACTACCACCGGCCAAATGGAGTACGATCTTGAAGACAAAATGTAAAGATTAAATCCATCAGCACATAAGCATTAGCACATAAGCCAAGCCTCACATTTCGAGGCTTTGCAGCAAAATCAAGGTACTTGTTATCGAAATGTTTCCATGCTGACCTATTTGATGGATGACATAAAATACCGTCCTCACGCCGATGTTCATGATGACATCTCATGTGCTTTGCAGTACTTCTTATTGCACACAACCTCTAAAGTTGAGGTTTTAACAGCACGTAATGCATCCTTGAGTATAATAATGGATTTTGATTCCTTTGTTGTGACCTTTGCCTGTTTCATCTTGAATGCCCACAAAACTTGCATGCATCCAGGTTTATGTCCTCCTTAAACATATCATGCAATCTTTACGACAACAGTCAATGCGTACTACATCATTTTGCCGAGATCTTTAACAATATTGTTTGTTTGCCCATAGTTGTTTGACACGCAGTTGTTAGGCAGACGCATCTCTTTCATTAGTTGAGCAATTTCATTGAAATACTTTTATGGTCTGCTATAATCAGATTTGATACTTAACAGTCTCACAGTAGCTGAGAGCTCACTGTGGGTGGAACAACCATCGTATAAGGGGTTGTTGAGCAGCTTGCACCATATTATAAAATGGTTCTCGGTAAGTGCTTGACTCCTCATCCCTTACATTTGTTTTTCCATTATAACATCACCAACCATGTACTCTATACAATCTACATGGGATTCATTGTACTCATCATTAATATGACTTGAACCTCCAACTTCGGGAATTTTAGTCTTTGAATACCCAAAATCATATTGCTGAAGCTCTACTTCTCCATGACTTATCCAATACCAATACCCTTTCACAAAACCCTTATATATAAGATGCATCTTGACCTCATCGGGTGTTAAGTATACCCTATTTTGGCATTTAGCACAAGGACATCTATACTTTCCTCTATTAAGAAACTCTGCCTGCCTACGTGCAAATTCATCAAATTGATTTATTCTATTTAAAAATTCTTGTATATAACCACTATGATAAGGTAATAATCTATTATATATCCACCTACGATGTAGAGGCCCATTCATATTCTGCTCAAACAACAATAACCACATAAGTTATTGGATAAGAATTAATTTTAATTTAAACAATAATAATTACATAAACTACTCAATTGTATATTACATATAATTGACTTATATACTTCTACAAATATACTTATATTCTTACTAATTTCAGAAAACTAATTCATCCAAATTTGAGCATTTTATTCCACCAACATATCAAATTTCAACTTAAAATTATCAAACCTAAGCCTAAATTACATTGGGCAAAATCTTCAAACAAATTAGAGCAATAACTTCACACAAATATCACATTTCAACAAAAGTATGAACTAAAGCATTCATTCCACTAATCAATCAAATTTCTACTTCAAATTACGAAACCTAACCTAAATTACATTGGGCAAATTCTTGAAACATATTAGACTAATAACTTCATAAAACATCACATTTCAACAAAATTATGAACTAAAGTATTTCATTCCATTAACATATCAAATTTTAACTTCAAATTACCAAACATAAAACCTAAATTGCATTGAGCAAAATCTTGAAACAAATTAGAGTAATAACTTCACACAAATACCACATTTCAACATAAATATGAACTAACTATGAAATTCTAACAATGTAATGCAAAAATTTGTAGAAATTAAAACTATTTTACTTGACAAATTTACCTCAAAAATTATCCATAAAACCGGCAAGGGGCGAGGCATGCGGCGGGGGAGGGCGGCTGGGGACGGCTACGATGGTAGGGGAGGGACCCAGTGGTCGGTCGGGGGTGTGCGTTCGCGATGGTGGCAGCAGCAGCTCTCTCTCTCTGTCTCTCTCTCGTTTTCGGGCTTGAATGAATGCAAGAACCAGATCTGGCTCTTTTAAGTGCGGTGGCGATAGAACACGCGATAGTAATTCTGTCGCCACCCTAAATGTTTTTTTTTAAAATTCACGTGGCGACGGAATGAATTTTTTTATCGGCAGTTTGAAATAAAATTTGTTTTTTATTCAGCTGGCGACGGATGTTCCGTCGTCAGCATTGAACTGTTGCAACGGATTTACCTATCAGTTGCTTCGTTATATCATTCCATCGCTGAATTCTATCGTTATTTTGTGCTTCTTTAGTAGTGAATATGATGATTGTGTTTTGTTTTTAATTTTTATATATTTCACGTTCAACCCTTGCAATATGTTATATTATACTTGCGATATGTAATTTTTCCGCCCAACCCTTACACATATATGATTGTAATTAATATTGACTATGTTATCAAATTCAAAGAGAAAAATAACCATGACGACAATGACAATGACGACAACAACAACAATAGTAATAATGCAAATAATCATGGAAACCACATTTATTTATATTTCTATTATCTCTAATAATTCATGCCCAAATGTATATTTGTATCGCAAAAGACAAAATTATAATAAATAATAATAATCATGGAAATCAAACATGTTTATTATTTCCTAGTAATTGTGTATATTATTTTATTTGTTAATAATAAGGTGTTATATAAGGTTTTATAGCTTGTTCAATAATTATAATTGGCTTTCGCTAAGTTAAAAATTATAAAGCATAAACTTATTCTACGATAATCAAAAAATAAAAACTTTTACATCCATTATAATATCTTAATCTCTCTTTGATAATTAGATAATCATAATTAATATTGACTACATTATCAGATTCAAACAAAAAGATAACAACAACGACAACAATAATAATAACGACAACAACAATATAACGGAAATAATCATGGAAATCATATTTATTTTGCTATTATCTCTAATAATACATGCTCAAATGTATATTTGTATCACAAAAGACAAAATAATATTAATAATCATGGAAATCAAAAATGTTTGTTATTTCTTTAGAATTGTTTAGATTATATTACGTGTTAATAATAAGGTGTCACGTAAGGTTTTAGGGAGAAATTATAATTTGGTTTCGTTAAGTTATAAAAACTTCTAAAACACGAACTTATTCTATAATAATGAAATAATAAAAATATTTATATCCATTATAATCTCTTAATCTCTCTTTGATAATTAGATGATCATAATTAATATTCACTATGTCATCAATTCAAACAGAAAGATAACAACGCCGACAACGACAACGACAATGACGACAACAACAACAACAATAGTCATAATGGAAATAATTATAAAAATTATATTTATTTTTCTATTATCTTTAATAATACATGCTCAAATTTATATTTGTATCGAAAAATACAAAATAATAATAATAATCATGGAAATCAAAAATATTTATTATTTCTTTGTAATTGTGTATATTATATTATGTCTTAATAATAAGGTGTCACATAAGACTTCATGGCTTGTTCAGTAATTATAATTTGGTTTTTTTAAGTTAAAACTTATAAAATATGAACGTATTCTATAATGATGAACTAATAAAAACTTTTATATCCGTTACAATCTCTTAATCTCTCTTTGATAATTAGTTGATCATAATTAATATTCACTATGTTATCAAATTCAAACAGAAAGATAACAATGCCAACAATGACAATGACGATGACAACAACAATATTAATAATGGATATAATAATGGAAATCATATTTATTTTTCTAGTATCTCTAATAATACATGCTCAAATTTATATTTGTATCCAAAAATACAGAATAATAATAATAATCATGAAAATAAAAAATGTTTACTATTTCTTTATAATTGTGTATATTATATTATGTGTTAATAATAAGGTGGCACATATGATTTTATGACTTGTTCAGTAATTATAATTTGGTTTTCTTAAGTTAAAACTTATAAAATATGAACGTATTCTATAATAATGAAATAATAAAAACTATTATATCCATTGTCATCTCTTACTCTCTTTTGATAATTAGATGATCATAATTAATATTGACTATGTTATTAAATTCAAACAAAAAGATAACAACGGCGACAACGGTAGTAACGACAACAATAACAATAGTGTAATGGAAATAATCATGAAAATCATATTTATTTTACTATTATCTCTAGTAATCCATGCTCACATTTATATTTGTATCACAAAAGACAAAATAATATTAATAATCATGGAAATAAAAAATCTTTATTATTTCTTTATAATTGTGTATATTATATTATGTGTTAATAATAAGGTGTCACATAAGATTTTATGACTTGTTCTGTAATTATAATTTGGTTTCGTTAAGTTAAAACTTCTAAAACATGAACTTATTCTATAATAATGAAATAATAAAACATTTTATATCCATTGCAATCTTTTAATCTCTCTTCGATAATTAGATAATCATAATTAATATTCACTATGTTATTAAGTTCAAACAGAAAGATAACAACGCTGACAACGACAATCGCAATAATGGAAATAATCATGGAAATCATATATATTTTTCTGTTGTCTTCAATAATACACGCTCAAATTTATATTTGTATCAAAAAATACAAGATAATAATAATAACAATAATCATGCAAATAAAAAATGTTTATTGTTTCTTTATAATTGTGTATATTATATTATGTGTTAATAATAAGGTGTCACATAAGGTTTTATGGCAATAACTATAATTTCGTTTTCTTAAGTTAAAACTTATAAAACATGAACTTATTCTATAATAATGAAATAATAAAAACTTTTATATCTATTGTAATCTCTTAATCTCTCTTTGATAATTAGATGATCGTAATTAATATTCACTATGTCATCAAATCCAAATGGAAAGATAAATCATATTTATTTTGCTATTACATCTAATAATACATTTATATTTGTATCGAAAAAATACAAAATAATAATAACAACAATCATGGAAATCAAAAGTGTTTATTATTTCTTTATAATTGTGTATATTATATTATGTGTTCCAAAAACTTGTTGTGATTTCCCGCAAGCGTACGGTTTATCGTTGTAATATTTCGAATGTCGATCCATAGAGATGGTTATGAAATAAAGTTCCCAAAAATTCTAAACTAATTTAACAGTAAATACAAAATATTAACTCATGGAATTGCAAGCTCTAACCTACAAAGACTGGACCCCAAGAATAAAGCTCAAGCACCAAATCGCAAATTAATCAACCCACCAACACTTAGTTGAATTCATTTATTTAGCTGAATATACTAACATAGCAGTAGAGCAGGATGGCAATCTCGAAAGGTGAAAGCAGAGCAATAGCATTCATGATTTATAGTTAGGTAAAATGAACTCACAAAAGATCAAACCAATCGCATCAATAAGTGCATCAAACCTCGAATTTGAGTATAAACTTGGAACAAGAGAAGACTCTAATACTCAAATTCAAACCAAAACTCTCACAAACTGTCAATCAATTCAACACACTCAAGTTCAATTGCACGAATTCTTGAGAAAACGAAAATCGAATCTAAAAAAATAGCAATTCAACAAACTCAAGTTCAATTGCACGAATTCTTGAGAAAACGAAAATCAAATCTAAAAAAAACAGCAATTCAAAAGAAATTGAACTCTACTCTCTACTCTGTGCTAGTCTCATCTGCTCCCCCAATCTCCCTGCTTCGACCTCCCTTTTTATTGCTTTGTGTTCGGCCCTCCTTGAAGCTCGTCCAGTGCCTCTTCAGCCCCCTTAATCTCGAATTAAATTCAAATTCATGGTCCCGAGTTTTTGTGTTTATAACAACCAAGCCGGGAATCGATGGAGAAAAAGTGAGTTGCTGAATGAGTAACAGATGCCGAATTGACTGAGGAAGATCAAGGGGCAGAGGCTGCGGTTATGTTGAGGAAGAAGAAGGCGAACGGTGCTCTGTTCGGTCTCCCTTGTTCTTTTCGGCTTTCTGGGAGTCACGAAGAAGGAGAACACTTGGGGGAAGAAGAAGGCAGACCCAGATCACGTGTGAGGTGCATGTAAGCTTAAGTGAAAGAGAGAGGGGGGAAAGATGGGACTGGGTCTGGGAGCAAAAGGCGGTGGCCCAGTCCGCTAGTGGGCCGAAGAAAAGGAGAGAGTGAAAGGAAAGAAAAAGAAAAGAAAAGAAGGAGGGTGTTTGGGCCGACCTGGAGCTGTGGTTATCGAACTGCGCCAGGCTTATGCAGAGGAGAAAGAAAGAGAGGAGAGAAGGTTGGTCATTTACGCCGCGGAGCTTGTTTGGGCTCGGTTCTTGTCTTCTTTTTTCCTTACTTGATCCATCCCTTGAGTTTGTTGCTTATTTTTCCAAATTTTTCAATTCCTACAAAATGAACACAATAATATTAAAATCCTAATCTTACAATATATTTCGAGCAATTATTACACAATAAAAGGGTATAAAATATCATAATTTCTGGTTTGACAAACACCCCCACACCTAAGTTTTGCTCGTCCTTGAGTAAAACAAAACAAAAAATCCTAGAAAAAGAAAACAAAACAAAATCCTAACTCACCTTTGTAGGAATCACGGTTGTACTTAGTATATGCAACAAGCCCCTTAAATCTCTAGGTTACCCCTAGTAGACGAGTAAGGTCTCGTGAGAGTTTGTAAAAGATATATCCACAAAATCTATAAAAGAAATAAATCAAAAATGGAAAAGAGAGAGGGAAATAGAAAAACAGTTTGGATTTACAAACATAAATATACAAGGAAGGAGACTATGCACATTCTAACTAACCAAATCGCCTATGTAGCAAAGATATTGGCCTGCATATAAACAAAATGTACTCTTCAAGGCTCTCTACCTCATGGATGACATTAAAGCACTAACTTTTCACCCCACTGTATATTAAGACTTTGAATCCATGACAGTGCTCGTGTGCGAGTGCATCATCATCCTAGGGCTTAGGTATGCTAGAATCAAACTCAATCCCACTTGATTGACACAAACTTCATTATTGACTTATTAACATAGAAAGCAAGCTTTTTCAGTAGCAGTATTACCTCAAATGTTAACATTTAGTAGCACATGTCTCAAAGGCTAACACTGAGTAGCGCATGTCTCAAAGGAATACTTATCATTCCTAGTCTTATTTCATTTCCTTTTTTCCTTTCTTTTCTTTTGTTTTTTTCATTTTTTTATTTTTTAGAATGCAAACAAAAATCAAAGTAATCGTGTCAAAGACAAGTGGGAGAGCCCATCATGGAAGATTAAGACCTTAAGATAATGAGGATGGTATAAATAATGATTAAATTACACATCAATAATGAACAATTGTGGTTAGAACTAGGGCTTAGAGTGACACACCGAGGACGGAGACCTATCATGCACATCACGCTTACATACAAGCTAATAGTCAAAGCATAGGGGATTTAAGCTGATTAGAATAGCACAAAACTTCCCCAAAAACAAAACAAAAATCGTTTTGAATTTTTCAAATTTTTTAGTTTTTTTTTTAATTTTTTCAAACTTTTTCAAAGTTTTCCCACCCCCACACCTGAATCTCACAATGTCCTCACTTGGAGTGAAAAGAAACATAAAATACAACCAAAAAAAATAAATATACAAAAGGAAAAGGAGACTCAAAAAGAAAGAAAAAGACAAGACTCTAAAACTCAAAAAGAAAACAATAAAAATAAAACAAAGCATCAAATATATACAAACGAAAATAAAATAAAAAAGGGACAAGCCAGGTGTCAAATTACACCTAAGCTATAGCCTCATGAAATTTGCTTAGATAGAGGCCCATGAAGCAGCTCCACTCCATATTAAGCTGACAAGTGCTACTCAAATCAAATCCTATTAGAGCACGTAGCATCTTATCGAACATAGAAGACCAACTCTCAATAACATAGAAACGGTAAAAAGTATAGAGTTGGAACCAGAAAGAGTACATCCACCATACCAATGAAGCACAAGTAAGGGTCCGCTTCAGCTTATCGAATGTAGGGGCCCAAATATCAAACAAGCAGATGTAATTCAAACTAGCCAGCCGGTGGATCATTAGCCTAAAAATTGGGTTATCATGAACGAGCGATCTAAGCAAAATAGTGGGTCGAAAATCTACAAGTCTCCTAATTTCAGAAGTCATAAGAGTCTGGGCTAAATCAAAATTCATAACGACAAGATTATCAGACTGGGCAAATTCAGACTTGCAAGATTCAAAAAGGAAGTTAGTTTGGATGGGATCAAAAGAACAACAACAACAACAACTCCCAGTGTGGGTCCCGTTTTCGCGGGGTCTGGGGAGATCCAGCTGTAGGCAACCTTACCCCTACCAGTATTTCTACCCATAGAGAGGTCGATTCCTTAAGACCCACAAAATAATTTTTAAAAAAAGTTTATAGAGAAAACGAATGCAAACCAAAATCAAGGAGGAGAAAAAGTGCCGGAGAGCGAAATAACCAAGGCGTATAGACATACCTCAACCCACCAGGGGCGCTAGATGCCGTCACATCCCAGAAAAGCACGACCTGCAAACAAGCACACCAAAAACCAAACCCGCCTCCACCCCACCGGGGCTACTACCATCTACGCGTCCGGTCCCCTACAATCAGAGACCCTAATCCTATCCCGCCACAACCTCCTATCCTGAGCCATGTCCTCCGTCAGGCCGGCAACTCTCAAGTCCTCTCTAACCACTTCCTCTAGGCTTTTCTTCGGTCTACCCCTCCCTCTCTTTCCACCGGGGGGGACGATCAATTCGCACCTCCGCACCGGGGCGGCCAAACTTCTCCTCTTTACGTGGCCAAACCATCTGAGCCTCGATTCCCTCATCTTCTCCTCTGTGGGGGCCACTTCAGCTAAGCTCCTGATTACTCCATTTCTAATTCTGTTCAATCTCGTAAAACCACACATCCACCTGATCATTCTCATCTCGGCTACCATCAACCTTTGGGTCTGCGTCTTCTTTAGAGGCCAACACTCCGATCCATAGAGAACAGCCGGTCTAACTACCATCCGATAGACTTTGCCTTTCAATCCTAGGGGCACTTGCTTGTCACACAGTACCCCTAATGCTGACTTCCACTTTTGCCAACCCACTCTTATCCGCTGGCTAATATCCTCGTCAATGTCCCCATTTTGCTGGATGATCGAGCCCAGATACTTAAATTTAGTGACTTTTGGTATCACCCTCCCATCCAGTGTGATTTCTCCCCCTTTGCTATCCTACCACTGAAACAGCAATGGAGGCATTCCGTTTTTGATCTACTTAACCGAAAACCCCTAACTCCCAGCGTATGCCTCCAACTCTCCAACCTGTCATTCACCCCCTGCCTGGTCACATCGATAAGAATGATGTCATCTGCAAATAACATGCACCAAGGCACTTCGTCCTCGATTCCTCTAGTGAGTTCATCCAAAACTAAAGTGAAAAGAAATGGACTTAGGGTGGAGCCCTGATGTAGGCCCATACTAACAGCGAAGTCCTTAGAAACCCCTCCTGGTGTCCTAACACGCGTTCACCCTCCCTCGTACATATCCTTAATTACTTGGATGTACGCGGGTGACACCCTTTTCTCTTCCAAACACCTCCACAATACCTCCCTTGGGACTCGATCATATGTTTTCTCTACGTCAATGAACACCATATGGAGATCCACCTTTTTATCCTTGAATAAGCCCATGAGCCCTCTGAGGAGGTGGATCGCCTCAGTGGTCGATCTGCCTGGCATGAAACCAAATTGGTTCTCTGAAATCTCTACAACCTCGCGTAATCTTCTTTCAATCACCCTCTCCCAAAGCTTCATAGTGTGGCTGAGCAGTTTAATACCCCTAAAGTTATTACAAACTTGGATATCCCCTTTGTTTTTGTACAGTGGGATGACTGTGCTGGCCCTCCACTCTCTGGGCATCTTGGCGGTCCTGTAAATAACATTAAACAGCTTCGTGAGCCAATCTAGCCCTACCTCCCCCATAAACTTTCAAACTTCCACTGGAATCTGATCTGGGCCTACTGCCTTCCCATTCGCCATCTTCTTCAAGGCCTCCTTAATCTCCTCCTTTGCTATAAGGTCGCCTGCTCGCTGATCGCTACACTCTCCGCCCCTACTACAGTCGTCTCGCACTCCTTCCCCATTGAGAAGTTTAGCAAAGAACCTTTGCCATCTCTCTCTAATTTCATCATTCTCAGTCAGCACCTTACCTTCTTCGTCCTTGATGCACCTTACCACTCCCAAATCCCTAGTCTTCCTTTCCCTCGCCCTAGCCAGTTTGAAAACCTCCTTTTCCCCTTCCTTCGTCCCCAATCTATGGTACAGTCTATCAAAAACTTGGCTCTTTGCTATTGCCGCTGCCTTTCTGGCTACCTTCTTGGCTGCCTTGTATCCCATCTTCTTTTGCTCCCTCTCTTCCTCCGAACTATTGCTTATAAACTCCGCAAAAGCCTCTTTTTTGGCCTTCACTTTCTCCTTCATCTCTTCGTTCCACCACTAGGCGCCCTCCATCCTATTCCCGCCTCCCCAGGAAAGACCTAGGGTTTCCTTAGCTGACCTTTGGATGCAATCCGCCACAGCCTCCCACATCGAATCGGCGTCTTCTGCCCTCCTCCAAGCTCCCTCCTCGGCTATTCTTTCTGCTATTAACCCCGCCTTTTCCTTCGTGAGAGTCCACCACTTAATTCTGGGTTCTCCGACTCTCCTTTTCGTCCTTCTAGGATACTTGAACTCTGCACCTATAACCAGTAACCTATGTCGAGTTCCCAGAAACTCGCTAGGAATCACTTTGCAGTCCTTACACGATCTCCGACTTTCCTTCCTCGTGAGGAAGTAGTCAATATGTGTCTTGCAGGAGCTACTCTTGAAGGTCACTAGGTGATCCTCCTTCTTCTTGAAAAAGGAGTTGGTCACCAACTAATCAAAGGCTACCGCAAAGTCTAACACAGAGATCCCTCCCGCGTTTCTCTCTCCGAAACCTAAACCCCCGTGGACCCCATCATAACCTGCTGCTTCTGCGCCAATATGGCCGTTAAAGTCTCCTCCTATGAATAACTTCTCGCTCCGAGGGACCTCTTGGGTGACCTCATCTAGATCCTCCCAAAAGAGCTTTTTAGTTTCCTCCGACAGACCTACTTGGGGTGCATACACACTCACCACATTCACGAAAACTGAACCCACCAAAACTTTAATGGCCATAATCCGATCGCTCTTACGCCTCACTTCGACCACCTGGTCCGCTAAATTCTTCACAACCAGGATGCCAACTCCATTCTTCGCCTTGGTTGACCCCGAATACCAAAGTTTGCCCATCAATCTCTCTAGCTTTAGCCCCAACCCACTTCGTCTCCTGAACACACGCTATACTAATCTTGCGCCTACGCAAAGACTTAACTAATTCTATCGACTTACCCGTGAGAGAACCAATATTCCAGGACGCTAGGCGTACCTTCCGCAATCCTAAATCCCTCCCAACCCCAAAATTCCCTAGAGGACAGGCTGAAACAGCTACATGGCCCGCCACAGGCGTAGACGCCTACTAAGCCCGCGAACACCCTAGAGGTCTACTAACTAAAAACAAATAAATAATAATAATAACAAAAGAAAAAGATAAGAGGCTTTCATTGTCATCAAACCCACATGCAAAAAATTCATATTCCAGAGAAAGAATATCATCATTAAATTCTGAAATAGTCAGTTCAATTTTCTTCACACATATCGCGTGTAAAATATCCTTTGAATCATCTAAATCACGATGCTCAACTTTAGTCGTGATGCTCAAGTCTAATTCACTAGCTCTCTCAAGGTCTTCACACTCCTGAATCTCACAAAAGTCGTTCAAAGTAGTGGGTGGGTCGGCAGAAACTAAGACATCATCATTCATGCCCCTAGGTGAGCTAGTGTGGGGTGCAAGGTCTTGTGATAGAGACATTGGGAGGTCACTCTCTTATTCTCGACTAGGCAAAGGCATGTTCTCATTCAAGTTAGGCCTAGCAAAATAAGAGGATTCAAAATCATCATAAAGACTAACTTTAAGTTTAGGAGATCCTAAACTAGAGTCAGGCTCATTACAATTCTCCCTACTTTGATTAAAACATCGAGAATATTTAGTAATTCTCACTTTCATGTTCTCTATCATTTTATCAGTCATATCATTAATCGTCTTTTTAACACTTGCACAAGTAGCATCAATATAATCACGTTATGGATAGTTACAAGTATCATGATTAGAAGAGTCACAATATTAACACAAAATATGGGACACACAAGAATAAGAGGGGTCATGTGAATTCATAAAGTGATCATGAGGGTAAGGATTAGTATGAAAAACAGACTTATCAGGAGTTAGGTATCTAAAATTATTTTTACCTTGTTCAAATGCATAGGTATCCTAAGCTAGTTTTTTAAAGAAATCCCATACCTCATCTTGAGTTTTAGATAATAAACCTAGTACACCTCCAAGATAAATAGACTCAACATAACCCCAAGATTCAAAATTTAGACCCATAACAATGACCTCACAAATTTTTCATTTTTGAAAATTCTGATTTAATTGAGCACGATAATCATTAAGTCTCAAAAGATAACTCTAAAAATGTTCATGCTTAAATTGCGGGAAATGGGAAACTGGCATGCTTGAAATGCTTTGTTTAATTTTAATGATTTTTCAAATTTTTTTGGATTTTCAATTGTTTTTCTTTTTTTTGGACTGTTTTTGTTTTTCAAGAGGAAAGGAAGTGCATCTAGGACACTAATTGCAAACTAATGAAGAAAACAAAGAAAAGAAAGACATTCAAATGAATAAGTGATCTAAATAAAATAAACTAACAAAAATAAAGCTACGCTACCAAAATAAAAGAAAGACTCAAACATTAAATAGTAATCTAACACAAAAAACAAAAAATAAACACAAACACAAAATAAGAACATTCTATCTTTTCTCTGATTTTTCTTCTATTTCTGCTTCTTGCACAAATAACCAAACTGTTAGTTTAGTAGAAAATAATAACTGAAATTAAAATTGGATAGACTTAAATAAAAACCAAAATATAAGCTCTAATCAAAAACAAAAAACAAAAGAAATCGTAAACGAAACAAAATCAACAAAACTAAATTAATTCACCCCAACTCGAAGCAATAAACAACATAAATAAAAACTAAAAGCGACTCAAATTAGTAAACTACGACTTGCAACCTAATTTCACAATGACATCCCCGGCAATGGTGCCAAAAACTTGTTGTGATTTCCCGCAAGCGTACGGTTTATCGTTGTAATATTTCGAATGTCGATCCACAGAGATAGTTGTGAAATAAGGTTCCCAAAAATTCTAAACCAATTTAAGACTAAATACATAATATTAGCTCATGGAATTGTGAGCTCTAACTTGCAAAGACTGGAGAGCAAGAATAAAGCTCAAGTACCAAATTGCAAATTAATCAACCCACCAACACTTAGTTGAATTCATTCATTTAGCTGAATGCACTCAACATAGCAGCAGAGTAGGATGGCAATCCCAAAAGGTGAAAGCAGAGCAATAGCATTCACGATTTATAGTTAGGCAAAATGAACTCATAAAAGATCAAACCAATCGCTTCAATAAGTGCATCAAACCTCGAATTTGAGTATAAACGTAGAATAAGAAAAGACTCTAATACCCATCTTCAAACCGAAACTCGCATAAACTATCAATCAATTCAACAAACTCAAGTTCAATTGCACGAATTCTTGAGAAAACGAAATTCCGATCTAAGAAAAAAAGCAATTCAAAAGAAATTCAACTCTACTCTCTACTCTGTGCTAGTCTAATTTGCTCCCCCAATCTCCCTGCTTCGAACTCCCTTTTTATTGGTCTATGTTCGGCCCTCCTTGAACCTCGCCCAGTGCCTCTTCAGCCCCCTTTAATCTCGAATTAAATTTGAATTCATGGCCCTAAGTTTTTTTGTTTGTAACAGCCAAGCCGGGAATCGATGGAGAAGAAGCGAGTTCTTGAATGACTAACAGATATCGAATTGATTAAGGAAGATGAAGGGGCAGAGGCTGTAGTTATGGTGAGGAAAAAGAAGGCGAATGGTGCTCTGTTCAGTCTCCCCTGTTCTTTTCGGCTTTCTGGGAATCACGAAGACGGAGAACACTTGGGGGAAGAAGAAGGCAGACCCAGCTCATGTGCGAGGCGATTGCAATCTTAAGTGAAAGAGAGAGGGGGGGAAACATGGGACTGGCTCTGGGAGCAAAAGGCGCTGGCCCAGTCCACTGGTGGGTCGAAGAAAAGGAGAGAGTGGAAAGGAAAGAAAAAGAAAAGAAAAGAAGGAGGGGCATTTGGGCCGGCCTGGAGCTGTGGCTATCGAACTGGGCCAGGCCCCTGCAGAGGAGAAAGAAAGGGAGGAGAGAAGGCTGGTCAATTTGGCCACGGAGCTTGTTTGGGCTCGGTTCTTGTCTTCTTTTTTTCCTTGCTTAATCCATCCCTTGGGTTTGTTACTTATTTTTCCAAATTTCTCAATTCCTACAAAATAACACAATAATATTAAAATCCTACTTTTATAATATATTTCGAGCAATTATTAGATAATAAAAGGGTATAAAATATCATAATTTCTAATTTAACAGTTAATAACAAGGTGTCACATGAGATTTTATGACTTGCTCATTAATTATAATTTGGTTTCCTTGAGTTAAAACTTTTAAAATATGAACTTATTCTATAATAATGAAAAAATAAAAACTTTTATATCCATTGTAATCTCTTAATCTCTCTTTGATAATTAGATTATCATTATTAATATTCACTATGTTATTAAATTCAAACAGAAAGATAACAACGATGACACTGACAATGACGACAGCAACAATAATAGTAATAATGGAAATAATCATGGAAATCATATTTATTATTCTATTATCTCTAATAATACATGCTAAAGTTTAGGTTTGTATCGAAAAGCACAAAATAATAATAATAATCATCATGGGAATAAAAAATATTTATTATTTCTTTATAATTGTGTATATTATATACTTTGTTAATAATACAGTGTCACATAAGGTTTTAATGCGGAGAATTTGATTATTAGATTTGAATGCTTTAAAATAGAAAGAGAACTATTTCGTTTTCCTTGCATGTTAAATAAATTAGATGTGGCTCATTTTATTTGAAACGTTCAAAATTCAGATCTAGAATTACAAATGAATCAGCAACTTCATATTGGCAACAGTTCCCACTCACCAAAATTATTTATTCCGAACCACTTAAAATATAAAAGTCTGCGAGCTGTTCAATTTTATTTGAACGTGTAAAAGGGTTTCTAGAGTTTTCATTACAGGTTGTCTAAAAAGACCCTCACATTCACCTTTAATTTCTCCCTCATCCGCCACCCTCTCTGCCCCTCTCTTTATTTCACTCCATGCCAATCCTCTCTGCCACTCTCTTTATTTCACAGTCAAATTGAGGGATTTCTAGAGCCCTCACATGCTCTCTCTTCATTTCAATCCTCACCTACTCTCTAGAATCCTCTCAGCCCTTCTCTCCATTTCACTATCACATTGAAGGAATCAAATTTTTAGGGCCCTCATATGCTTTCTCTTCATTTCAATTCTCTCGATCTGTCTGACACTGTGTGCCTTTAGTTTACTTCAATCTTCACTTTCTCTCCAATCAGTCATCTCCCTCTATGTTTCATCATTCTCATGCATTCATTTTGTAGGCAGATCTATCAAGCAGGATTGAGCATAACAGCTGAGTTAAAACCCTTCATCAGAACGCTTCCGAAGTTCAAAATCAGGGAAGTGGTTTTTTTTTTTTTTTATCTCATCTGTGGTTGCATGATTGTGTTTTGAATTAAACATCATGTCTCCTGCTATTTTTCTTTAATTACAAGAGGTGGGTTGAGTTCAGATCTGGGATTTTCGTTTTTTTTGTTGATTTTTTCTGCCTATTGAAGCCCTTCTTCAGAAGCATTTTGATTTGAAATTATGGGAATGAACTTTATGTTCTGTCTCCTCTTGGGTTTGAATTAATGCATTTTGATTTAAACATGGTGAGGCCTTTAATTTCCTTTAATTGTTTGAAGGGTTGAGTTCAGATCTGTCAATTGGGGTTTTGTTTTTGTTGAATTTCTCTCCTATTCAGATTTGTCAATTGTGTTTTTTTTTCCATTGTAATTGCCTGCCTATGAAGGGTTGAGTTTTGATCTATGAATTGTGGGTTTTTTTTTTTTTTTTGTGTACGAGGGGTTGAGTTTAGATCTGTCCATTAGGATTTTTTTTGGTTGAATTTCTCTCCTACTCAGACCTATCAATTGTGTTTTTTTTGTCATTGAAATTGTCTGCCTATGAAGGGTTGAGCTCTGATATTTGAATTGTGGGGTTTTTTTTTTTTTTGGGTTCAAACCATCTACCTATTCAAACCATTTATCATAAGCGGGTTGATTTGAAATTATGAGAATGGCCTTTATGATCTGGCCCCTCTTGTGTTTGAATTCGTGTGTTTTGAATAGGGTTTGTACTGTATGCATATTGGGTAATGGAATATAGAAGGTAAGTAGTTGGTACCTTGAAATAATTGGTGGGAATTTGCTAATAATGGGTTGAACTTCAGACCTGCAAAAGAACGAAATCTATTGTAAGTGGTGATGGAAGCATAGTATTCTAAATGTTCACCTTCATTCTGTAGAGTTAATTGCAATAAAAAACATCGGCATTAAGTTGTAATCGTTGAATGATAACAACCCACGTTGGATTGAAATTAATACCTTGTAATTTGTATGGCAGTGACTATGAAGGGTAGAAGACGCCGGGATCGCGTGAATTGACAATGGAGGCAGTGGAGAAGTTTGGGTTGTTGCATTGTAGAGGTAAGGATTCTACCATTGAAGGATGGGGTGTTCACGCTAGAGATGTGTGGGAGATTGAAAAGTTATGCTTATGTTGTGTTTTGAAAATGTAGGGTGATATAATTCTAGTTGTTTTATTAAAGATAAGAGGTGGTTGTATCCCACTTAAAGACGCGAGCTATAATTTATGGGATGAAGGTTGCTTCAATTGTGGGTCCGCCCTTGTAGTTGTGGGTGTGGTGGTTTTAATGTGATTAAAACTGTTCATTGTCCTAAAACTGCTCATTTGACGGTAGTTATGCCTTACCCTCTCATAGATACGCGGGTCATGGGAAAGGATATGAAGCATTTTTAATTTTTAAATTGTTAGGGGTGTTTATTCTAGCGAGAGTGCACCATATGTCAGCATTTTGTATTTCCTCAAATGTGAACAGCTCACCCATGTTTACACTTATAGAATAAAGATGCGTTTATAATAATTTAAATAATATAATAAACAATAATAATAAAAAAGAAGATAGAGAAACAAACCAAACACCTAAATACATGATCTATAAGCAAATTATGTTGTGTGCATCAATATTACTATTATGTTTAGTATGCATCGATGTTCATGATGCCTTTGTTCTTATAGAATATGGGAATGTACTTGGAGGGGCACCCGATGTGCGTATTTTTGTCATACAATCTTTGTTAGTGGGATTAGTCTACAACTTCCGTATGTCGTAGATCTGGCACTTCCTTCTACTGTGAGTTTGTGTTGATCTAACCTGTTCGGATTACAGTCTTCTATCAAGTATTCTATTTAAGTATTTTTCTTTATAAAAATCATAAGTTGGAATGTGCAAGGTGCTAAAAAAGTGCAAATACCGGAGGAGGTGAAGCTTCTTAAATGAAATTATCAACAAATATATTGTTTCTATTAGAAACTATGACAAATGAGCAGAATGCCCAATTATTATTCAAAAAATGAGCTTTGATCATTATGATTTTGTTCTCCTAGTTAATTATTCAGGAGGAATTTGGATTTTGTGGAATAACAATCATATTCATGCCTCAGTCCTTGTGAAAGATAATCGCGGTATTCATATGCTTACCCACGATCCCACTCTAGCACGAAATGTTTTGATCTCTGGTGTTTATGGCCCCACACAAGTTAGAGATAAAGATCCGTTTTGGAATCATCTTGTTCAAATGAATTCTATTATTGAGTTACCTTGAATGTCAGTGGGAGATTTTAATGAACTAGAGCTTTTATTTGAGAAGAAAGGGGGTAATCCTCCATTATTATGAAGAATTGAATGACTTCAGCCTTCTTGTACTCAATTCGAGCCATATCAGTTACTATTAATCGCAATGTCTTTACATGGAAGAAAAGATTTAACAGATCATGGATTTTTGAAAGATTAGATAGAGTGTGGCTAGAGAAGATTTTGCTAGTTTATATAGCTTTCACTTTTCTGATCATTGCCCTATTATAATGAATACGACCTCTGATACGAGTTACCACAGATCGTTTCCATTCCGATTCCAAAACTTTTGGACCAATTATCAAGCTTTAGAGCATATTGTTTCTTAGAACTGGTAATTCAAGAGTAAAGGTTGCCATATGTTTCAATTCTCTCAGAAGATGAAAACCATTAAAACTAATGTTAAATCTTGGGCGAGAAGTCGACTATTGGTAATTTTCAAGATAAAATGATATGTTACTTGGATAAAATGATATGTAACTTGGATAAAATCAAGTATGTGGTAGATAAGCTAGTTGAGAATCCAATGAGTCTGCGGCTGAACAATTAGCTTAGCCGACTTATTAAGCAAAGGGAGAAAATGCTCTTGTTTAATCAGAAGTACTGGGGCCGACTTGCTAGGAAAAAGTTGCTAGTTCATGGTGATCGGAACTCCACTTTTTTCCAAAAGAGGGCTAATAATCATCGTAAATCACACGAAATTACAAAGTTAAAAGATGACTTGGGTATTTGGATTGATGATCCTCTTAGTATTAAACAAAAATTTGTACTCGATTACACAGATAAATTAAATCAGCAAACAATCTTCCGAGAATTTCCTAATTTGAGATTACCCAGCTTTATTACATAGAATGACAATGAACTATTAACCCAAGTCCCCACAATAGAAGAAATTAAGAATGTAGTGTTTGGAATTGACCCAAATAAAACTTCAGGTCTGGATGGGTTTGGGGCAGGCTTTTTTTAGAAACATTGGAATATTGTAGATAGGGATTTACTAGCAGGTATTAAGGATTTCTTTATTTATGATTGGTTATTGAAAGAGTTTAATCACACCTTCGTCACTTTAATTGCCAAGACTGCCCAGCCCCATTCCACCTCGCACTTCCGACCAATTAGTTTGTGTTCAACATTTTATGAAATTATTTCTAAAATCTTGTTTTTCGACTTAGGCTGCTATTAGACAAAATAGTCTCGTCATTTCAAAGCACCTTCATTATGGAAGACCTATTCATGATAACATTCTTATTACTCATGAGATTATGCACAAATTTAAGATGACAAAAGGAAAAACAGCATTGACAACTATCAAACCTGATATGGAAAAAACATATGAACAGACTTGAATGTGATTTTCTTTTTGAATGTTTAAATCAAATGGGATTCCATCCAAAATGGATTGGTTCGATAAAGGAACGTGTTACAATGGTATCTCATTCAATGCTAATTAATAACACTTCCCATGATTTGTTCAAACCATCTAGGAGAATTCGATAAGGAGATCCATTTTCACCCTATTTATTTATCCTATATATGAATGTTTTTATGCCTTGCATTGTATAACTTAGCTAATGATCCTATGTCAGGTGTGGGTGTGAGAATTTGCCCTCGAACGCTAACCATTCCTTGCCTTTTTTTCCCGGATGATGGTCTTCTCTTTTGTAAAGCCAACCTAGCCTCTTGTACTAAGCTTAAGAAAATCATAGACAAGCTCTATAATTTTTTAGGGCAACTTATAATTCTCATTAATCATCCATTGTGATTTCCAAAAACTGCTTCCCCACTTTCCAGAAACAGACAGTGGCGGCAGTCTTTAATATTCCACAAAAATAGTCTCTAGATAAATATTTAGGATACCCAGTTTTCCAAGGAAGATCTAAAAGATCAACATTCTCGGATATTCTAGCTAAGGCAATGGCAAGAATAGAATCTGGGAAAGCAAATAGCCTCTCCAAAGTAGAAAGAGCAGTCCTTCTTCAGTCTAACCTTGAATCCTTACTGGCACATTCAATGCAATGTTTTGAGCTGCCTAAAAAGGCGACAAAAGTGTTAGATAGAGTTAATAGAAATTTCATTTGGAAGAAATCTGACAAAGATCATGGTATTCCTATGATAGCATGGGACAAAGTCTGTTGACCTAAACAGTTGGGCAGGTTGGGATTAAGAAAAGCAGATGCAGTTAACCTAGCTTTGCAAGCCAAGATAGCATGGGAATTATTATGTGGAAGTTAAGGATTGTGGATTACTATTAGGAAACCAAAATATTTAAGAACCACTGGTCTAATAGAATGTAAAGCTAAAGGTTCGGACTCCCAGTTTGGAAGAGTGTATTAAGAAGTCAGAGTGTGATCAGGAAAGGAATGAGATGGACAGTCGATAATGGCGAGAAGATTATGTTTTGCGGGATAATTGGATTGATAGCACTAGCCTTGTGGATTTGTTGGGATTAGACAGCTCTTTGATCGTTAGTTCTCAACTTAGAATATGTGATTTTATTATAAGTATTCATAACTGGGATATCAGTTAAATTACTAGTCTCCCAGGAAGATGTAATTTTAAAAAATTTTGGGGATTCCGTTGTCTCAATTCGATATTGAAGACTCCTTTTGTTGGCATTCTACACATTCTGATCAATTTAGCACCAAAACAGCAACATGGACAGCCCATAGCAATTTTGACTTTTTGGATCCACAATGGTCATTCAATTAGATCTGGAAACTTGACTTAATGCCAAAGGTTAAAATTTTTTAATGGCAAAAACTATATAATGCCTTACCACTATGTGATGATCTCCTTAAAAGAGGCATGCAACTTGACCCCTCCCGCTTTGTGGAGAGGATATTGAAACTGTTGATCATCTATTCTGGGAGTGTTCTTTTGCCAAAAGTTTCTAGACCCTAGCTCAACAACATAACTGGTTGCCTTTACATTTTATACCGTGCGGTCAACAGTGCTCAATTCAAATTATTAAGAAATATCATCAAAATTCTAACCTAAATAACATTGTCAAAGTAGCCTTTCAATTATGGTGTATTTGGAACGGATAAAATGCATTTGTATTTCAAAATCAGAATGCTAATCATATAAGAATTCTAATTAGTGTTAAAAAAGCGTTTGTTGAATGGAGAATCCGATCTTGCATGTCACATGATGTTTATTTTAGGGGGGTCGTCCGCTTTATCATCAAGGATTTGGCATGTCAACTCATTAAGGCGGGCGCTACTCACTATTGAGACTCCATCATTTTAGTTGCAGAAGCTAGAGCATTGCATGATGGGCTACATGAAGCGGTCAACATAGGTTTTCGGTGTCTAATACGCAAAGGGGATAATGCTACAATTATAAAGGGTCCATATCCATACGTTGGTAGATTAAAATCATCATTCGAGATATTTCCAGATACTTGAGTCTCATGAAGCATTTTACAGTCTTACATATTTATCGAGGGGCTAATATGGCAGCTGACTGGCTGGCTAAAGTGGGATAGGATTTATCATCATCTACTACCTGGGAGTCTTCACCATCTTCTAATCTCATGGTGATTATGGGTGCTGATGTGATGGGTATACTCTTGTGAGAAGAGGCGTCTGATCTTTCTTATCACTTACCTTTGTTTAAAAAAAATGTTTGATGTGCATTATCAATTATATATTGGTGTGCATTATCACGTGTAGAGAGCACACGATTGACGTTAGTACGTGGATGTTCCCAACTTTCTTTGCTTACCAAAAGTACAATTTCTTTTGTCCTCCCAGGATGACTATATAAGAACTGTGGTAATTGATAATTATTGTAATTAACCTTCTAATAATTTATTGAAATAATTGAAAAGAAGTGTGTTTGGTTAATTTAGTTGTTTAGTAAGTCAATTAATGTAAATTGACATCAAATGATATAGATAATTGGCCAAATAAAAAAAATTGACAAAGGGTATTTTAGACCAAAAGAAAACATGAAATAATAATTTTGAAAAGTAAAAATCAATTTTATTAACTTTGCATAAATGTCACTTAAAAAGCTAATGTAATGTTTGGTTAGATGTAATGTAATAATAATGTAATGCAACCAACTTTGTATTTTAATAATGATTACTTAGTTTGTGGTAATCATAATTACAAGATAGTTCTTTTATTACAATATTCTCATACAACCAAACAAGTTAATGAAAATACAATTACAAACTTAATTGCATTACAAGGTGAATTATATCTAACCAAACATTACATAAATGTCACTTAAATTACTAGTTCAAATGGAGTACTACTACTTAAATAGTCAATGTTTTGACATCATTAAATGCTCAACACATGCTTTAAATACTCTTGCCGGTCCCAACCTTTAACTACTAGTGTAGGAACTTGAAGAACATTGAGATATGTAAATTGTCCAAACAACTGATAGGAACTTGAAGAAAACGAGCTCTAGCATGCATCTTGAAGCAAACAAACTCTGGTATTGAAGCCTTTTCTCAAGGCTGGAAATTTCTGTCAGGCTTCTTTATGTCTTTGGTTTTGTTGTATTAACAATTGTTGAGGAGGATCAACACAAGTTAGTTCAAGTGATTTGACACTTGTTCTCCTTAAGTAAGGTCTCGAGTTCGAGTCTTGTGAATGGAGAAAACCTATGATGAGAGAGCTTTACCTCTTATTGGACCAACATTATCTCGACTCCAGTGAAATGGATGATCCAAAACCCCAACCAAAAAAAAAAAAAAAAAAAAAGTTGTTAAGGAGGAGATGCAATTCTTAGGATTAGGTGGTTTTGGTTTAGTATGAGTATAGATGAGTATACACCTAGCTGGTCGCATTTGTTGTTCTTTAATTAGAGGTCGAGATGTTAGTTAACTTTAGTATCTATTTTCCTCATCATATTGACTTGAATAATCGAAAAAGCAAGCTCTACTATTTTTGAAGGAGAATATGTAGATGGACCCAAAAATATATTTAAATGGATGAAATGACAAACCTCTTAATTCTTATTCATATTATGTTCCTAGAATCATATATTACAAAAGAGAATTACTTCTACATGGGATATTTTATGTGAAGTGGCGGATCTATAAACTTTATCAACAATGTTCCATTTTTTAGTATTCTAATATTTCGATAATATAAATTAATCTTTGTTGATGTCTACTTTATATCAACAATATTCACTGACGAGTGTCTGAAGTTGTGTAACGCTCCATATGAATCAACCTATAATTATGTGCTCTGTTTTGTAGACTTCATCCACTTGCATATTTGAAGATCATCCTTGATACTTTCGTTTTTGAGAAACCAAAAGATTTTGTAACGTTGTACCGTCCATCCTGAAAATGTTAGGTAGCGAAGTCCTCTAGGAAACTTGAGCAAAATTCTAAGAGAAGGAATGAAACTAGACGAGTTTCTAACTGGCACAAAATGGCCAAGTTTTAGTTGCATAACTAACATAATTACTTGCCTAATCAATCAAGCAATATAATCAATGCAGATGCCAAAAATTTTACAAGAGCGGATACTTAGCCCACCCCCTTGAATACCTTTATTAGCACATTCTTGTTTCTTTATAAGCTACACAATTCCTTCATCTTCTGCACATGTAATTCCCAATATTTCATCTGACACAACGCTTGTAAATTACTCTAATATGTTTCTTCCTGTGCATCAAAAGAATATGTAGGCATGCTTCACGCCTTTGCAATTGTAGTTGCCAAACTTTACAGATTTGGATCAAACAGCGACGTCTCTACTCTCAAGCGACCAAGCATACATTTGCTTCAGCTAGCTTTCTCTGAGAGAATCGAAACAATCTCTTCTCGAGCTTTATCAAGAGCAGCTAATAAATTCTCCGGCTTCTTTCCACCGGCGTGTGCAAAATTCGGCTTCCCACCCCCACCCCCACCACATAATTTGGCGATTGGTCCAATGAACTTCCCAGCTTGAACTCCCATTTTAACAACTTCGGGTGTAAAAGCAGCCACTAGACGTACTTTACCTTCACCTGGAGAAGATCCCAAAATTACAGCTGTTGGATCTTCTAGATTGTTCACCAAAAACTCGGCAGCACTCTTGAGTGCATCAGCATCTGTGCCATCCATTGACTCGACTATTACCCTGAAATTGTAACCACCATGAGCTATCAACCCATTTTTCAGGTAATATTTTCTCTAGAAATCACGAAGATGAATTTGCCAAATTTGATATGAGATGGACAATAGGTACTAGTATAAGTGTTAAAAACATAGGTTTTGGTCATTTTCAATGATGAGGAAGAGAACAGCACTTGATACTCTTTGAGGTCCCTACAACAAAGGCCTTATTCATAATGCTCGATGCATTATATACGGCGGCTTTTGAACGTGCAGCTGAAACTTCATTTCTTGCCTGTCGCAATTCATCCAGTAACGCTTCCACTCTGGATGTAACCTCTTCTGCTTTGACCTTCAAGAATCAAGGATCTAGTGAATACAATACCGCTTAAGAGAGAGACACCGGACGAGAAGGATTTGGATTAGAAAAAGACTTTTGAACTCTGAAGGAGCTATGGGAACACTACCAGCGCTCCACAACTACAGCTAGATGCCCCCCCCAACCCCAAAAAATGGAAAAGAAAACACAGGCCTATATGTAGCGATTGGCGCAGGGTAGTCCAATTCTCTTCTTGTACAGTTGTATGTTACATGGTATGTTATGCATGAGATGATCTCAACACCGAATTAAAATAAACAACACATCAGGAGAAAGGAGAATCAATAGTAACTATAGATGCAGGGAGATCTAATTTTGTTGCAAAGTGCAACCAGTGTGTTCGCAACCCAAAGCAAATTTGCAAAGGCAAAGTAGAAGAGTTCATCTGATCGCGATCACTGAAGCCCATCTATGTTCTGCAGAAGAAATTGTACTCACAGAAGTCCACAGGTAAAATATCTCCCAAAAGAGAAGGGTTCTTAGACCCCAAAAAAAGGAGGGAAATTAAGAAGTACAACAGCTTAATTATCAGCCCCGTTTTCCTCAGATCAGACCAGTAAGGGGAAAACGATATGAATATCCAATGGAGAGAAGGGAATACACTTTGAGAGTAGAGCATAATTCCTTCATATAATTATCCCTGGTAATGACTGTAAAGCTTGTCGTGGTGCCACAAATTTAACCACTACTTCGATTTTTAAATACAATTTATAGCATAGGGAAGTAGGGATCGATCCATGAGGAAAGATTGTTTTAAAAAGGCTAGCTTAATCCTAAATGATTTTACTAATCCAATTTATTAAATCTAATTTTAATAATTCTAAAATAATTAAAATCTAATGAATAAAAATCTGGAAAAACACCCAATGATGCTCCTAAATATTTTTGATTATATTCTAGAAAGAAAATAGTAAAAAGCTTTCCTAAATAATCTAAAAAAATAAAAACAGAATAGTAGCTGAAATTCTAATTAAAATTCAAAACAACAAATAATAATCCGAAGATAAATGTTAAAAATGTCAAACAGTAACCTAAAATATTATTGTTCAGGTATATAAGCTTATGACTCCTCAATTGTATCCAAATAATTTCAGAAAAATCAAATCAGAAAATTACCACAGAATATCAATGCAGAATATTAAATCTGAAATTAGAAATAAAATAATCTGCATAAATATAAATACGAAAATAATCAATAAAATTACCCTACTTCTAGGACACAATTTTCTGGACTTAACAATACCTAATAATCGTGAATTAACAATTAAAATCGAAATTTTCAGAATTAATAACCTAAAAACCTGCACATATCAATTTCACAAAATAATTCTGAAAAATTATCAAATAACTTCCAAAAATTACGGAATTAAGTATGGGCAGACTAGGACACTATATAAACTCTAGGAACTGATAAAAATCGAAAAAGAACAAAAATAACTATTTTTAGTCTAATTTCTAACAAACCGGTAATTAAATACTAAAACTGAATATAAATCAATCTAAAATTATAACCACTCTAATAATCAAAATCTAAACTATCTAAAATTACCAAGACACTTCTAAAATACTATACTTTGGGGGGATCGATTGAAATTATATTGAAGCTAATAAAAATAGAACAAAAATTAACAAACTAATTAAATTAACTCTAAGCAACAAATAATGATCAAAAGTTGTCAAATTTATGACAGATACTTAGTATAATCTCAATCCACCATACAAATTAATATTTATCATTAACACACAAGTTAATTTCATTCATGAGTTAAACTGTAGAATACATCCACCAGCGGTTCTTTCCCGTTTTTCCTTAGATTCTAGTTTAATTAGGTCCACCCCTAATGTAAACCCTACTAATTTGATAACCCTTACACCAGCGCAAGAATTTAATCAAACCAGAGCATTACGTTCTAGAAAAACATCATCTAACGCTTTGTAATCAATTTACCAGCAAATCGATTTAACAAAGATCTATAACGATTACTTAATTAAAAGAGATGGGTTTGAACCAGCCATGATTAATTAGGGTGATACTAATGCTTAAAACACGATAACTTTTACGTATTAAAGCCTTTTAAACTATCATATGAATTTGTATTAAACTAACTAGCATACATTCTAATTAATATAACATGAATATCATGAACGATAAATACTAATCGCTATAAAATCATGAATATGAATCAACTAGGTAATAAAGCATAAGACTTGTTTCAAAATAGTAAATTTAGCATGGCTTCAAGAAGATTATACTAAGTAAAAAAAATTACTCACTCATATTGAAAATTAAATCACAATAATTTGGCAAAGGTTTCATGTGTAATAATAATTTAAGGAGTTTAACCTAATTAAATAAAATAAGAATAACAACTAAAAAAAAAAAACTTATTAATCATGAAAGTGAGGCGGTGGCAGTATAAGCGTGAAGGATTGAAGCAGCCGTGCGTTATTGTGTGTTTAGAAGAACACGATGATGATGATAGATGATGGTGATGAGATGATAGGATGATGATGGGGTTTGAATGAAAATTGAAGCGTGATATGGTGAGGTTATGAAGAGGGAGGAGCAAGACGTGAGGTGGGGTGTAGGGCGTGTGATGGGGTCTTATTAAGCTGATTTATGGTGGAGGTATATATGGAAAGTGAGGGGGATTATGGTTGGTAAGTTAGGGTTTCCTTCATCTCTTCCTTAGATTTCTTCTCCTTCAAGACTTCTAACTTTTTCCCAACTCTTGAAACCCTAATCCAAACTAAATAATTATGAAAATAATTTTTTTCATAATTATTATTTTTGGACCGTCTTTATAGCCAAGCGTGTAAAACCCACGCCTTGACAACTTGTCTTCCCCTTTTTATTTTATTAATGCCTAATCTGGAAAATATAAAAAATAAAGTAAAATAGACGCAATAATGTGTAAAATATAATCAAAATAATTGTTAAAACAATGTATGATTTTTTGGCTTAACAAATTCCTCCACACTTAGACTTTGGACGTCCTCGTGCAAAGAAATCTTAGACTCGACTTAAACTTACCCTCTTTCTTTCTTATGAAGTCATGCATACTATGATATTAATACTAGGCCTTAACTTGCTTTAAAACAGTTCTATTGAAAATTAATTAGTTTTTCCTCCAATAAGTGAATAACTGCTAGACATCCAACTACCATTAGAGAGTTTATTCATCAGTCTCACAACATTTCCGTAATAAAGTAACAAGATCAATAATTATCCAACTCTTTTAAGCATGTGTACACCGATCAAGAGGTCTAAAACATTTACGATAGAAAAGTTGAAGTATGGTATGGCTATGAGACAGTTGAACTAGAAAGAATAACTCATTGATATTGATTCTAAACTTGCCTTGTACTTTTCGCTTCTTCTTCTTCTTCTTCTTTTTTTTCTTCAAACTCTACTTTCGCACATATTCGAGGCTCATATAGGGTCTTAAAAATTAAACACTCCCTATCTCACTCTCACCCGAATAGAGGTGTTGGAGCAAACATTTCATTCTCATCATTACTTTTATTTATTTTATTGACTCGCTAGTATGGAAAGCAAGCTTTCCAGTTGCAATATTACCTCAAAGGGTAGCACCCAATAGCGCATGCCTCAAAGAGATACTTGTCATTCCCGACTTGGACACTCTCTCTCTCTCTTTCTCTCTTTTTTTTTTTTTTTTAAGAGTTATTCTACTAATTCAATAGTTTAGGAAATAGGTCAGGTCATTTTATTACCTCTGAACGGCTATATAACATGATAAAATAAGATGAATAACTATGACAGTTACTCATTAAAGAGATATATGAGGATCAACTCAAACTTCTCTGAAAGACAGCTAGCATGCTTAGAAGTCTTCACTCATGGAAGAATAAACTACAAAATAGTTAAGAAAACAAAAAATTTTTAAACAAGCAAGCATAGCATAAACTCATATCATGCATTATTTATAAGGAAAAAAAATTCTCGATTTTCTTTGTTTTTTTTTTTAAGAATAAAAATTGAAAGAATTAAATGCAGAATGCACCCCCCCACACTTAATTCATGCGTTGTCCCTAATGCATACAAAAAGATAGAAATAATGAAAATAAAAGCAAAATTAAATCAGTACTTCCCTAAAAACATCGGGTTGCCTTCCAACCAGCGCTTTTGTTTATAGTCATTGGCTCGACTTCATGAAACTCCTGGATCCTCTAGTTGGATCTCTTCCAATAAATCATTATTAATCTGGTAGGACACTTTTTGAAACTCAACATGATCAAGACTCTTAGTAAGCACAGTCAAAAATTCATCTTCATTAAACAAGTCATGAATATTTTGGGGCAACTCATCAATAACATCAAGTGCATACACGTAATTTACATCAGTAGGGAATCTTATGGCATTAAAAATGTTAAATTTAATCACTTCACCATCAAATTTCACGGTTAATGTTCCTTCATGCACATCAGTTTTAGTCCTAACTGTTTTTAAAAATGGCCTGTCAAGTAAGATGGGAATATCATGATATGCATCACCCATGTTCATCACATAAAAATTAGTAAGAAATACAAGTTCATTCACTTGGATTAAGACACCCTCTAACACTCCATCTGGGTAAATACTGCTCATATCAGCTACCTGAAACACTACATCAGTTTTCTTTAACTTTCCTAAGTTCAGTTTGTCATAAACAGATCTAAGTATAACATTAATGAAAGCACCCAACTCAAGTATAGCCTTATCAAAGTAGAGATGTCCTATTTTACAAAGAACAGAGAACACACCTGGGTCTTTGCACTTAGGGGGAAGTTTCCTTTGAAAAACAACAAACACATTTTCCCCCACACTTACCTTTTCATTCCCTATTAACTTCCTTTTGGTAGTACATAATTCTTTCAAGAATTTAGCATAACGAGGCACCTGTTTAATGGCATCAAGGAGAGGTATGTTGATCTTTACCTTCTTTAATGTCTCTAAGATCTCTTGGTTAACATCATTCACCTTAAAAGTAGGGTTTCGAAATCTACTGAAAAAGGGTAGAATTGGCTTATAAGGTTCTCTTTTCTTCTCTCCTATTTCCTTAATAGTTTGATTAGAATCTGTATCTAACTCTGGTTTAGCTCCTTTGACCTCTAACCCAAGCTCAACCTTTCTACTCTTCCAAGACTCTTGTAATTTTTTCCCACTCCTAAGTGTTATGGCACTAACGTTCTCCTTAGGGTCAGGGTAAGGTTGAGATGGTAACCTATTTTGCATTTGTACCTGCAAGTTGCTAACTATGATATCAGTTGCAATCTGTTTCTTTTGAACCTACTTAAGAGTTGTCTCCAAAATTTGAAACCTATCATCTATCTTCTTAAGAACTTGTTCTAGTAGAAAATTAGTCATATCCTGATTAGAAGGTTGACGAGATGTTTGATCACAACCAGGTGGATTGATTTGAGGGCCATACCTAAGGTTAGGGTGGTCCCTGCATCCTTCATTGTAAGTGTTAGAATAGGGATCATACCTTCTTTGACCTTGGTTAGAATAGATAGCATTAACATTACCTTCTTGAAGTGTAGAACATGCATTAGTATGATGCCCCTCTAGACAATAAATGCCACATATGACTGCTTTTTGTACCCCCCAGTAACAATCTTATTCAATATAACAGTAATATAAGATAACTGACTCTCTACAGATGAACTAGAACCAATCTCATTAACCCTTTTAATTTGTGACTCCCTAGCATCAAACTGTTGAGTATTTTGGGCCATCCGATTGAATAAATTTCTAGCATCTTTTGGGGTTTTATTAATTAGAGCCCCCCACTGGCAGCATTTACTATATTACGATCCATAGGAAGCAACATTTCATAAAAATATTGAATCAACAATTCTTCACTTATTTGATGTTGGGGACAACTACCACACAATTTATTAAATCTTTCCCAATACTCACAAAAAATTTCCCCATTCATTTATTTGATTCTACATATATCTTTCTTAATAGATCCAATTAGCGATGCTGGAAAAAATTTCTCTAAAAATGATTTATGCAATGCAGTCCATGTAGAGAAAGATCCAGCACGTATGTAATACAACCAATCTTTAGCATTATCAAGCAAAGAAAAAGGAAAAGCTCTCAATCTAATTTGGTCTTCAGGAATCCCCTCAGACACCATAGCGGAGCATGTAATAAGGAATTTACTAATATAACGGTATGAGTCCTCTCCAACTAATCCATGAAACTTAGGTAATAGATTGATGAATTCATAATTCAGTTTTAGGGGTTTATCTAATACAGCATAGGTAATGGACATTGGTTGGGTTTCGAGATTAGGGGCAGCAAGTTCTCGAAGAGTAGATATTCTTACCTCTTTAACCTTAAGACTTACTGGCAATCTACAAAAATTAAAATAAAAACAAAACAATAAAAGACGTAAAATTAAATAGAAGTAAACTAACAATTTAATTTTCTTTCCCCGACAACGACGCCAAAATTTGTAAATCTTGTCGTGGAGCCACAAATTTAACCAGTACTTCGATTTTTAAATACAATATAGCATAGGAAAGTAGGGATCGATCTACGAGGACAGATTGTTTTAAAAAGGCTAGTTTAATCCTAAATAATTTTACTAATCTAATTTATTAAATCTAATTTTAATAATTCTAAAATAATTAAAATCTAATGAATAAAAATCTGAAAAAACACCCAATGAAGCTCCTAAATATTTTGGATTATATTCTGGAAAGAAAACAGTAAAAAACTTTCCTAAATAATCTAAAAAAATAAAAACAGAATAGTAGCTGAAATTCTAATTAAAAATCAAAACAGCAAATAATAATCCGAAAATAAATATTAAAAATGTTAAACAGTAACCTAAAATATTATTATTCAGGTATATAAGCTTATGACTCCTCAATTGTATCCAAATAATTTGCAGAATATTAAATATGAAATTAGAAATAAAATAATCTGCATAAATATAAATACGAAAATAATCAATAAAATTACCCTACTTGTAGGACACAATTTTCTGGACTTAACAATACCTAATAATCGTGAATTAACAATTAAAATCGAAATTTTCAGAATTGATAACCTAAAAACCTGCACATATCAATTTCACAAAATAATTCTGAAAAATTATCAAATTACTTCCAAAAATTACGGAATTAAGTATGGGCAGACTAGGACACTATATAAACTCTGATAAAAATCGAAAAAGAACAAAAATAACTATTTTTAGTCTAATTTCTAACAGACTGGTAATTAAATACTAAAATTGAATATAAATTAATCTAAAATTATAACCACTCTAATAATCAAAATCTAAACTATCTAAAATTACCTAGACACTTCTAAAAGACTATACTTTTGAGGGGGTCGATTGAAATTATATTGAAACTAATAAAAATAGAATAAAAATTAACAAACTAATCAAATTAACTCTGAGCAAAAAATAATGATCAAAAGTTGTTAAATTTATGACGGATACTTAGTATAATCTCAATCCACCATGCAAATTAATATTTATCATTAACACACAAGTTAATTACATTTATGAGTTAAACTGTAGAAGACATCCACCAGCGGTTCTTCCCCATTTTTCCTTAGATTCTAGTTTAATTAGGTCAAACCCTAATATAAACCCTACTAATTTGATAACCCTTATACCAGCGCAAGAATTTAATCAAACCAGAGCATTACGTACTAGAAAAACATCATCTAACGCTTTATAACCAATTTACCAACAAATCGATTTAACAAAGATCTATAACGATTATCTAATTAAAACAGATGGGTTTGAGTCATCCATGATTAATTAGGGTGATACTAATGCTTAAAAGACGATAACTTTTACGTATTAAAGCCTTTTAAACTATCATATGAATCTGTATTAAAGTAACTAGCATACATTCTAATTAATATAACACGAATATCATGAACGATAAATACTAATCGCTATAGAATCATGAATATGAATCAACTAGGCAATAAAGCATAAGACTTATTTTAAAATAGTAAATTTATCATAACTTCAAGAAGATTATACTAAGTAAAAAAATTACTCACTCATATTAAAAATTAAATTACAATAATTTAGCAAAGGTTTCATGTGTAAAAATAATTTAAGGAGTTTAACCTAATTAAATAAAATAAGAATAACAACTAAAACAAAAAAAAAATTATTAACCATAAAAGTGAGGCGGTGGCAATATAAGCGTGAAGGATTGAAGCAGCCGTGCGTTATTGTGTGTTTAGAAAAACACGATGATGATGATAGATGATGGTGATGAGATGATAGGATGATGATGGGGCTTGAATGAAAATTGAAGGCGTGCTATGGTGAGGTTATGAGAAGGAGGAGCAAGGCGTGAGATGGGATGTAGGACGTGTGATGGGGTCTTATCAAGCTGATTTATGGTGGAGGTATATATGGGAAGCTGATTTATGGTGGAGGTATATATGGGAAGTGAGGGGGATTAGGGTTGGTAAGTTACGGTTTCTTTCATCTCTTCCTTAGATTTCTTTTCCTTCAAGACTTCTAACCTTTTCCCAACTCTTGAAACCCTAACCCAAACTAAATAATTATAGAAATAATTTTTTCTATAATTATTATTTTTGGACCGTCTTTATAGTCAAGTGTGTAAAACCCGCGCCTTAACGACTTGTCTTCTCCTTTTTATTTTATTAATGCCTAACCTGAAAAATATAAAAAATAAAGTAAAATACATGCAATAATGTATATAATATAATCAAAATAATTGTTAAAATAATGCATGATTTTTTGGCTTAACAATGACATACTCTATGAAAGCTTCACCAGCAACAGCTTCTATACGACGGATGCCAGAATCAACAGCCTGCTCCGACATTATTCTGAAGCCACGTATTTCAGAGGTATTGCCCACATGAGTACCCACCACATAGTTCCATAGATACACCAGGGTCTTCAGCAACACGCACCTGAGCATAGAGAAGTCCAGTAATTTCCAAAGACAATCAGTTTGTTTCTTTTTAATGTCCGCAAATTCATTTCCAAACTGTGTATGCAAAGCAAGCAATTGACAAGAAGCTTTCTACAGTATGTTCATGCAAATTGATGCTTACATAATGTAAGCAGACATATCATCATTTGCTTCCAACAATTTGCAATGAGTACCTTGTGAATGATATACTCTTCGATTTTTATTTATTGCATAAAACTCTGTGACTGAGAGAATAGACTTGCCTCTGCATTGAATAAAATCAAAGAGGCACATAGGAAGATATTTCAATAACAACTTCTCTTTAAAAACAGAAAAGAAAAAAGAAGCAACAAATGATTTCTTCTTGACGTAACACCGTTAGATAAGTCAAGTCAGTACTCCGATTCCATGTGGAAGGTCACGGGTTCTGGTGACTGCAACCTCCCCCCCCCCGGGCCAAAAAAGGAAAAAAAAAAGAAAGGAACATAACATCATCAAGAAGACTGACAGTAACAGCAATAATACTAATTGACAAGGCAACAACATAAAAACAAGATTACAAAGTAGAATAGGGCAAGTATGCAAACAGACGTGCAAGAAACCGATGATTTTTTTTTTTGGCGGAGGGGGGGCGGGTTGGTGTTCATAAGGCCTGAAGGAACGGCCAAGGCACAAGTACTAAAAGGAATTCTAGCTATTGCTGAAATCCAAATGCACTTCTGAGTCAAGCAGAAGGCAGAATTTGGTTCTATTTGATACTAGATGTGAACAGAAAGTTAGGGACAAACCTGCTCCCCATATTTTTCTCCAAACATTGCAATGGCCCCAGCGCTTTTTGCATCATCAAGTGCCATCACTTTAGTTTGAAAAAGGGTAGCATCCTCAATCCATCCATTGATGAGCGATTCAATTTCAAGTATCTCTGTTTGAAAGTGGCCGATGGAAATTGAAATCAAACCTGAGACGATCAAAGGCCACCAAAGAACCAGCTTGTGATGTGTCTTGACCAATAACTTTCTTGAGTGCAGCTTGTAGCAAATGAGTAGCACTATGATGAACCTGCCAAAAAGTTGGTCCTAATTTTTATTGAAGGCAATAACTTCTATTTACACTAACTATCTCATGAGCAGAGATCGCAAGAAAAGCCATCAGAAACAACAGAAGGCTAACATTGCACGACAGTCATGGTCATATAGAAAAGTGGGTAGCATCCATCCCCTCAACCTTCCCTCTCTCTTTCTCCTTTGTCCCTCCCTCAGTTCTTGGCCTTCTTATCTCATAGATGTTCACAACTTTACATAAATTAATGAAAATACTACAATACTATAAGATATGAAATGAGTATAAACAATTTTAAACTAAACATGTACCTTGGCCCTCTGCCTGAGTTTGGGATCAACTACAGCCTCCACTTACTGCACCCTGAGTAACAGTTCCCTGTTCCCTTGTGGACAAATATGTTACCAGAAATTTTCTGGACATCTTTCACCTCGATGACACCATTTGGTTTACTTTCATGCCCTTTCACATACAGAAACCCATGATCTCCTATCTGACCTCCTGATTCAGCATAAAAGGGAGTTCTGTCCAGCAAGACGTCTACTTCATTTCCTTCACTAACCTGTATCACAGGGTTTCCATTTACCAACAAACCTTCCACTGTTGCCGCTGAAGAAAGGGTCTCATATCCTATGAACTTGGTGTCAGGAATGGTTTCAGCAAGATCTGCATCAGTTCCAACTGCAAGTTCAACAGCCTTATGAGCAGCCTGGGATTGCCGCCTTTGGTTCTCCATCTCAACATCAAATCCATCCATATCTACCTTCACACCACTCTCTTCTGCCACTTCTATGGTTATCTCTGCAGGGAACCCATAAGTGTCATACAAGAGGAATGCATCTTTCCCTGATAAACAAGGTGTACATCCATTTTCTTGGCCACTAGATAATGCATCTTCCAACATCTGGTCAAGCAACTTTTCTCCTCTCCAATGTCTGTACAAATCTTAGCTCTTCTCTCTTCAATTCCTCGAGGATGCGAGAAGCCCTGTTTCTCACATCTGGATCTATTTCAGTACTAAGTTCTATTACTTTCTGTGCAATGCTAGGTGAGAAGGCGCCTTCAGGATTCCCTTTGCCATCACCTTTTATGCCAAGCAACCTACCTGTGCGAACTCCTCTTCTAATAAGACGACGAACCACATAACCTCTTCCAATATTTGAAGGAATAACACCATCTGATATGAGATACACAGCGGCACGCATATGATCCCCAATTATCTGAAATGAGTAGCTTCAGATGAAATTCGTATGATAAAAGATGAAAGATTAACGCTTTTAAGGGAGAGGGAAAAAAAGGTCCACCTAGTAGAATCATCAGCTACAGAATAAGAAACATGTGCCAGTTCAGAAGCCTTCTCTATTATTGGATAAATTAAGCCTGTTTCATAATTGGTTGGAACCTGCAAGGAAAAGAGGCCAAGCATTAGCCAGTGTAATTAATCACTTAAAAGCAAGCAAATTCATAGAAAAAGTCGACAAATGAATCCCTCAAGAACTAAATATAATAGACAGCAGCGGATAAACAAATCCATTTCAAAGCTGAATAGGGGGAGAAGCTAGTCCATCTTCACCTTCTGAAGGATACGAGCCATCCGCTCTAGTCCAAGACCAGTATCTATATTCTTCTGTTTAAGGGGCTCAAGAGATCCATCTTCTGTTTTGTTGTACTGCATAAACACCAGGTTGTAGAATTCAATGAACCTTGTATCATCCCCCAGGTCCTGCATTTTAAATAAACATCAGAGACTGATTTTATGAAATAACGATGACGTTCCCAAACATAAGAGTTAAACAGCCAACCATATGTATAAGAACTCCATTTTAAAGATGTATACATACAGCATCTGAACAACCTCTCTCAGGATGGAAATCGTAATAAATTTCAGAGCATGGACCACATGGACCGGTGACTCCACTCGACCAAAAGTTGTCCTCCGCACCCATCCGCTTTATGCGCTCTACAGGAACACCTACCTGATCCAAGACCACATGCTTATATATCACAGGAATCCAAAAAATCTCCAAATGTAAATAGAAGTGAGAACATGGTAAACATTCAGAAAAATTCAAAATAAAATCTGCTGAAGGCATCTATAAGACATATCAATGTGACTCCGAAAACGAATTAGAAGGAAACGACTGCAACAGTAGACCTAGAACAATCAAGATGACATAAATTATAAATATAACCTTGAGAGATGAAACAGCTGCAAAGACTATTCCACCAATCAGGTAACTCTATAGTCTAGTCGACAACCTCATAAAGCAAGCAGTTATATGTCAAGCATAAGCAAATGTTTCAGTGGTAGTCAGGAAAAGACAGAGAGAACACAAAAGAAAAAATATGGTGGTACAAGAAGTCAACAAAAATGAAAACAAAGATTATATGGTGGTACAAGAAGTCAGTCAACAAAAAGGACATCGAAGACTATCTGTAGAGTAGCTTACTTCATCACGCCATATTACAAAAGCTTCATCGTCATCTTCATAAACACTAACCCATAATTTGTCTACTGGCAAGCTAAACCTGTAATGGAAACCCACAACCATCAATTCTTGTCCTCGAACCTCTTAAGCTTAGTGAAAATCATAAGTATCGTTTGCAAGCACACTAAGCCTTGATTTCACATGCCTAATAGTTCATTTATTTCATAACGGAATGAATCATGTCTTATGTTGCAAATTAACTTTGTTAGTATATGCAGTAAGATATCCCAAACAATACTCCTTTTTCATCACAGAAATATTTTGCTCTATTATTTTTTTCCCTCACAATTTTTTACCAAAAGGTTTCTCTGCAGTATGTGTACTACTTGTAATAACTATTTGATATGAAGGTAGCATTTGGCAAAAGCAGATTCCACATGAACATCGACTTGACACATACTATTGACAGTGTTGGCGATGTATTTCATATATTTTAGAGCGAACTTTTAGACTCACTCTGTTGTTGAAAGCTCCCATGCCCACATAATTGCTTCCTTCTTAAAGTAATCTCCAAAACTGAAGTTTCCAAGCATCTCAAAGAATGTGTGATGGCGAGCTGTCCGACCAACATTCTCCACATCATTAGTACGTATACATCTTTGAGCAGTGGTTGCCCGAGGCACTTGTCTAGGGACCTGATAATATCAAGCCACTTGTGACAGAACATGGCATAAGAATCTCAATAATATACAAACAGTACACAAGCATAGACATTTTATGCTGCAGATTTAAGAATAAAGCAAGATAGCCAAAACTTAGGAACTTCGCATTGAAAATCGCCCCCCCCCCCCCCACGGGTCCAATGGAAGCATATAGCATCATAAAATATATCGGGATCATTCTCTATTTCTACGCGTTTCTCAATTCCCACTTCTTTCTCCTTGACCATCTACCAAATCTTTGCTTTCCCAGGTTCAGCCCTTTTCCAATCCCCACAGAAGATAGATATTAGTCACATACATTTCTTGCCAGAGCACGAGAAAATCAAGCAGGATGAGCCCTGCATCAATGGCTTAACAAGTAATCTCATATCTTAGCCAAATATTATGGGACGCAAATTCCTAAGGAACTAATGATCAAATGATATAAAGTAACATATGACGAGAACATCCTGTGAGTGTGACATGCAAAAGGTTCATGATTATTCCTACAATATGGTTCCCAATACAGGTGACCAAACTCAACAATACCGAATGGAAATACCTGCCCCAAGAATATAGGCTTGAATTGGAGCATTCCTGCAATTGTCAAGAGGACAGTCGGATCATCCGGCACTAGAGATGCACTGGGGAGCACCTTATGGCCACGGGAGGCATAAAACAGAAGAAATATCCGTCTTATAGAGTTCCCACTATTAGGGAGATCAATAGTATCGTCGTCTACCAATTCTTCAGTCAAAGGCTGTGCAGATGCTGAAAAACTGATGCCCTAAGTTGAATGTCCTCATAAATAAAAGATCAAGAATACCATATATAATCATGTGACAGAAAAATTTACAATCAAACAGGAGAACCTGATACGCTTCTGGCGATAATCCACATAGTGTTTGGTCTCCTCATATTAAAATGTCCTTGAGAAAAGCCACAAAGAGATGTAAATGCCAGAGTTCCCATGGCAAAACTCACATAATGACTGCAACCTGCCATAATAGAATAATTCAACTAGCAGCTTCAAGTAAGAAATTCAGAAAGGCTACTATAAGCCTATTACCGAAAAACCAAATCCACATCAAAAATCACAGCCCAAAAGTCCAAGCTAAGCAGATTTTTTTTTCTGTACCCAGTCAAATGTAGCAGCCATACCTTTGGAAATAGAGGTTATTTTCATTGTACCCTACATTAATATTGTTCATGATTGCCTACTTCTCCAAAGAATAATGTGTGTATGTATCTATGTATGTATGCATGTATGCATGCATGTATGTATGTATGTATGTATCTATGTACAGATGCATGCATACATACACACACACACACACATATATATAATATGTATGCATGCATACACACACACACACACGCACACGCACACGCACGCACGCACACACATACCCACATATATATATGTATGAGTATATATGCACGCACACACAGTGTGAGTGTGAGTGTGAGTGTGTGTGTGTGTACACACACACACACACACACACATATATATATACATACACACACACACACACACACACACACACACATACATATAAAATACACCTAGCAAAACTGACCTGAAACCTGAATTGACCCGTACCAAACAATATTCAACCCGAAATTTTCTACAAAGTTGCTTATTTTTGCATGACAAGCGTATTAGACAAAAAATCGGTTCACCCAAAGTACCCGAACCGAAGTTCACTCGACATAAACCGAACAGACCCGAAATATCACTTAATCCAAAACATAATCCAACTCGTACCTGAAGCGAATGACCCATTTGCAGGTCTACATATACATATCAAGATTCAATACCCCCAAAATCCTGCCATCATGCAGGGTATTCCTGCCAAAGTCGACTGGAAAGCCGAACCGAACAACCCGAACCCATACCCGACCCCACATCCGAAATAGGCTCGGCTGAAAGTAGACAAGAAACCCGAATTGGCCCGAACTGAACCATGCCGACCCGAAATTTTCTATAAAGTTGTTTATTTTTGCATGACAAGCGTATTGGACCAAAAATCGGTTGACCCAAAGTCGACCCGAACCGAAGTTCACCAGACTTAAATTGAATCGACCGAAATATCACTTCCCGCGAAACATAACCCGACCCGTACCTGAACCGAATGACCCATTTGATAGGTCAATATATATATATATATATATATATGTAAAGATCCAATACCACCAAAAACCAGCCACAAGGTCGGGGTATCATATGTGTGCGTGCATATATATATATATATATATATATATTATATATATATATATATATATATATATATATGTATACACGTATACGTATACATATATCTATATGTGTGTGTGTGTGTGTGTGTGTGTGTGTGTGTGTGTATCCTGCCACCGGGTGGGGAATAGGGGGTCTATAAGGGATCTGATATAATAGTCTTACCTTTGAATTGCAACATTACAGAGAGGCTGGTAATTTTGCAATTTAGGGGTAAAGCTACTACATCAGACCCCCCACCTCTCCTGATTGCGGAATTTTTGGGGTATTGGATTTGGATAGATATATGTGTGTGTGTGTGTGTGTGTGTGTGTGCGCGCGCGCGTGCGCGCGTGTGTGTCTGCGTGTCTGTGTGTATGTATGTATGTATATGTGTGTGTGTGTGTGTGTGTGTGTGTGTGTGTGTAGCATCTCGACCCCCTAGGCCTAAAGATGTTAGCGATTTTTAAAATTTTGGAATCAAACAGAGGAAGTTCACCTAAAAACTGACCATGGTCCTAGGGTTATAGCCTTACACTTATACCTGTAAAACAAATAACTAAATAAAAGTATAAAGGCAAAATAAACTCAACAGAGAATAAACTCTATGGTCACACGCTCGAGGTACGCAAACTATAGAATTAAATAAAAGGAAAGAAAAATAAAAGAAAAGGTACAACTCGACGGATCATACATTCAGAGCACCGTGGTTTATTCCAAAAACATTTCAAGTTTAACAACTAGAAGATGGGTATGTACTCAAATGGTTGGCACAAATGGCCATTTAGAGCAACTGTACTACATGAATCACATGATGTGCATGAGATATCTTTCCAGACCCCAATGCGAATCAAATGCTTAAAATTACATCGTTGACTCTAGATCTTATCCATCTACATTCATGCTCGTCTTACAATCTATAACATGACCAAGCAGCCATTTAATGTAAACCAACAACTTTTCAGACTAACTTTAGACATTCTCAGTGCTTGGAACTTAGACGAGGGAAAAAGTATGAGGGGGTTGAACAAACCACCTCTCAGTGGGGAGTTCTCACCTCCTAAAAACCAAAACAGTAGCACACAATCATACAAAATATATATATAAATCATATGCAAGGTACAAGCATGACTTATAAGTTTTAGCTCTTCAAACAATCCGAAGTCTGGTGAAAGCTACATAAAGGGTGATTGTTCAATCAATATGCCCTGTATAAAGGAGTTTTAAAGAACCAAAAACAAGATTTTTGGGGTTAAGCAAGTGCAGTAAAATTTAGACATGCGCCAAAAGGGATGAGATATCCAAATTTGCCATTCCTGTCTTCTTGAGAACCACAAAAGACTATTTCCTTCTTGTTGAATAATCCTTCTCCCCATCACAATACCAAGGAGCAAAATCACTTTTAGCTCCATGAAGCTTCTTGTAAAACAGAACTACAAAGCCCATGGTCAAATCCTCTAGATGGCTCATATAGCTAGTGCCCCCAAATCTCAGGAAACTAAGGGTGGAAGATCTACAGCACCCATGTCAGGGTCCTGGAAGTAACAATATTCGCGCGCGTTTCATTGACTCTTCCATACAAGAGCCTTGGTTCTCGAACAGTGACCCTTCCATGCAAGGATCTCGGTTCTCGTTTGATACTAGCTCTTCCAATACAAGATTGACCCCTTTCCAAATTAAAGTTCCGCCAAATTCTTCTATAAATCATAACACCACCAAGCAACTCATTTAGCACAAATTCAAGTTCAAAACCAAGGCCAAACAACGCCTACTTCATGAAAATATGCATTCATCAAACTAGAATATTAGAAGTCAATCCGTTCCCACAATTCAACTTCCAAGCCAAGATCAAAATAATACTTTGAGTCATAACGACAAAATCCAACCGTTGATTCAAATCTACATTCCAATCTAGTTTGCTTTAGACTTGTTTCAAACCCAAACTTGTTTCAAACCCATTCAAAGCTAATCTAGTGAACGACGACTTTTTACATGGCATTTACGGCATCTTAAAAAAAAAAACACTTGTGTACATATGGTCTACATTCAAATGCATGTGTATATGCTGTACTTTTACTTTAAGTAACATTAGGGAACTGATTAAAGAAAAATAAAATACAACAGCCAACAATGCCTAGTCGACCCCCTTGCCAACCAGTTCTTCTAATTCAAGCTCAGCTCGGAACCTAACTATTGAACTTGCCAGCATTATGAGCCCCTATTTTGTCATAATCCACAGCAGCAACAACACAATTTCTAGCCCCATCTAGACTCTCTACAAGGCCCTATTACACTCGTTACTTATACGATAGCCTACACCTAAATTCGAATTAAGGCAACTTGCAAGTTCAGGATCCTTGACCTTAGCCGTCATTTGCAGGAATGTTTCCTCAGGAAAGGATATAATAGGAAAGAAATGGGTTTCAGTTCAGGTTTAGCTCGGGTTCTGTTCATTTCAGGTTCTATTCAGTTCAGGTTTCTCCCCAGTTCGGGTTCAGTTCTCTCTGCTCATGTTCCTGTTCACTTCAGGTTCCCAGCAATTCACAGCAACTTACTGAAAATATACACCAAAAGGAAGCGCAATAACAGAACAGATGTGGTTTCACTTGGTCCAGGTTCAGGTTCAGATTCGTAGGTTCAGGTTCAGATTCAGCTCCAGTTCAATTCAGCTCCGGTTCAGTACAGTTCAGCTTAGGTTCAGTTCGGTTCTGTTTCTGTTCGATTCAGGTTCTGTTCGGTTCAGTTCAGCTCAGGTTTAGTTTGATTCACGTTCAATTCGGTTCAGGTTCTGGTGCGTTCAGTTCGGCTCAGGTTTGGTTCACGTTTCAGCAGTGCAGTTCAGTTCAGTTCCTGCAAAGTTCAGTTCTTGCAAACAACTCATGGAGTTCACATTTTGACATCATAAAAATAGCACACACGCCATAATCCATTGGAACCTCACCAAATTCAACACCCCTATCTCCCCCAACAGCACCGCCCCAGAGTTCAACGTCAAAATCACGTCCAGACCACACAATGACCTCAAACAGTCTCATTCAATCCTTTTGTCTTTCAAAATTGCGCACTTCCAACATCACCTAGCTTCATCAGATTTTCCCCAAATTCCCATGGCTAAAACCAGCAGATTTTTGAGAAACTGATAGCAATAGAAGGATTGATGAATATCCACATATCATCCCACTAACACGCATAAAAATCCACATTAGTTCGAAATTAATACTAATTTCGGAAGTAAAGTACCACCCACCTCGAATTTGAGATCTTGGACCCCGTCTAGGGATAATTTTGGGCGAATTTACACTGGGTCTGAGCTCCGTTCTCCACCCCCCTGCTGCTGGCAGCGAAACTCCTCTCGCTAGGCCCATTGCTGCTCGTTTCTTCTCTCTTCAGTGTCGTGCTGCTGTAACTGCGCTACGCTAGTCTCCCTCGCTCTCCTCTCTCCGGCTCTCGCCCTTGCTGGAAACGCAGAAACCCCCGGGGGGGGGGGGGGTGTTGTGACCTGGAGAGGACAAGTCCGTGTGGTTCATTGCACATGCAATAGTGATCTAAAAGTTTGGATCACAAGTGGAGCTCATATCGTCTATATTATCTCATAATTCAATTTTTTTTCCTCTTCTCTACATTCTTTAGATCACCAATTTAGATTATTAAATAAAATAATATATATAAACCCACCACAAACATATTTATTTGGCTATAGACTTTTATTTTGTATATCTGTGTGAATAATTATAGATTACCTATGACGATATTTTCTATAAAAATTGAATAATTCATCTATAATAATGAATTTTTTTTATAAAAAAAGACTTTCACATAATGTAATATAATGAAGGAAGAAATCTCTTTTTTTATTTGGTGTTTGACGTTTATTTTTTGTATTTGTGTGTATAATTGTAGGTTACTTATATGATGACATTTTTCCAAAAATTGAGTAATTGATCTATAGTAATGAATTTTTTTTTGAAGTATGATATCAAACTAAAATTAAAAAAACTAAAATAATAAAGGCTTGATTTTTTTTAAAAAAAAAGAAGAACACAATACGTCTGTTTACAATAAAATTAAAAAAAACAATATAATAGTTGCACTAAAAAAATTAATAATACAAATACAATAGTTCAACATAAAAATTACACTACAAGATGTCATTTACGACCTATGTCTATGTCGGTTCCACATTTCTTCTACCAAATATGCTAGGAGATGCGCATGCGTTTCAGGGTCTCGAACTTCTATTGTTTTATATAAGTAAGTCTCATAGCACGGATGAACGTGACGTCGAACAGTCGGCTCTGGGGTAGTACCGTCCACTTGCTCATAATCGAACGCAAGGTCGTACGAATCTCGCTCATCCTCAACAATTATGCTGTAGAGTATTACGCATGCTTTCATTATAAACGACATGGCTTTCTCCTTCATGTACCGAGCAGGGCCACAAACTATGGCAAAGCAAGCTTGTAGCACACCAAAGGCTCGCTCAACATCCTTCCTAACTGCCTCTTGACGTTGAGCAAATAGTTTTGCCTTTGGACCTCACGGAAGAGGGATGGTTTTCACAAAAGTCGCTCATTTCGGATAAATACCATCCGATAGAAAGTATCCAATTTTGTACTCGTGACCATTGACGACGTACTTGCATTTTGGAGCATGATCTTGATACAGCTCATTGAACACTGGGGAACGGCCAAAGACGTTTGTATCGTTAATACTTCCAGGCATTGCGAAGAAAGCATGCCATATCCGCAGGTCATATGACACAACCGCCTCAACAATGATTGTCGGAACCTTATAGACCCTTTTAGCAAATGCTGCTTTCCAAGCTGACGGACAGTTCTTTCAATACCAATGCATACAATCGATACTTCCCAACATACCAGGAAAGTCACGCTCATTCCCTACAGCTAATAGACGAGTAACATCGGCTTGGGTTGGTTTCCTTAAATACTCTTCCCCAAACACTGCAATGACACCTTTAGCAAACTTTTTCAAGCACTGCAGTGATGTGCTTTCATCGATCCTGAGGTATTCGTCGACGCAATCGGCAGATATACCGTAAGCAAGCATCCTTAAGGCTGCGGTGCACTTGGTCGGTGGCGCCAACCCACGGTTCCCAACTACGTCATACTTCAACTGAAAGTAATCAGAATGATTTCCTGGTGCCTCCATTATATGAATGAATAAATGCTTGCGCATGCTAAATCTTCGGCGAAAATGTTGCTCATTGTAAATGGAATCCTCTACGAAGTAGTATCTGAATAAGCGCTCATGCGCTTCTTGTCGATCTCTCCTTATAAATCTTCTCTTCGCTCGAGGCAAGGAGGATGAAGGTCTCAAATCTTGTGCAACTTGAAAAACCTTTAGAAGGAATGTCATATCTTGGTTGTCAGTCTCATCATCAAGTAAATCTTCCACAATTGGCATAATCTCTTTATCAGAATCTTCTAATATGAGGCTTAGCCATCCGATGATGATGAGGACGACATGTGCGAGGAGGCTGAGGAGGACGGATCTTGTACAAGAGGTGTCAAATTCGCATTCTTATTTTCCATTGTTGAGCACCTGTGTACATATTCATTAATTAAAAAGAACTCGAACATAAGTAAATTGCAAATTGAAAGAACTACAAGTAACAAAAGGGATTTTTAACACAAATGGTTCCAATTAACAAAACATGAACTTTCATTTCATAACTAATTTGAATGGATACAACTACGAAAACCTAAACTATTCATTGCATAAACTATTCGTTACAAGTGACAGAACATAATTAGAGTTGAGTACACTAATTTAAATAACAAAGGTTCATCTAAATAGTTAGAGGATGATAGATTATTAATTTTGGAGAGGATTTCCCATTCTTTTCTATCTAATTTCTTCCTTCATCATTCTGAAGTAAGCAGCATCTTCTTCAGACATGGCTGAAAGGCCCATCAACATTATCTTGTCTTCATATTACCTCTCTCTAAGGGCTTGCTTCCTCATCTCCAATTTTGCCTTGAAGTCCTTGTGTTTTTGAGCCTTATTTCTAAGGCAAACTGGTTCCTGAGCTGCAATTGCCTTCTTATCAACTACGGTTACCAAGTGACGGAATATTTCGACCTTTTCATTAGCTATGGAACCCATTGTAGAAAAGTGATTAGTCACCAAATCAAACACAACATTGTTTGCCTTTTGTTGGAGTTTTCTCTTTTCAGCTTTCCTCCTAATGGGGTGGACCATTCCATCAATTTCAACTTCAAGCTCCTCATTAGCGGGGGTAGAGGGGCTAGAACATCCTCCCATCTCATTTACTTTTGGTCGTTTCAATTGTCCTCCGTCTAGAGTATCATGAAATGTCCTCTGTTTGGGCTGATCCTTAAGCAAATAGTATCAATACTCTAAATCAAATTTCCTCCCCACCCTTTTAAGAAACGTATCATGAGCACGATTCATAATATCTTCCATACTTGGCCCACTCACATTATTACGTTCCATTTCATCCATGATTCCGACCAACTTGTTCACTAATGGATAACCTCGATTCCAACGAGTATTGCAAGTCTTCCCTGTTCTCCGCATAGCTCATTTTAGGGCGTGTGTTAAAGTTGGTCACCACCTTACCCTAAAAAGATGTTTTCTTTTGGTCAGTTCCGGTAACAGGATCAGCACTTGTGTTAATCCAAACAGTGATCAACCATTTATCCTCTTCCCATTGACCATTTTTTGATGCGCACACTACCCCCCTCTACATCGTCCCCTTCCAACTCATCATTAGTAGGATCATTATTAGTCCGAGGTGCCCTTGCGATTGCAATTGATCCACTTGGTATTGATAAGGGTGTAGAGTTGCTTACACTCGAGGCATAATTAGGTGGAGATAGCGGGTGATAAGACGGGTGATAATAATGTGGGTGGTAAGGATAGTTTGGTGGTGTATGATATGGTCGGGGTTACATGTGGGTATTAGTACGCACACTTGTGCTGCTACGCTCAACATTTTCTACTTCATCATCCCCATCAAGTAAACTCATAAAAGTACGGGGGGGATTCGGATCCATATGGCCACAAATGATACCTACATATAGGGAACATTTTTTTTGGGTTATAAATTGCATAATTTTCTAACATTTTTATTCACGATTATTCTTTCCTAGGATATTAAAATTAATGAAAGTAACTCATACATCATATTAGACATTTAACCATATTATTATTAATAATCATAATTCTTAACATGTTACTAATAAATTTATTAAACATTTAAACATAAATTTAAACATTTAAACATTTAAACATAAGTATGAGCTAACATAAACAAATTTAAACATTTACACATCAATTTAAACATTTAAACATAAATATGAGCTAACATTTAAACATTTAAACATTTAAACATACATTTTCCTTTTAAATCTTTTTTCATCTTTTTTCAAAGTTCCTAACATGTCACTAATAAATTTATTAAACATTTAACCAAAAGTGAGGTATTTTTCATATCAATCTTTTTAATCTTTCCTATGATGTTAAAATTAATGAAAGTAACTCATACATCATATTAAACATTTAACCATAATACTAATAGTAGCCATAATTCCTAACACGTTACAACTAATTTTTTCATATCAATCTTTTTTCATATCAAACATTTAAACATAAATATGAGCTAACATAAATAAATTTAAACATTTAAACATTTAAGCATAGAGTTAAACATTAAAACATTAAAACATAAATATGAGCTAACATTTAAACATTTAAACATTTAAACATAAATACATTTTTCATACCAATCTTAAATTGATAACAAATTAATTGATTTAAACATAAATATGAGCTAAACTTAACTATAATTAACCATAAATTAATTTACTTCACAAATAAATGTATAAGCTTAAATTGACAACAAATTAATTAAAATATATCATTATCTTTGCCATAAATAAAAAATTTACACATGAAAACAAATAAATGTATAAACGTAAATTGACAACAAATGAAAAAATTCAACTAATAAAAATACTTACAAAATCCCAAACTTCTTTCTTCTCTTCTTATCTCTTGCTTCAAACACAACCTTTTCCACCACCTCAAAACTTCATGAAAAATATGAGAGATAGAAGTTTATGTATTTTTAAATGGCAAATTTGTACATAATATGTTGAGTATTTATAGAACTAATTTCCAAAAAAATAAAAAAATACATAAACTAGCCGTTTGGTGCGACGGCTAGCTTTCAATGGCACATTTCCCAGCTTTTTTCCTTTTTTTCTCCCAATTTCAGCGCCCCTTCCCGATTTTTTTTTTTAAAAAAAGCAGCATTGCCCACCAAAACGACGCCGTTTTAGGGGGGACGTGGCAAAAAAAAAGGAGAATGGGTGTGCGGGTGGATCGGGGCTGCAGGCATGCTTCACGGGCGAGTTGGGCGGCCCGACATTACTGGGCAAGGCTTGGACCGCAGGCTGGAAATTTGGACCGCGGGCTGAAAATTTGGCCTGCGGGCAATGCGGGTGCTCTTAGGTGTTGAAGAAAGAAGAGATGGGTTGTTTTTGTTTTGGTTCTCAACTGTGGTCGTGAACAGATATATAGACATAAATATATGTATTAGGTGTCAGTTTGGATTGTATTTCGGGTAAGTTTTGGATTGATGTGACATTTGCTTTTGTTTTATTTGAAAGATTACTTTTATATCCTTTGTTTTAATTTTCTTTTTATTTTTAATTTACAAAAGTAATTTACAGTTTTGCCCTTTTAATTTCTTTCTTAGTTTCTTTCTTCATCTGAATAGTAGATGACTTGAGAGTTTTTTATGTCTATATTTCCTTAATACCAAATAGTGTACGTAAAAGTTAGTTCTAATTATATAATATTGTCTTTTAAGATTTTTCTATTTCTTGGTTCAATATTTTCTGGAAAAGTGGATAGTTGATCTAGTCTTGTTTTATAATGATTAAACATTTGTTGGCGCATACTTCTAGTTGTACAATCAAAAGTTCTTAAGAAATCAAAAGCTTGTTCTACAGAATAATATTCTAAATTGGGTAGATAACATTTATTTCCAATTATATAATCTCCACACAGATCTATTTTAGCTGTAGATTGAAATTTATTTCTAAAGTTTAAAACATTTCTAGATTTACTCATTGTTTTAAAAATTTTAATCAAGATTATATGTTAAAAGATGATCTTTTAAGGATTCGTCTAGTTCTTTAGTTTTTTGAGTGACTTTGCGGATAAGATAGTTTAATTAACTGTGATATTATTCATATTAGAGAGATTTAAAGTGTTCTTTTATATTCTGCAAGGGACAATCGGCATAAGTTTTGATATTCTATACTAAGCTTTAAATAGTCCTTCCTTAGCTGTCTTTCACAAAATGTTATTTTCTAGGTGAGTATTTATAAAAATATACGTGATTTGGTAATTGGTGGTATGTTAATGCAAGAATTAAATAGTCGTAAGGTTAAATATTCGTATAATTCTTTTTAGTCATATGGCTCTTTAAATTCTTTTAATTAGTTAGATTGGATAGTCGTAAGAATAGTATAAGGATTTTTGATAGACAAGTGGGCTAGGCTCTTTCAAATTCTTTTAATTAGTTGGTTTGAAATAGCTGATGAGCTTATTTAGTCGATAGACTATGATACCATTAATTAGCGGGTCTGGCAACTTTTTGTAGAAAAAGGTTTAAAACTCTTTGAAGAGAGGTCAAGATTTGAACAAAATAAAGATTAAAATGGGTTCTAAATATGATACTCTCAGCATAATAAATCAAACTATTAGTAGTTTAAGAAATTATATCTCCTTGGTTTCAGACACTCTCGTTGAGATATGGAATTCTCTGATCTGCTACCACACCCTTCTCCTCTTACAGGCCTTACTAGTCTTACTTTGATCCTTAAATTCCCTCTCACACTTTGAGATACTTTAAACGAAGAGATAAAATTTCAAAATTTTCTAAATAGTTCTCTTTATTAAGCTGATTTCCAAAAGGAAAAGTTTAGAACAACATTTTAAGAGCAGAATGCTTTGAGTGATCTTTACTTCGCTCAAATTGCCTCCGACTTGCTCTATTTTAGAGCTATAGATTTATAGAGCCTTGAAAGGCCTTCTTGACATAATCGCTTACATCATAAGAAATAACTAGAATATTACTTTACAGCTGTGATCGTACAATAATTGAGTAGTACAATAGTTTCTTTGTTTGAGAGTTTTGAGAGTTTGAATGATATCAGAAGGAAAAAGGGATAGTTCTATAAGTTTGAAGCCTGGTTATACCATATCCATGTATCCATACTCATAGAATTGATAAATGGCTAAGGGATTTGATCCCGTGTAGGCAGTGAATCTTGGAAATAAAGATTGTCCACTACTATGAAAGATTTGAGATAAGTTATTAAGGTCTCCGTAGACTTGCATAGTAGTTCTGTAATATCATGAAACAAAAGGATCACAAATGTTAAAAGGGACAAACTTCTTGTTTTGTGTAGTTATAGTTATAGTCTTTTTTGATAATACTTTATCCTTTAGTTCTTGCATTTCTTTCTCTTTTTCGAGAAATGAAGGGCTAGAACTTGGCTCATAGATAATAGTTGGAGTTATTAACGATACCATTGGCGTCGTGGAACTAGAAATAGTTGTTGATGAAATAGCTGAGGAAATGGGTCTTAAAGAGTTTATGGTCTTAAAGAGTTCAGCAACAACAGTGCTTCCTTGTTCAAGATCTTTCCTCATGTCAGTAATAATTTCAGTAGTTCCTCTTAAGAGTTCATCGATCTCAGTTCTGATATTTGAGACAATGTCTTAAACTCCTGCCTCGAGATGCTTTAAATTTTCTGTAATAGTTTGTAGATATTCATTAAAGTCAATTGTAATATCTTCAAGTTTCTTGAGCTTTTCTGGAGTCGTCATTGAAATATTCAGCTTCTTGAGTCGAATAGTCTATAAGAAAATTGTGATTTCCTAAAATATGCTCATAAATATCATTAACTTGAGATAAAAAAGTTTGCCATCTATGAAGTTTTCTCATGTGAGGTCCATTATCTAAAGTTTGTTTTACAAAAGTGGTTGCTGGTTTGTTATCAGTTAAAATTTTGAAAGGGTTTGGTAATAGAAATAATCGCCATTTTTTATTTGCTCTGGGATGTTTTGGTTTGCAAAGCTGTGAAGGATTGTCATAACAGAGTTATTTTAACTTAGTAATGAGATCTTCTATCTTTATAATATTTACTTGAAAGGTTGGTTTTTGGATTTGAGTTGAGAGTGAGTTGAGAGTGTAGGTTGTTCATATCCCTGTCCACCACGCTTCACACGTACCCTGTAGGGATGTGTTTAAGTTTCAATGTATGGCCACATTTTGTAGTGAGATATACAATGTAAGGAGTTTGGTTAAATTTAGCAAATTGTTTGAGAAAATCATTTCCTAATAGAATATCATAACCTGAGTTATATTGGAAGACTAAAGGTATATTAAGAATCTTATTTCCTAGAATAATAGATATATTACTTTGTACTACTTCTAAATATGTAGGTGTGGGATGAACACCTTTAATTCTAATTTTTCGATCAGAGGGTAGTTTTTCCCATTTTGGTAGTAAAAAGTCTTGAAAAAAGGTTATTTCGGAACCTGTATCAATTAATGCTGTAGTCTCAAGTTCTTTTACTGTTACCTCAATGTCGGTGAGGATAGGAAATTGTAGCTGTTTCATATTCTATCAAGAATTGTCGTATTTTGTTTATTCACTAAAATGATTTGAGTTTGGTTTATATCATAAGTTTCAAAGTGATCTAAAAAGTTCATTCCGAGTAAAATGTGATAATGATCGTTACTGATAGAGTTATCAATATAACATTCAAATTCTACAAAGGTAGAGTTTGAAGTTTTCTCATAAGTTTGGCTTTTTGAGTTAGTGTAGCTTCTCTTCCATCATAGGTAACAAAGTTATAGTTATTGGTAGTAAAGACCGGGATAGGTAAGGGTATGCAATGACATTGAGATGCTCCTGTGTCAATTAAAACTTTATTGTCTATCCAGTTTTGTCCATTAAAGTAGGCTAGTTTAACTTTATAAGTTGAATTGGTGCTAAGTGTTCTACTATTTTTAGGTTGAAATCGAGGTATTCTAGATGTGTTAAACGCCTAAAACTCTTAGTTAGAGGAGGTTGATGAATTATTCTCATTCCTTTGTCTGTATAAGATCGTCGTGGTGCTTCATAGCTGGTAGATGGTTCTTCATCGACTAATTGAAAATCTGTTAATGCATGTAATCTAACTTCTTGCATTGGTGGTGACATAATCGTGCTTACAGTTGAAAAGATGGGATCAATAGTTATTTTTCCAGTTTGTTTTACTTCCTTTATTGGAAAATTAGTATTTGAAAAAATGTATAATCCTCTGTAATAGAAAGATAATGCATCATTTCTAGATTGTAATCCTATATCTGTTAAAAGTTTAAATTGTAGATTTAGTGTATCTTCAATATTTTTGCTTCGCAAAGTTACTGAGTAGTTCAGATAGCATTCAAAAATTAATTTTTTATAGATTAAGTTTCCTTGTAAAGTTCCAAGATGGCTATTTTGAATGTTTGTAAATCTTTGATCATGGAGTGATAAGATGATTGTTGAGTTAATTCCTTCTTTAAAACAGGCTTTGACAACAATCCGTATTCCTTGTAAATGAACATATTTAATTAGGCCACGATCATTAGAAGGGATTTCGTCTAAAAATTTTCCTATTATATCTTGAGTCATTAGTCTTAGTCTAATATTTCCTTGCAGATGTTGTACATTAACAGGTTGTTCTGTTGTGTATAACTTAAAGTATCTAATTAATTTTCTTGTTAAGAAATCATCTAATTTCTTCGTAACGTTTTGGGTCTTTTAAAGATAAATCTGTTGCTATTATTTTTGAGTATAGTTTTTGATTAAAAGTAATGACTCCTGTATAGTTTTCATTAGTGTCTTGTTCTTGCTGTAGTATTGTATCTATTTCTTCAGTTTCTTCTTTTGAGCTCATAGATTCATAATAGCTTGAAATTATATCATATTCTTTTGATGTTATGGGATATAGTTCATGTTGAATTTCTTCAAATTCTTCAGAGCATAATTTTACAATGTTAGCTTTTCTTTTAGAATAGTCTATAGATTTATGTCCTATTTCACCACAGTTCCAACATTGACATGCAGTCAGTTTTTTATTTCTTTTATAATATCTATTTTCTGGATTAAAGTTTCTTGAGATAATTTTTCATGTCGATAATGTTTGCTACTTTTTTGAGGTTTATTTACAGATTTTTCAGTTTTAGCTTTTTATGT
>JAKOGI010000985.1:297500-344565 GCA_029747015.1 Carnegiea gigantea
AAGGTCTTTATCGGGTATTGAGCATGATGAGAACTTCGTAGAATAATTTTCTGTCTCTTGCGAATAATTGTACCCCTTTCTCCTCCTTGAACAAAGGACAAGAAAGAGGCTGGTGATGTTGTCCTTCTTTGTTTCCTATATCTTATTCTCTCTTGATGTTTTCCTATCCTTGTGTATATTTTTATGCCTAAATTTAAGATGTGGAGTTTATTGTTTTAAAATATATAGTGGTTGTGGTGGCAAGAAAAATATGGATAAGTATTACGTGGTGGGTAAGAGATGAACAGAGTGTACAGAAAGAAACGAATAGGTGCATTTGGAGAATAAAGAAAGAAAGAAAGAAAGAAAGAAAGAAAAGGCTGACCAATGTAACTTTTCCATTTTTAGGCTAGCCAATACATGTTATAAGACAATGACATGCTTGTGTAATCAATATTTTGAGTGCTATTGTACTAACACCTGATGAATAGAAATCATATTTGATACTGCTCATTCAAAGTGGGTGAACCTAATCTTTTTTTTTTTAAAAATCGAAGTGGGCGAACCTAATCTTAACTCCAACACAAATTATTCCGAACGGAGCTGGACTAGACCTAAACTTCCTCCTCCAAAATTGGTTTTCATAGCTAGACAACTTTATTGGATCAAAGCTCAATTCATTCAAAGTCAACGGGATTCAAAATTAGTGATGCTGTAACCAACCCTCTATTAAAATCCCATTGTGTTGAGCTTAAAATTACCCGAGATTAATTGAGGTGAAACCAAATTGAATAACCCACTTGTTGGGTCTAGTAATACTATATGCCAATATAGAAGGATTAAAAAGAACTCTTCTTGATTTGTTTTTTTAATCACTTAAGAATATCTTGTGCACATTGTTCGATCCAAATCTTATGCAATTTTGTACTTGGTTTTAGTTGAAATAACAGTAAAATTAGAATTTTTATTAGCATTTCTTACCTTTTGTAAGTAATAAGCAAAATCCTAAAAATTAGAGGAGAACCCATGACAAATCCATGAGAAGAGCCTTAGTTGTGCAAAGATGGACTTGCAGCAGGCCATGTCAACCTTCCATTTGTTGCCCCGATTGTTTAACAAGCCACCCCATGTGATGTGACCAATGTTGATGAATGTTGGCTAAAGTTGTACTAGACATGACCAAGCCATCTCAAGTGACAAGGCCTATGTCACAAGACATAACTAGTGTTTGTGTATTTGGCTAGTGTGCTTGTCTTTGCCATTTTGGACTGCTGGCTGAAAACACACTGTGCATTTTGCACACCATTTGGGATGAGTGACATTGTTTGACTGTCTTGCCTGAGATGGCTAGTGTTGACTAAATTTTCCAATTTGCTTTGCCATTTCATATGATATATAGGCTACTTGCCTGAGCAAACAATGCTATTTATGCAATTCTAGGTCTGTAAATACCCCCTCATCTCTATTTATGAAAGCATGTCGGTTTAGTTTTGGGTTCGGTTTACATTATTATTTACTTGTATCCTCTTAAATTCTCATTTTAATTTAATCCAAGTCTGAATTTTTCTTGATTCAATTGCTTTCTTCATTCAAATTTTGCTTTGTTCTCTAATTTTTCTTTTTTCATTATACTATGTTCTTGCTTTACCTATTTTTGTGCTTTCATTTACTTGCTTTTTTGTTTGATTTATCCCTTAGAGTTGATGTTTGTTCTCTCTAATCTCATTCTCTGACTCTGTTGGTCTAAAGGCAACAGTACTCACCTTGAAGAGGGGTGAATAAAAACTTATGCTCAAAATAGATAGTAAAGCTATAGATTCAGGGACATTGAAATAAATTAAATGAGTCAAGGATTCTAAGCATAAATGGGAAGGTGTTTGTTAATGAATTGCACCAAGTAAGTGGACTAATCTGTTCCTATAGACTCCTTTCTTAGGATTTGGACCTTTTATATTTATCTCCATTAAATTACAAGTGCAAATGTCCACTCAAGGACCTTGATAACACACCTTTCTATTTACATTTGAAGTAATTTCTTCCAATTCACTGTTAGACAAAATAATCTTCCTGATTGACCTTCTTACTTGCAGGTTGAGTTCTCTTAACTCTATTGCCTCACAAGGATTACAGTGACTACAAAGAGATTTTGAGATTTGTTTAATACAAAAAGTACAATTGAGAATAGTAAGAACGTAATCTTTTCCTCTTGATGCCTTATTCATTGCCTCATCAATTTGCAGTAAGTCCTCTATTATGATCTTTATTCATCAAGAGAATCATTGTTGATGAAGAGGACAATCATTAAAGTGCATGAATATTTTGTTGAGTCTTTTTCCTATTGGCAGTGTGCTAGTTCAGGGTCCTTGACTGTTGTTTCATATAGCCTTTTGTTTCGAGATGTGCAACATCAAGTTCAGGATTGTTACAGCTGTAGGAAGCAAGCCTTCAACATTCAATGAATGCATTAGTGTTCAAGATTAAATTCTTATATTTTAATACCCTGCCTAATATTCTCTTATAATAGATATTAAATTAGAGTTTTAATATGAATTTTATTTGTTTTATAGGAATAATGAATCTTAGAAAATACGAATAAAAATTTCAAATTGGATGAAGCAGTTGGTTCAAAAAAATTAAAATGTAGTTATTTGACCAATTACTTGACCCAACTAGCAACCCATCTTCTCATCTCTCTCCACCATGAAAATGAGCCTATGCTTTCGCATTCCCTTTGGCCTAAGCATGCCAGCCCATCACCTCATCTCCTTTCTCTCTCAAGTCATGCGGCATGCATGTGACCAAGTTCCCTCCTAATTCATTTTCTCTTTCCTTCTTCTCCCCCTCATGCATGCCTCATGTGATGCCCCCCTCTTATTTTCTTCTTTTTCCATTATTACACAAACCAGCCTCCCTTTTTTCTCTCTTATCCTCTCCTTCATTTCCCGATAACACACAAAGTCCCCTATCATCTATCTTCTTGTTTTCTCTCTCCTTCTTTATTCACCTTCATCAATTCACCCATTCATTACCGTCATCAACCTCTAGCTGGTACCCTCATCCCCATCTCCATTATCTAACTCTATCATCAATTGGGTTTCAGGTCCTTGCTCTGTTTCGAGTCTAGGTGTGGTTGGTCTCCATTTGTAATGCCTCAAATTTCTAATTACTTAATTAACTTAATCTGGTTATTTAATACCATGGTTGCAGTGAAGGTCTTAACGACTGGAGGCATTACCACCATTGTACTACATAACCTTAACTGGAACACATTCACATTCGTAAGTGCTGTTATACTAGAAGCAGGCAAGACAACTTCAAACTACAATTTAACTTCAGCATAACTACAATATAACTAGATTGAGTGTCTCCTAATACTCTATATTAGGCATGCTTATTTCAAAATATAACTCAACATAACCGTCAAGCTATGTCAGGTTTTCAAGCCATGCAAAAATCCACCGTGAGCCTCGAATGACATCAAATTGCAAAGGTCACGAGCTTTTTCTTCCACTTCTTATTTCCCTTGGCCTATTAGGGACTGGTTGGTCCAATTATTCCTAACTTAAAATAGAAAACACAAAAATATTTCGAAAAATAAGCCAAAGCTTAGTACATTCACCTCATACTGTGAAATGAATCTTTAGAACAACTTAGTTGGAAGCCTGTATTTCCATTCATTTTAGTTCGAAAATAGGGGGGAGAGAGAGAAAGAGATGATAAGCAAAACTGTTATCAGTTATTATTTAAAACTGGAATCCAAACTGATGAGCTCATACGTAAACTACGATCATTGAATATATGTACACCTGCCAACTCGATCGACAAGCCTGACCTGAGGTCGCACGGGTGAACTGAAAGGTGTAAGCTCTGATAATTGATAACTAGTGGATCCACTTGATTACGTAGCAAAATAATGCTTGGAAATAATCCATTAAATTATTGTACATTTTGAGATTTGATATGTATACAAATGTGTGAATTTTCGAAAGGTACATGCAGTGTACCTTAAAATTTTAAAATCTCTTTCCTTTTATAAAAATAGTTGTTCATGGCTTGACAATGATGGAAATAGCCTCATTTCTGCTGCAAATATACACCTAGCATGAGATAGCCTACATAAGTTCACAAAATCTTGGAACCCATACAATAACAATAATTCCTTTGCATGACACCTTATCCTGCTGCATACAACACATAATATCTAGTAGCTTGCCATAAGCTGTTGGACTGTTAGCAAATGATTCATTATAGTAAATTATTATTGCAAATCACCTATGATAATATGGTAGGTGCTCAGACATTTACATTATTACAATGGCTATTCAAATTGATTCAACACATAAATTTTACAACATAATTCACTTCCATTATCTAGAAAGTTAGATGTATTTTGGTACTACGTTAATCATATAAGAAGTTGTGAATGACATCCTCACATTGTGCTATAAACATCACTATATCCAAACATTAGTATGTCTGTGTATCTTAATGAAACCTCTAGATTAAAGGTATCCTCGCAAAACAAATGGGCAACCCTAATTCTTGCAGAATTATTGTTGTGAGTTTGGTAGACTTCTCTAGAATACATACATCAATTGAAGATCAATTGAGTGCTACATTGCTGTACTTTGTTAATGATGGAATCTCGAGGTGTTACCTAACTATGTCGTTGGCCTTAATACCAAGGGCTGACGGTAGGTAAATGGTTACTAAAGCTTCCTTATTATGTAATCTTATGCACAAACTCATAGTCAACGTCTCGTTCAATTCACCCAACACAATTTATAAACAACCCATATAGCTTACAGTGGCCCCCAAACCTAGCTCTGATAACACAATTGTAATGCCTCCAATTCTTAATTACTTAATTATCTTAATCTAGTATTAAATAACCAGATTAAGCTAATTAAGTAATTAGGGAATGGGGGCATTACACCAATGATGGACTACTAGCATCAGTAATGGTGGAGTTCATCATACTGGAACATGAACTCCTTGCCAATCAACCAACATCGTGGTTTGCACTTCCTAATTGTTAATGTAGGCCTTCATTTAATGACTTTGTTTGCTACTTTAATTGCCTTAATTTCTTATTTTTGAGGAATAGTAGGTTAGTTTAGTCCTTTTATATATTGATTGACATTAGTAACTCTAGGTTTGGATATCTGAAATGTGAAAATGCATGTTTGCAATTACCGTGCTAGTTGCACCATGACTCATGATAGACTAGACGCTAATGATTAACATTTTAGATTAATTCAAAATGTGGTTGTTTGTAGACTGGTGCATTTAATTATCAATTTTGCTAATCGTGGTTTATAATTAATTTGAGTTTCATTGGTTTATGATGTGTATAAGAAAAGATAATATAGTGAAAGTTTTCTTAGAAGAATTTGAAGAAATACAAGAAGAATTATATCGAATAGACCCTAATAAATATGATATTGTCTCTAGCGGCTACGATTAACTCTGAAGAAGAGATAAATACTTCAAAAGCAAAAAGTTATTCATAACTTGAAGATGAATACTAAAGAAACAAAGATAGTTCAACAACAAGAACAAGAAAGTAATGAAAACTATACCGGAATAATCACATTCAATTAATGACTTTATGAAAAACTAATAGCCACAAACTAGTCTCTTAAAGATCTTAGAAATTTTATGAAGAAATTAGATGATTTTCGGACAAGAAAATCAATATGATATTTCAAACTAAATACAACAGAACAACCAGTTTGTGTTCAGAATTTACATGGAAATATGAGATTAAAACTAATAACTCAAGAAATAATTGGAAAATTTTTGGGAAAAATTCCCTCAAAACATAGAAATTTGGTTAAATATGAACATTTACAAGGAATACAGATAATCGTAGAAGCATGTTTCAAAGAAGGAGTTAACTCACCTATCATTCTATCATTACATGATCAAATATTTAAAGATATCCAAAACACTCATTTGAGAACTCTACAAGGAAATCTAATTTATTCAAAACTAATTTTTAAAAGTTATCCTAATTATTCTGTTACCCTTAGAAGCAAAAACGTCGAAGAGACACTCAATTTGCAATTTGAAATTTTAACAAATATGGGACTAAAACCTAGAAATGATGCATTATCCTTCTACTGCAGGGGATTATATGTTTTCTATCACACTAATTTTCCCATAAACGAAATAAATCGAAAAGAAAAGATTGTTATAGACCCTATTTCTCTACTGTAAGTATTGATATAGCACCATTAGCTCAAGAAGCTAGATTACCTACACTAACAGATTTCCAACTAGTAGAAGGCGATGAAGCATTGACTAGCTATGAAGCACCATGACTATCTTATACAGAAAGAGGAATGAGAATTTCTAATCTGCCAAGTTTAACAAAAAGTTATATTATGCAAATATTCAGTCCTAGAACCATCACTACAACAAAAACTGATAATAGAACATTGTTTGAGTTTCAAAACTGTGAAATAAAGCTGCAAGTGCACAGCGATGGTCGTAGCACTATACAAGTCGTCCGCAGAGATGGGTTGAATTTAATTTCTAGAATCTAATTATTAAACTAATCAAAACAAACTAAAATTAATTCCAAATAATAATCAAGAATTTAAACTAAGATGAATCACTTAGAATTTAACTAAAACTAATTGAAACTAAAATTAACAACAAAGAAATAAGCTAGAATTAATATAACCCAAACAAGAAACATGAAATTTAAACTAAAGCTAGCATAAAGGAAGAAAGGAGAAGGAACTTACCTCAAGAGGAGATATTATGAGCTATAATGAAGAAATCCATGAGTAAAGATGGATCTTTAAGCGTCACCTTTGAACATGAATCTTGAAAGAGAACTCTTGTAGAGAAATTCCAACTTAAAAGTAAAAGGCTCAAACTGAAATAAAACTAGAGAAATAATATTTAGACTAATAATTTGAATGGCAACTAAAGCTCGAAAATTAAATTGAAACAAGAACTTGAAATCCAATCTCAACTAAAAACTACAAGAATTCTAAAGAACTTCACCAATACTAGAAAAGAAGAAGAGAAGAAGAATTGATGAATTGATGAAGAGATGATTTACAAGAGTCTCCTAAAGCCCCTATTTATACTAATGCTAATTTCCCAATTATAAAGATTGCCCAAATAAAAATCAAATTTTCTACCTTCCTAATAATACCTATATTCTAATTTTCACCCAAAATCCCAATTTTCCCCTCAATTTCTAATTCGTGGCTGCTGGGAAAATGGAAGCAGAGAGCTGGGAAGCTGGGAGGCTGCAACTGGGTCGGCTGGACTGCGCAGGCTGGATCGGTAAAGAATAGGCCCAATCGAGCAAGGGGGAGCAACAAACTTCTCTTTTAGGCTAGGTTTTTCTCTTTTTTTTTTCTATTTCTTCTTCTTGTTTTATTTTGGCCCATCAATCATATTTTCATCACACCATTATTTCCTACAAAAATCAAATAATAAACAAATAAAATTCGAAAAATAATCTCGATTACAAACAAAAACTAAGTTATTAGAAGTACTTAATTTGATAGTTTTGGTGCTCAAACAAATACCTCCACACATAGACTTTGTTCGTCCTCCAGTAAAATGAAAAAAAAATCGAAGTACGACACCTAACTCACTTTTGTAGGAATCACAATTGCACTTAACACGTACAATAAGCTCTTTAAACCCCTAGGTTTCCCATAGTGGATGTGTGTAGTCTCGTGAAGGTCTGCAGAAGATATACCCACAAAATCTTTGGGAAAAAAAAAGAAAAAGAGAGAGAAAATAGAAAATCTTTTTTATTTTTTTCTAAACATACATACATATACACTAAGAAAAACTGTACACACTCAATCAACAAATCACCCATGTAACTAATTATCAAACCATACATAAGCACAATGTACATATCAAAGTCTTGGCCACCAAAGATGACATTTGTACACCAACTTTTCACCCCACAAGCCCTTGTAATAGTGAATGTGACCTAGTGCTCAATGTGCTAGTGTACCATCATCTCAGAGGTTCGACTAATCATGATCAGTCCCACTTGATAAATTTATCGATGCAATTATTTTGGTTGCAAGTTTTTCCAGTAGCAATATTGCCTCAAAAGGTACCAGCCAGTAACGCATACCTCAAAGGAGCACTTGTCATACCTAATTCGAAGGCTTTTATTTTTTATTTTTCTTGCCTTTTTTTTGAATGAAACAAATAAATGACAAGTGGGGGCTTCAACAATGATTGCCTGAATTCCTAAGACAATGGTGCTATGTGAATCAGGATTGGACTCAAGCTATAACAGACTGTCAAGGTTAGAATTGGGATATGAAATGACACTCTTGGGGTCAAGGTCTAGTATGTACACAATGCTCACATGCAACCTGACATTAAGTCCAAGGGGTCAAAATTAATCAAGATAATAGAACTCCCAAAATTACATATAAAATAGAAAATCCTTTTAGATTTTTTTTTTTTTTCAATTTTTTTTCAAAATTTTTAAGCATAGCTTCTTTTTTCCCCACACCAAGATCACATAATGTCCCCATTGTGGGAAAAGGGATTATCAAGCAAAAAGCAGAAAATAAAGTATACCATATACACCATATACAAGGGATAGAACAATGCTACCAGGTCGGATAGTAAATATACCGGAACTACCTCACTGCCCCTCAGTAATCATTGGGTGGTTCATAGAGTATCAGACACTCCACGTCCTCCTCTATAGGGAGTTCTAGGAATTCCTTCTCCACGTCCTCCTCTATAGGGAGTTCTAGGAATTCCTTCAATCGTTAACCATTGACCTTCTGTTTAGCTCAATTAGTAGGATCTTGTATCTCAACTGCACCATAAGAAAATGCATGAGCAACAACAAAAGAGCCCATCTAGCGGGACCTAAGCTTACCTGGAAAGAGGTGCAATCTCGAATCATATAGTAGCACTTTCATACCTGGGACAAAGTCCTTTATAAGAATCATCTTGTCATGAACCAACTTTGTCCTCTCCTTAGACAATCTAGCACTCTCATAGGCTTCAGATCAGATCTCCTCTAACTCACTCAACTGCAGTCGCCTCTCCTCACCTGTTGTAGTAAGATCATAGTTAAACGTCCTAATAGCCCACCAAGCTCTATGGTCAAGCTCAACTGGAAGATGACAAGGCTTCCCATAGACTACCCTATAAGGTAACATACCTAAGGGTGTCTTGAAAGCCATCCTATAAGTCCATAAGGCATCAATAAGATTGTCGGTGCAATCTTTTCTATTCCTGTTGACTGTTTTCTCTAAAATCCATTTTATTTACCTGTTGGACACTTTCACCTATCCATTGGTTTGGGGATGATAAGGAGTGGCTAGCCTATGGATAATAGAATACCATCTCAGTAATGAATCAAAGGATCAATTGTTGAAGTAGGTAACCTGGTCACTGATGATTGCACGAGGCATGCCATACCTAGAAAATATGTTCTCCCTCAAAAATTTTACCACAACCCTAGCCTTCTTCGTCCTAGTGGAGATAACCTCAACCTACTTAGACACATAATCAACAGCTAGTAGAATACACACATTCCCAAAAGAAATTGAAAATGGTCCCATAAAATCAATACCCCACACATCAAAAATCTCCGCAATAATAATGGGGTTGAGGAGCGTCATATCCTTCCTAGTGATACGGCCTAACTGCTGACATCTAGGGCATTTCCTACAGTATTCATGGGCATCTTTAAACAAAGTAGGCCAATAAAATTCACATTGAAATACTTTGGTCATAGTCATTTTTCTGCTAAAGTGCCTCCACAAGCCTAGTCATGGCAAAAAGACAAAATGCTCCTAATCTCATGGTCTGGGATATATCTCCTCACAATTTGATCAGAACAATACTTAAACAGGTAAGGATGATCCCAGATGTAAAATTTTACCAAGTGCAAAAACCTATCTCTGTCATGCTTATTCCAACCCTCAGGCAGTTTACTAATCACAAGATAATTCATAATATCAGCATACCAAGGGTTAGAATGGATCATGAATAATTACTCATTAAGAAAGCACTCAGAAATAGGGGCCTTAGTACCCTTAGCACAGACAATCCTAGATAGGTGGTTAGCAATAGAGTTTTCATAACTCTTCACATCTCTAATCTCACAGTCAAACTCCTGCAGTAGGAGCATCCATCTCACAAGTCTGGGTTTAGCATCCGTCTTTCAAAGAAGGTGCTTAAGTGCAGCATAATCAGTAAAAACAATGACATGAGAACCAATTCGGTAAGGTCTAAACTTCTCAATAGCAAAGACCACAGCTAAAAACTCCTTCTCTATCACAGTATAATTCATTTACGCATCATTTAATGTGTGGCTAGCATAATAAATCACATGGGGTTTCTTATCAATGTGTTGTCCTAGAACAACCTCAACAGCATAGTCAGAAGCGTCACAACAATAACAACAATACCACCTCCCAATGTGGGTCCTGCTTTCATGGGGTCTAGGGAGATCCAGATGTAGGCAATCTTATCTCTATCGGCATCCTTACCCATAGAGAGGCTGAATCTAAGAGACCCACAAAACAAAATTATGTGAAAACATTATATAGAAGAAGAATTTTGTGAAAATATTTAATGCAAAAAACTAAGGGTACGCAGCAGGCAATGAACTAAGATATACTAATAAATCAATTGGTCGTAACTATGTAAACATAAGTACAATATAAGTACAACATAGTAGATGAAAGAACTATACCTTAACAAATAAAGGTAGGCAAACCATGTCTTTTTTCAGATACATATACTACCTGCATACAAATACAACATATGAAAAAACCACAACCAGACCTACCCTACTACAACTAAAAGACCACAATCAAATCAGGTGGCCAACTGTCTGAGATCTAAGCTCCTAATCCTATCCCGCAATAGTCTCCTATCCTGAGCTACGTCCTCCGTCAATCCTACAACTTTCAAGTCCTCTCTAATCACCTTGTTCAAACTCTTCTTTGGTCATCCCCTCGCTCTTTTACCTTCGGGTATGTTAATTCTCTCACATCTCCTTATTGGAGCGTTCACACTCCTTCTTTTCATATGGCCAAACTATCTGAGTCTTGTGCCTCTCATCTTATTTTCGATGGGAGCCACTTTAACTAAGTTTCTGATAACTCCATTCCTAATTCTATCTATTTTTGTCTAACCACATATCCACCTAATCATCGTCATCTCTGCTACCATCAACCTTTGAACCTGTGTCTTTTTAATAGGCCAATACTCCGATCTATATAGTATAGCAGGTCTAACTACCGTATGATAAACTTTGCCTTTTAATGCCACAGGCATCCTCTTATCACATAGTACACCTAAAGCAAACTTCCATTTTTGCCAACCCACTTTTATACAGTGGTTAATATCTTCATCAATATCCCTATTGTGTTGAATAATTGAGCTTAGATATTTAAACTTCTTGACCTTTGGTATCGTCATCCCATCAATGGTGACTTCTCCCCCTGCATCTTTCCTTCCACTGAAACAATAATGTAGGTACTCAGTTTTTGATCTACTTACTCTAAAACCTCTAGACTCCAGTGTATGTCACCATCACTCTAACTTGTCATTAGCACCCTCTCTAGTCTCATCAATAAGAACAATGTTATCTGCAAATAACATACACCATGATAACTCATCTTGAATTCCTTTTGTAAGTTCATCCATAACTAGAGTGAAAAGAAAAGGGCTTAACGCAGAACCTGGTGCAGGCCCATACCAACGTAGAAGTCATTGGTAGCTCCTCCTGGCATCCTAACATTCTTTCTACCTCCCTCGTACATATCCTTAATAACTTGAATATGCACAGGTGACACTCTTTTCTTTTCTAAGTATCTCCATAACATTTCACGCAGAACTCTATCATAAGCCTTTTCTAGGTCAATGAATACCATATGAAGATCTACCTTCCTATCCCTGTACAATCTCATGAGCCTTCTAAGGAGGTAAATCACATCTATGATCAACCTGCTAGGCCTAAAACTAAATTGGTTCTCTGATATCGAAATATTCTTCGGCAACCTTCTCTCAATCACCCTCTCTCATAACTTCATAGTGTGACTCAGCAACTTTATATCCTTATAATTATTACAATTCTGAATATCACCTTTGTTCTTGTATAATGGGATGATTGCACTAAACCTCCATTCTCTGGGCATCTTAGCAGTCCTGAAAATAACATTTAAAAGCTTTGTTAGCCACTCTAATCCCTATTCACCTAAACACTTCCACACTTCCACCGGTGTCTGGTCTGGTCCCTCTACCTTCCTATTGGTCATCTTCTTTAAGGCCTCTTTAATCTCGTCCTTACTGATGGGCTCACACAATCAAGGATCAAGATGCCTCTCACTACTCTCTCTTTTCTTACTTCGAAAATCTTCCATCACTTCACCATTGAGGAGTTTGGAAAAGTACCTTTGCCACCTGTCATTGATTTCTGCATTCTTAGACAGTACCTTATCATTTTCATGTTTGATGCACCTTACAACATCCAAATCCCTTGTTCTTTTCTCTAGCCCTCGCCAATTTAAAGATTTCCTTCTCACCTTCCTTAGACTCCAGTTTCTGATATAACCTATCATAAGGCCTGCTCTTAGCAACAGCAACAACTTTTTTGGCTATCTTTATTGCTGCTTTATATCTAACTCTACTAATCTTCTTCTCTTCATCCGTTCCACTATTTATGAAAGTAGCTTATGCCTCTTTTTTCTCATTGACTTTCTCCTTTACATCTCGTTCCACCACCAAGCGCCCTTGATTTTGTTACCACTTCTCTTAAATATCCCTCGGATTTTCTTAGTCGACCTTCGAATACATTCTGCCATAGCCTCCCACATTGTATCTGCATCCACTGCCTGCCTCCAAGTTCATTCTTCGGTAATCCTCTCTGATAATTTCATAACATTATCCTTAGTAAGATTCCACCACTTAACTCTAGAGTTCCCAACACTCCTCTTCTTCCGCCTTGAGCATTTGAACTCCACGTCCGACATTAGCAACCTATGCTGAGTTCCTAAACACTCACTAGGTATCACCTTGCAATCCTTACACAACCTCCGATTATCCGCCCTATTGAAGAAGTAATCAATTTGAGTCTTTATAGAACCACTCCCGAAGGTCACTAAGTGGTCCTCCTTCTTCTTAAAAAAAGGAGTTTACCACCACCAATTCATAGGCAACCGCAAAGTCCAGAATAGAAACTCCTCCATTGTTTCTCTCCCCATAACCGAAACCTCCGTGAGCCGTATCATACCCATCTTTGTCTTCACCAATATGGCCATTAAGGTCTCTTCCTATGAAAAGCTTTTCGCTCTGAAGAACATCTTGAACGACCATATCCAAATCCTTCCAAAATTGCTTCTTGATATCGTCCTGTAAACCTATTTGAGGTTCATAAACACTCATCACATTTAGGTTTTCTGATCCCACCAATACCTTAATGGCCATAATTCGATCACTCTTACCTTACTTCAACAACAAAGTCAACCAACTCCTTATCAACCAAAATGCGAACCCTATTCCTTACCTTGTTTGACCCCGAATACCACAACTTATACCCATCAACTTCTCTAACTTAAGCCCCTACCCACTTAGTCTCTTGAACACAGGCTATATCAATCCTACGTCTATGCAAGACTTAACTAATTCTATTGACTTACCAGTAAGAGACCCAACATTCCAAGACGCTAAGTACACCTTCCGAAACCCTACACCCCTCCTAACCCCATTTTCCCCTGGAGGACTGATTGAGGCTACTACATTACTAGCCACTAGCTTAAGCTACCAACCCTACCCTCAGCAATGAAATATTATAATAATAATAATAATAATAATAATAATAATAATAATAATAATAATAATAATAATAATAATAATAATAAAAAATAAGTTTGCACTTAAGAATAATGGGGAAGTAAATGAATAAAATCACCCTAAAATAATTACTGGGTGGGCTCAGCTAATAGGCCACAAGCAAAGTACTGAAACTAAAAGGCAAAGAGGCACTTGCTAGAAAGAACAACAAATAAGTTAATAAGACTAGAAATCTACTTGGCAAGAATACTCAACTAGTCAATAGTAAAGCTAATAATTTAAAAAATATAATCGTACCAGTACTACCAACAACGATGACAAATACAATAGACACAATAAAGGTTTAAAGTAATACCAGTAGTAACAATAAAAGTAGTAGAAAAAACGGAAATAGAAATAAACAGCAGTTATGGCGCTGACTGATTCTAGTGCCAATAATATGAGATAAACAATAAAAGGAGAGATAAACAATATTTAATTATTCTTTTATTTATTGTAATAATAGAATAACTAAATAAATCGATAAATAAATAAACACTAAAGCTAATACAGCTGCTATGCGGGATGCTAATAATCTTAACACTACCACAATAATAATTATAATACTAATACTACTACTGGAAACAATAAGGAACCCAAAAACTCCACAATAAAACTGATGGTTAAAAAGGGAAAATGTGCCTAGAATAAACAAAAGGTAGGAAGCAATTTGACAGAACCAGCCAATACACGCAAGCAAGCTACTCACACTACTCACGCTACTCACAATTGCCTTAGCACAAAAATGGAAAGAACAATAGACCAGCTTTACCTACCCCACTGTGGCTTTACCTCTACTAGGCGCTTGAGGTTACCCAATGGTCGCTGCCACCCAATGCGCAATGGTCACTGCCACCCAACTGGATACACCACCAGCCGCTTGTGTCACTGGGCGATCACCGGAGATAGCCTATGCATGCAGGTGACTAGGTGTCGGATTGACTCACGATTGATCCTAGGCACTACTGGTGAGGTGAGGACGGTGCTCAGTTGTTCCTGGAAGCGCCAAAGGAGGAAATAATATCCTCTGAAGAAGCAAATGGGTGAAATTACGTGGAGATGAGAGGTAAATGGGGCTGCAATGGCTAGTGATGGTTGCTAAATAGCTTCGAAGCTATCGGATGAGGTAGAGAGTTATCGCCAAGGGGCCTCAACAAGGGCCTCCTACTGCTCTATGACCCTCTGTCTCTCTCTCTTTCTCTTAAATGAAAATGTAGAGTGTTCCCTCCCCGGTGATGATGATGATGAACACCAAATTAATTAGCAGCCAAATGTGTTGTCAAGGATGATTACAATGCAGTGTACCGCCAATGTGTTATTTAGAATTAATTAGTAGCTGAAACAGGGGCCACTCAATAACTGCTTTTAATCTTTGTAAACTCACATAGAAGATCAGAGTAATATTGAAGACCAACTTACTGAGTAAGACTAGTCTCAATTGAAATCACCAGAAAGATAAAGAGAGAGAGAGAGAGAGATGTCTTCAGCCAGTCAAAAGCATCACACATTAATTCAAAAGACTCACCCTAGATAGGAGGATGTAGAATAGGCGCAGTGGTTAAGGCTTTTTTCAGCTTAGTGAATGCCTCTACACACTCCTCAGAGAAGTGGAAGGGCATATCCTTAGCTGGAAGAATGGACAAGGGCTCAGCAATTTTACTAAAGTTCTGAGTAAATCTGCGATAAAATCCAGCATGTCCAAGAAATGACCTAACATCTTTCACACAGGTGGGAGGGGGAAGATTAGCAATTAAATCAATTTTGGCCTTATCAACCTCAATACCATCACTAGAAATCACATGGCCTAAGATTATCTCCTTCTTTACCACAAAGTGACATTTCTCCCAGTTTAAAGTTAAATTTTACTCCTGCATCTTTTCAAAACTTTTTCTAAGTTGATTAAACAATTATCAAAACAATTTCACTCTTGCAGAGTCGGGTTTAACCTTCTCTGTTAGTCCCAGCAAGGTCTAGCACCATCCACTAAATCGATCCCATACTGCACAACTGTAGGGCTAATACCTTTGTTATCTCCTAAGGTCCATCCTAAGGCTTCTTTGTTTTCCTTAAGTCTAGTAATTTTTCCTCTTGGTCTTGGTCCAAATTAGAAGCAACAATCATAAGTAACGACTCATTAGGCCCGAAAAAAACATACTTTAGGGAGTCAGGCAGGGATTTTAGATCAAGTGACACAGCAGAAGTATCACAAATAAAAGCAATCTCAGCTATGAAGTCCACATAGCATGTATTAAAGTCGAACACATCATATTAAGGCTATCATCTGTAAAGAAGGACTCATACTCAACAACAAAGTCATCCACGTGCTCAAATTCCAACTCATCATAAGAAAAGTCACTAACCTAATTAAGGGTAGAATGATCCGTATCATCAAACCATCAGGATATCTTTGCAAGTTAAAGATATTCAAATCAAGAGTCATTTTGCCAAAAGATAGTTTCATTATCCCATTCCTTCAGTTAATCAGAGCATTGGATGTAGTTAATAAAGGGCACCCCAAAATTACAGGAATATGAGACTCAACGTTAGGCACTCTCTCAGTATGAAGAACCACAAAGTCAATAGGAAATATGAATTCTTCCACTTTAATGAGCACGTCCTCCACTACACCTTGAGGTATTCTAATAGATTTGTCAGTTAATTTGAGGCTAATCTTGATAGGTCTCAGCTCACCTAATCCAAGTCTCTTATAAATAGTTAATGGAAGCAAGTTTACACTAGCTCCCAAGTCCAGTAAAGCTCTATGAATGACCTGGTCATCTATCACTGTGAAAATGGTAGGACAACCTAGGTCTTTGTGTTTGACAGGAATCTGATTAGAAATAATAAAGCTAACATTAGAGGCTAAGAAAGCTCTCTTAGGCACAACAGTTATCCTCTTAGTAGTGCAAAGCTCCTTCAGAAATCTAGCATACGGGGGCATTTGTTGGAGAGCATCCAGCAGGGGAATGTTAATTTTGACTTGGGAGAACATATCCCTGATCTTATCAATATGAGCATGGTCCTTTTAAGCTAGTTAGGGAAAGGAGCTACAAGTTTTTGAGCCTATATGAGAGGGATAGAAGTAGTCTTAGGAAGAGGTGTGGTCACTATAAAAGTAGGTTCATCCTCTTTAGACTATCCAGAATCATCAGTAGTAATGGTAGGGGGTGTATCATATTTCTCATTCATATTATCACCCATATGATTATCAATCTCTTTACCCAATGTCAATGTTATGATAGTATTAACCTTCCTAAAAGTGTTAGAGCAGAGTCAGAGGAGGTTCAATTCTCTGGGTTGGTCTCAGGGCGACTAGGAAATGTTCCTTTCTCCCTATTTGCTACAGTAAACTGGGAGAATTATTCAGTTATTGCTCTAAGAATTCTTTCATTATTTTCTTTCAATATTCTTTCCATGTCACTTAGAATTCTCTTCTCATATTTATCAAGTTCACTATAACCAAGAGGAGGCTGAGACTGGGCATTAGATGTCATAGGAGGAGGAACTGGTTGTCTAGGCCCATTGTTAAGCTTGTCGAGAGCTACAAATTTAACTATTATTTCGGTTATTAAATACCTTTTATAGCATAGGGAAGTACGGATCGATCCACGAGGAAAGATTGTTTTAAAAAGGCTAGCTTAATCCTAAATGATCTTATTAATCCAATTTATTAAATCTAATCTTAATAATTCTAAAATAATTAATATCTAATTAATAAAAATCTAGAAAAAAAACCTAATGATGCTCCTAAATATTTGGATTATATTCTGGAAAGGAAATAATAAAAAGCTTTCCTAAATAATCTAGTAAAATAAAAGCAGAAGAGTAACTGAAATTCTAATAAAAAATCAGAACAGCAAATAATAACTAGAAAATAAATATTAAAAATGTCAAACAGTAACCTAAAATATTATTCTTCAAGTATATGAGCTTGTAACTCCTCAACTGTATCCAAATAATTTCAAAAAAATCAAATCATAAAATTACCACAGAATATCAATGCAGAATATTAAATCTGAAATTAGAAATAAAATAATCTGCATAAATATAAATATAAAAATAATCACGAAAGTCACCCTAATTCTAGGACATAATTTTATGGACTTAACAATACCTAATATTCGTGAATTAACAATTAAAATCAAAATTTTCAGAATTAATAACCTAAAAACCTATACATATCCAATTCACAAAATAATTTAGAAAAATTACCAAATAACTTCCAAAAATTGCGGAATTAAATATGGGCAGACTAGGACACTATATAAACTCTAAGAACTGATAAAAATCAAAAAAGAACAAAAATAACTATTTTTAGTCTAATTTCTAACAAACCGGTAATCAAATACTAAAACTAAATATAAATTAATCTAAAATTATAACCACTCTAAAAATCAAAATCTAAACTATCTAAAATTACCTAGATACTTCTAAAAGACTATACTTTTTGGGGGGGTTCGATTGAAATTATACTGAAGCTAATAAAAATAGAACAAACTAATCAAATTAACTCTAAGCAATAAATAATGATCAAAAATTGTCAAATTTATGAAGGATACTTAGTATAATCTCAATCCACCATGCAAATTAATATTTATCATTAACACACAAGTTAATTTCATTCATTAGGTAAACTGTAGAAGACATCCACTAGCGGTTCTTCCCTGTTTTTCCTTAGATTCTAGTTTACTTAGGTCCAGCCCTAATATAAGCCCTGCTAATTTGATAATCTTTACACCAGCGCAAAAATTTAACCAAACTAGAGCATTAAGAATTAGAAAGCATCATTTAGTACTTTGTAGCCAATTTACCAGCAAATCGATTTAACAAAGATCTAAAGTGATTACCTAATTAAAAGAAATAGATTTGAGCCATCCATGATTAATTAGGTTGATACCTAAGCCTAAAAGACTATAACTTTTATGCATTATAATCTTCTAAACTATCAATTGAAATTGTATTTAATCAATTAGCATGCATTCTAATTGATTTAACACAAATTTCATAGACGATAAACGATAAACGCTAATCGCTAAAGAATCATGAATACAAATCACCTAGACATTAAAGCATAAAACTTGTTTCAAAATAATTAATTTAGCATGGCTTCAAGAAGATTATACTAAGCACATGAAAATTACTCACTCACATTGAGAATAAAATCACAATATTTATCAATAATAATCATGTTCAATGATCAACTATCAAGATAAAATAACAACCCTAATAACAATACATGAAATAATGATAAAAGATATACTTTTGAGAGGAGGATGAGTGCGTGGGTGGTGAGGCTGGCGTGTATGGCTGATTGTGTGGTGATAGATGACGAGGAGCCTAGAAGAGGACGAAGAAGAGGAGGATGATGAAGGATGATGATGACTTGCGTATGGTGGCCGTGAATGAAGCGGAAAGGAGATGAGCATTTGGCGTGGAGATGGATGGATGATTATTCAAGGTGGAAGCTCGGTGATGGTCCTTATGGTGATGGTGATGATGATATATATAGGGAAGAAAGGAGGGGTGTGATTAGGGTTAGTAATTAGGGTTTCCTTCTTCCTTTCTTCCTTAGACTTCTTCTCCCTCAAGACTTCTAGCTTCTCTCCAACTCTTGAAATGCTAGCCCAGACAATATCTTCATAATTATCCTTATTTGGACCGTCTTCTGCCCAAGTGTGTAAAACCCGAGCCTCAACGACTCGTCTTCTCCTCTTTATTAAAACAATGCCTAACCTGAAAAATATATAAATTAAAGTAAATTAGATGAAATAAAATATATAATATAATCAAAATAATCATTAAAATAATGCATGATTTTTGGCTTAATAAATTCTCCCACACTTAGACTTTGGACGTCCTTATGTAAAGAAATCTTAGACTCGACCTAAACCCTACCCTCTTTCTTCCTTATAAAGTCATGCATAACTATGATGCTCATAATAGGCCTTGACTTGCTTTAAAAACAGTTTTATAGAAAATTAATTAGTTTTTCCTTTTATAAGTGAATAACTACTAGACATCTAACTACCATCAGAGAGTTTATTCATTAGCCTCACAATATTTCCATAATGAAGTAACAAGATCAGTAATTACCCATCTCTTCTGATTATGCATACACCGATCAAGAGGTCTAAAAAAAGTTAAGATAGAGTAGTTTAGGCATGGTATGGCTATAGAGACTATTGAATTAGATAGAATAACTCATTGAATTGATTCTAAACTTGCCTTGCACTTATTTCTCTTTCATTTTTTTTTTTAAACTCCACTTGCGCACATATTCGAGGCCCATATAGGGTCTTAGAAATTAAACACTCCCTGTTTCACACTCACCCGAATAGAGGTACTGGAGCAAACCTTTTATTTTCATCATTACTTTTATTTATTTTATTGACTCACTAGTATGGGAAGCAAGCTTTCCAGTGACAATATTGCCTCAAAGGGTGGCACCCAATAGCGCATGCCTCAAAGGGGTACTTGTCATTCTCGACTTTGACTCTTTTTTTTTTCTTTTTTTTTTTGAAGTTATTCTACTAATTCAATAGTCTAGGAAATAGGTAGGTCATTTTATTGCCTCTATACGGCTATATAACATGATAAAATAAGATGAATAATTATGATAGTTACTCATTAAAGAGATATATGAGGATCAACTCAATCTTCTCTGAAAGACAGCTAGCATGCTTAGAAGTCTTTACTCATAAAAGAATAAACTATAAAATAGCTAAGAAAATTTTAAAAAAAAATTTAAACAAGCAAGCCTAGCATAAACTCATACCATGCATTATTCATAAGAAAAAAAATTTTCAGAATAAATACAGCAGGAATTAAATACAGGATGCACCTCCCCACACTTAATTCATGCATTGTCCCTAATGCATGCAAAAAGATAGAAATAATGAAAATAAAAACAAAATTAAATAGGTACTTTCCTAAAAATGTTGGGTTGCCTCCCAACCAGTGCTTTTGTTTATAGTCGTTGGCTCGACTTCATGAAGCTCCTGGATCCTCTAGTTGGATCTCTTCTAATAAATCATCATTAATCTGATATGGCACTCTTTGAAACTTAGCATGATCAAGTCACTTAGTAAGCATAGTCAAAAATTCATCTTCATTGGATAAGTCATAAATATCTTGGGGCAATTCAGTAATAATATCAAGTGCATACATGTAACTCACATCAGCAGGGAATCTTATGGCATTAAAAATATTAAATTTAATAACTTTCCTATCAAATTCCATAATTAATGTTCCTTCATGCATATCAATTTTAGTCCTAGCTGTTTTCAAAAATGGCCTGCCTAGCAAGATGGAAATATCATGACATGCATCACCCATGTTCATCACATAAAAATTAGCAGGAAACACAAGTTCATTCACTTGGACTAAGACATCCTCTAACACTCCATCTGGATAAATACTACTCCTATCAACTAACTGAAGCACTACACCAGTTTTGTTTAACTCACCCAGTTCAGTTTGTTCTAAACAGACCTAGGCATGACATTAATGGAAGCACCCAAATCAAGTATAGCCTTATCAAAGTAAAGATGTCCTATTTTACAAGGAACAGAGAACACATCTGGGTCTTTGCACTTAGGGGGAAGTTTTCTTTGAAAAACTGTAGATACATTTTCCACCACACTCACCTTTTCATTCCCTACTAATTTCCTTTTAGTAGCACATAATTCTTTCAAGAACTTAGCATAACGAGGCACCTGTTTAATGGCATCAAGGAGAGGTATGTTGATCTCTACCTTCTTTAATGTCTCTAAGATTTCTTGGTTAGCCTCATTCACCTTAGAAGTAGGGTTTCGAAATCTACTAGGAAAGGATGGAATTGGTTTATAAGGTTCTCTTTTCTTCTCTCCTATTTCCTTAGTAGTTTGATTAGAATCTATATTTAACTCTAGTTCAGCTCCTTTGACCTCTAACTCAAGCTCAACCTCTCTACTCTTCCTAGGCTCTTATAACTCTTTCCCACTCCTAATTCTTATGGCACTAACATTCTCTTTAGGGTTAGGGTAAGGTTGAAATGGTAACCTATTTTGCATTTCAGCCTACAAGTTGCTAACTATGATATCAGTTGCCGTCTGTTTCTCTTGAACCTGCTTAAGAGTTGTCTCCAAAATCTGGAACCTATCATCCATCTTCTTAAGGACTTATTCAAGTAGAAAGTTAGTCCTGTCTTGATTAAAGGTTGACGAGATATTTGGTCAAAATCAGGTGGATTGGTTTGAGGGCCATACCTAAGATTAGGGTGGTCTCTCCATCCTTCATTATAAGTGTTAGAATAGGGATCATACATTCTTTGACCTTGGTTAGAATAGACAGCATTAACATTACCCTCTTGAAGTGTAGGACATGCATCAGTAGGATGCCCCTCTAGACAACAAATACCACATATGACTGCTTTTTGTACTCCCCCAGTAACAATCTTATTCAACATAGCAGTAATATAAGATAACTGACTCTCTACAGATAAACTAGAACCAATCTCATTAACCCTTTTAATTTGTGACTCCCGAGCACCAAACTGTTGAGTATTTTGGGCCATTAATTAAATAAATTTCTAGCCTCTGTAGGAGTTTTATTAACTAGAGCCCCTCCACTAGTAGCATCAACCATATTATGATCCATAGGAAGCAAACCCTCATAAAAATATTGAATCAACAACTGTTCAGTTATTTGATGTTGGGGACAACTAGCACACAATTTATTAAATCTTTCCCAGTACTCACAAAAAGTTTCCCCATTCATTTGTTTGATTCCACATATATCCTTCCTAATAGATCCAATTCGGGATGCTGGAAAAAATTTCTCTAAAAATAATTTATGCAATGCAGTCCATGTAGAGAAAGATCCAGCAGGCATGTAATACAACCAATCCTTAGCATTACCAAGCAAAGAAAAGGGAAACACCCTCAATCTAATTTGGTCCTCAGGAATCCCCTCAGGCACCATAGCAGAGCATGTAATAAGGAATTCACTAATATGACGATATGGGTCCTGTCCAGCTAATCCATGAAACTTAGGTAATAGATTGATGAATCCAGAGTTCAGTTTTAGAGGTTTATCTAATGCAGTATAAGTAATGGACATGGGTTAGGTTTCTAGGTTAGGGGCAGCAAGTTCCCTAAGAGTGGACATTCTTACCTCTTTAATCTTAAGACTTACTGATTTAGAACAACCTTTTTTATTTTTATCTACTAATATTTGCTCCTTGTCCTCTCCAATTTTCTTACCACTTCTGAATCTCGGGCAATCTGCAAAAAATAAAATAAAAACAATAAAAGTAGTAAAATTAGATAGAAGTAACTAACAATTTTATTTTCTTTCCCCGGCAACGGCGCCAAAATTTGTTAAGCTTGTCGAGAGCTACAAATTTAACCACCACTTCAGTTATTAAATACTTTTTATGGCATAGGGAAGTAGGGATCGATCCACGAGGAAAGATTATTTTAAAAAGGCTAGCTTAATCCTAAATGATCTTATTAATCCAATTTATTAAATCTAATCTTAATAATTCTAAAATAATTAAAATCTAATGAATAAAAATCTAGAAAAAAAAAACCCAATGATGGTCCTAAATATTTGGATTATATTCTAGAAAGGAAACAGTAAAAAGCTTTCCTAAATAATCTAGCAAAATAAAAACAGAAGAGTAACTGAAATTCTAATAAAAAATCAGAATAGCAAATAATAATCAGAAAATAAATATTAAAAATGTCAAACAGTAACCTAAAATATTATTCTTCAGGTATATGAGCTTGTAACTCCTCAACTGTATCCAAATAATTTCAAAAAAATCAAATCATAAAATTACCACAGAATATCAATGCAGAATATTAAATCTAAAATTAGAAATAAAATAATCTGCATAAATATAAATACGAAAATAATCACAAAAGTTACCCTAATTCTAGGACACAATTTTATGGACTTAACAATACCTAATATTCGTGAATTAACAATTAAAATCGAAATTTTCAGAATTAATAACCTAAAAACCTGCACATATCCAATTCACAAAATAATTCAGAAAAATTATCAAATAACTTTCAAAAATTACGGAATTAAATATGGGCAGACTAGGACACTAAATAAACTCTAGGAACTGATAAAAATTGAAAAAGAACAAAAATAACTATTTTTAGTTAATTTCTAACAAACTAGTAATTAAATACCAAGACTGAATATAAATCAATCTAAAATTATAACCACTCTAAAAATCAAAATCTAAACTATCTAAAATTACCTACACACTCCTAAGAGACTATACTTTTGGGGAAGGTTCGATTGAAATTATATTGAACCTAATAAAAATAGAACAAACTAATTAAATTAACTCTAAGCAACAAATAATGATCAAAAATTGTCAAATTTATGAAGGATGCTTAGTATAATCTCAATCCACTATGCAAATTACTATTTATCATTAACACACAAGTTAATTTCATTCATGAGTTAAACTATATAAGACATCCACCAGCAGTTCTTCCCCGTTTTTCCTTATGTTCTAGTTTACTTAGATCCAGCCCTAATATAAACCCTACTAATTTGATAATCTTTACACCAGCGTAAAATTTAACCAAACTAGAGCATTAAGAATTAGAAAAACATCATTTAACACTTTGTAACTAATTTACCAGCAAATCGATTTAACAAAGATCTAAAGCAATTACCTAATTAAAAGAGATGAGTTTGAGCCATCCATGAATAGTTAGGTTGATACCTAAGCCTAGAAGACTATAACTTTTACATATTATAATCTTCTAAACTATCAATCAAAATTGTATTTAATCAATTAGCATGCATTCTAATCGATTTAACACAAATTTCATAAATGATAAAAGATAAATGCTAATCGCTAAAGAATCATGAATATAAATCAACTAGGCATTAAAGTATAAAACTTGTTTCAAAATAATTAATTTAGCATGGCTTCAAGAAGATTATACTAAGCACATGAAAATTACTCACTCATATTGAGAATAAAATCACAATATTTATCAATAATAATCATGTTCAATGATCAACTATCAAGATAAAATAACAACCCTAATAACAATACATGAAATAATGATAAAAGATATACTTTTGAGAGGAGGATGGGTGCGTGGATGGTGAGGCTGGTGTGTATGGCTGGTTGCATGGTGGTAGATGACGAGGAGCCTAGAAGAGGACGAAGAAGAGGAGGATGATGAAGGATGATGATGACTTGCGTATGTTGGCCGTGAATGAAGAGGAAAGGCGATGAGTGTTTGGCATGGAGATGGATGTATAGGGAAGAAAAAAGAGGTGTGATTAGGGTTAGTAATTAGAGTTTCATTCTTCCTTTCTTCCTTAAACTTCTTCTCCCTCAAGAGTTCTAGCTCTTCTCCAACTCTTGAAATCCTAGCCTAGACAATATCTTAATAATTATCCTTATTTGGACTGTCTTCTGCCCAAGGATGTAAAACCCAAGCCTCAACGACCCGTCTTCTCCTCTTTATTAAAACAATGCCTAACCTGAAAAATATATAAATTAAAGTAAATTAGTTGAAATAAAATATATAATATAATCGAAATAATCATTAAAACAATGTATGATTTTTGGCTTAACAAATTCCCCCACACTTAGACTTTGGACGTCGATATGCAAAGAAATCTTAGACTCGACCTAAACCCTACCCTCTTTCATCCTTATAAAATCATGCATAACTATGACGCTCATAATAGGCCTTGACTTGCTTTAAAAACAGTTTTATAAAAAATTAATTAGTTTTCCCTCCTATAAGTGAATAATTACTAGACATCTAACTACCATCAGAGAGTTTATTCATCAGCCTCATAATATTTCCATAATGAAGTAAAAGATCAGTAATTACCCATCTCTTCTGATTGTGCATACACTGATCAAGAGGTCTAAAAAAAGTTAAGATAGAATAATTTAGGCATGGTATAGCTATAGAGACTATTGAATTAGATAGAATAACTCATTGAATTGATTCTAAACTTGCCTTGTACTTATTTCTCTGTCATTTTTTTTTTTCAAACTCCACTTGCGTATGTATTCGAGGCCCATATGGGGTCTTAGAAATTAAACACTCCCTGTATCACACTCACCCGAATAGAGGTGCTGGAGCAAACCTTTTATTTTCATCATTACTTTTATTTATTTTATTGACTCACTAGTATATGAATCAAGCTTTCCAGTGACAATATTGCCTCAAAGGGTGGCACCCAATAGCGCATGCCTCAAAGGGGTACTTGTCATTCCCGACTTTGACTCTTTTTTTTTCTTTTTTTTTTGAAGTTATTCTACTAATTCAATAGTCTAGGAAATGGGTAGGTCATTTTATTGCCTTTGTACGACTATATAACATGATAAAATAAGATGATTAATTATGATAGTTACTCATTAAAGAGATATATAAGGATCAACTCAATCTTCTCTGAAAGACAGCTAGCATGCTTAGAAGTCTTCATTCATAAAAGAATAAACTATAAAATAGCTAAGAAAATTATAAAAAAAATTTAAACAAGCAAGCCTAGCATAAACTCATATCATACATTATTTATAAGAAAAAAAATTTTCAGAATAAATACTGCAGGAATTAAATGCATGATGCACCCCCCATACTTAATTCATGCATTGTCCCTAATGCATGCAAAAAGATAGAAATAATGAAAATAAAAACAAAATTAAATAGGTATTTCCCTAAAAATGTTGGGTTGCCTCCCAACCAGTGCCTTTATTTATAGTCGTTGACTCGACTTCATGAAGCTCCTGGATCCTCTAGTTGGATCTCTTCTAATAAATCATCATTAATCTGATATGGCACTTTTTGAAACTTAGCCTGATCAAGTCTCTTAGTAAGCATAGTCAAAAATTCATCTTCATTGGATAAGTCATAAATATCTTGGGGCAATTCAGCAATAATATCAAGTGCATACATGTAACTCACATCAGCAGGGAATCTCATGGCATTAAAAATATTAAATTTAATAACTTCTCCATCAAATTCCATATTTAATATTCCTTCATGCACATCAATTTTAGTCCTAGCTGTTTTCAAAAATGGCTTGCCTAGCAAGATGGGAATGTCATGACGTGCATCACCCATGTTCATCACATAAAAATCAGCAGGAAATACAAGTTCATTCACTTGGACTAAGACATCCTCTAACACTCCATCTGAATAAATACTGCTCCTATCAACTAACTGAAGCACTACACCAGTTTTCTTTAACTCTCCTAAGTTCAGTTTATTATAAATAGACCTAGGCATGACATTAATGGAGGCACCCAAATCAAGCATAGCCTTATCAAAGTAAAGATGTCCTATTTTACAAGGAACAGAGAACACACCTGGGTCTTTGCACTTAGGGGGAAGTTTCCTTTCAAAAACTGCAGATACATTTTCCCCCACACTCACCTTTTCATTCCCTACTAATTTCCTTTTAGTAGCATATAATTCTTTCAAGAACTTAGCATAACGAGGCACCTGTTTAATGGCATCAAGGAGAGGTATGTTGATCTCTACCTTCTTTAATGTCTCTAAGATTTCTTGGTTAGCCTCATTCACCTTAGAAGTAGGGTTTCGAAATCTACTAGGAAAGGGTGAAATTGGTTTATAAGGTTCTCTTTTCTTCTCTCCTATTTCCTTAGTAGTTTGATTAGAATCTATATTTAACTCTGGTTCAGCTCCTTTGACCTCTAACTCAAGCTCAACCTCTCTACTCTTCCTAGGCTCTTGTAACTCTTTCCCACTCCTAATTCTTATGGCACTAACATTCTCTTTAGGGTTAGGGTAAGGTTGAGATGGTAACCTATTTTGCATTTCAGCCTACAAGTTACTAACTATGATATCAGTTGCCGTCTGTCTCTCTTGAACCTGCTTAAGAGTTGTCTCCAAAATCTAGAACCTATCATCCATCTTCTTAAGGACTTGTTCAAGTAGGAAGTTGGTCCTGTCTTGATTAGAAGGTTGACGAGATATTTGGTCAAAATCAAGTGGATTGGTTTGAGGGCCATACCTAAGATTAGGGTGGTCTCTCCATCCTTCATTATAAGTATTAGAATAGGGATCATACCTTCTTTGACCTTGGTTAGAATAGACAGCATTAACATTACCCTCTTGAAATATAGGACGTGCATCAGTAGGATGCCCCTCTAGACAACAAATACCACATATAACTGCTTTTTGTACTCCCCCAGTGACAATCTTATTCAACATAGCAGTAATATAAGATAACTGACTCTCTACAGATGAACTAGAACCAATCTCATTAACCCTTTTAATTTGTGACTCCCGAGCACCAAACTGTTGAGTATTTTGGGCCATTAAATTAAATAAGTTTCTAGCCTCTGCAGGAGTTTTATTAACTAGAGCCCCTCCACTAGCAGCATCAACCATATTACGATCCATCGGAAGCAAACCCTCGTAAAAATATTGAATCAATAACTGTTCAGTTATTTGATATTGGGGACAACTAGCATATAATTTATTAAATCTTTCCCACTACTCACAAAAAGTTTCCCCATTCATTTGTTTGATTCCACATGTATCCTTCCTAATAAATCTAATTTGGGATGCTGGAAAAAATTTCTCTGAAAATGATTTATGCAATGCAGTCCATGTAGAGAAAGATCCAGCAGGCATGCAATACAATCAATCCTTAGCATTACCAAGCAAAGAAAAGGGAAAGACCCTCAATCTAATTTGGTCCTCAGGAATCCCGTCAGGCACCATAGCAGAGCATATAATAAGGAATTCACTAATATAACGATATAGATCCTATCCAGCTAATCCATGAAACTTAGGTAATAGATTGATGAATCCAGAGTTCAGTTTTAGAGGTTTATCTAATGCAGTATAAGTAATGGACATGGGTTGGGTTTCTAGGTTAGGGGCAGCAAGTTCCCTAAGAGTGGACATTCTTACCTCATTAATCTTAAGACTTACTGATTTAGGACAACCTTTTTTATTTTTATCTCCTAATATTTGCTCCTTATCCTCTCCAATTTTCTTACCACTTCTTAATCTCGGGCAATCTGCAAAAAATTAAAATGAAAACAATAAAAGTAGTAAAATTAGATAGAAGTAACTAGCAATTTTATTTTCTTTTCCCGACAACGGCGCCAAAATTTGTTAAGCTTGTTGAGAGCTACAAATTTAACCACTACTTCGGTTATTAAATACTTTTTATGGCATAGGGAAGTAGGGATCGATCCATGAGAAAAGATTGTTTTAAAAAGGCTAGCTTAATCCTAAATGGTCTTATTAATCCAATTTATTAAATCTAATCTTAATAATTCTAAAATAATTAAAATCTAATGAATAAAAATCTGGAAAAAACAAACCCAATGATGGTCCTGAATATTTGGATTATATTCTAGAAAGGAAACAGTAAAAAGCTTTCCTAAATAATTTAGCAAAATAAAAACAGAAGAGTAACTGAAATTCTAATAAAAAATCAGAACAGCAAATAATAATCAGAAAATAAATATTAAAAATGTCAAACAGTAACCTAAAATATTATTCTTCAGGTATATGAGCTTGTAACTCCTCAACTGTATCCAAATAATTTCAAAAAAATCAAATCATAAAATTACCATAGAATATCAATGCAGAATATTAAATATGAAATTAGAAATAAAATAATCTACATAAATATAAATACGAAAATGATCACAAACGTTACCCTAATTCTAGGACACAATTTTATGGACTTAACAACACCTAATATTCATGAACTAACAATTAAAATCGAAATTTTCAGAATTAATAACCTAAAAACCTGCACATATCCAATTCAAAAAATAATTCAGAAAAATTATCAAATAACTTCCAAAAATTACGGAATTAAATATGAGCAGACTAGGACACTAAATAAACTCTAGGAACTCATAAAAATTGAAAAAGAGCAAAAATAACTATTTTTAGTCTAATTTCTAACAAACTAGTAATTAAATACTAAAACTGGATATAAATCAATCTAAAATTATAACCACTCTAAAAATCAAAATCTAAACTATCTAAAATTACCTACACACTCCTAAAAGACTATACTTTTGGGGGGGGGTTCGATTGAAATTATATTGAATCTAATAAAAATAGAACAAACTAATCAAATTAACTCTAAGCAGCAAATAATGATCAAAAATTGTCAAATTTATGAAGGATGCTTAGTATAATCTCAATCCACCATGCAAATTAATATTTATCATTAACACACAAGTTAATTTCATTCATGAGTTAAACTGTAGAAGACATCCACCAGCAGTTCTTCCCCGTTTTTCCTTAGGTTCTAGTTTACTTAGGTCCAACCCTAATATAAACCCTACTAATTTGATAATCTTTACACCAGCGTAAAAATTTAACCAAACTAGAGCATTAAGAATTAGAAAAACATCACTTAACACTTTGTAACCAATTTACCAGCAAATCGATTTAACAAAAATCTAAAGCGATTACCTAATTAAAAGAGATGGGTTTGAGCCATCCATGATTAATTAGGTTGATACCTAAGCCTAAAAGACTATAACTTTTACGTATTTGAATCTTCTAAACTATCAATCGAAATTATATTTAATCAATTAGCATGCATTCTAATCGATTTAACACAAATTTCATAACGATAAACGATAAACGCTAATCGCTAAAGAATCATGAATATAAATCAACTAGGCATTAAAGCATAAAACTTGTTTCAAAATAATTAATTTAGCATGGCTTCAAGAAGATTATACTAAGCACATGAAAATTACTCACTCATATTGAGAATAAAATCACAATATTTATCAATAATAATCATGTTCAATGATCAACTATCAAGATAAAATAAGAACCCTAATAACAATGCATGAAATAATGATAAAAGATATACTTTTGAGAGGAGGATGGGTGCGTGGATGGTGAGGCTGGTGTGTATGGCTGGTTGCATGGTGGTAGATGACGACGAGCCTAGAAGGCGACGAAGAAGAGGAGGATGATGAAGGATGATGATGACTTGCGTGTGGTGGCCGTGAATGAAGAGGAAAGGAGATGAGTGTTTGGCGTGCAGGTCGATGGATGATTCTTCAAGGTGGAAGCTCGGTGATGGTCTTTATGGTGATGGTGATGATGATATATATAGGGAAGAAAGGAGGAGTGTGATTAGGGTTAGTAATTAGGGTTTCCTTCTTCCTTTCTTCCTTAAACTTCTTCTCCCTCAAGATTTCTAGCTCTTCTCCAACTCTTGAAATCCTAACCCAGACAATATCTTCATAATTATCCTTATTTGGACCATCTTCTGCCTAAGTATGTAAAACCCGAGCCTCAACGACTCGTCTTCTCCTCTTCATTAAAACAATGCCTAACCTGAAAAATATATAAATTAAAGTAAATTAGATGCAATAAAATATATAATATAATCGAAATAATTATTAAAACAATGCATAATTTTTGGCTTAACACCCATTTGAAAAACCTTGGTAATTTGGCATTAGCATGATTTGGGAGGGGTTTGTAGGAAATCCTCCGTATTGATTAGGCACCACTGCATTAGGTCCATTACTCCAAGACAAGTTAGAGTGACTACGCCACCCTGGATTGAAGGTAGGAGCATATGGGTCATTCTTTGGTCTTTGCTAGGCCATTTTCACCTGTTCTTGGCCCGAGGGCAAGTGGTGAGCAAAGTAGGGGCATGTGCTTAAAGTATGATCGAATGCGTGGCATTGGTAGCACGCTTCAGGAGTCTAGGAGGTTTGGGATTGTTGTAGCACTAATCCTTTCATCATATTTTCGAGGGCAGCAAATCGAGATTCTGGGTAACTCAATTCAGACACAGCATGTATGCCACCTCTTGTCCCATTATACCTAGAGTTCAGGATGTTGTCTCCGGTGGTTTCTCATTGCATGTTTTTTTCAGCTAGATCCTCTAGGAATTCCCAAGCATTAGCAAGGCTTTTAGAAAGAAAACCCCCTTGACACATTGACTCTACCATTGTCCTATTTTGTTAGTTAAGGCCATAAATAATTTGACGTAAATAGGCTTGGTCTACACCATGGTGAGGACATTGAGATAAGAGGTTTTTAAACCTATCAAGGTATTTTCAAAATGATTCCCTATCAGCTTGCATGAATTGATTAATTTCATTTTTTAGCTTAACAGTTTTGCAATTAGGGAAGTATCTTTGCAAAAAGACACATACAAACCCATCCCGGTTTGTAATGGAGTTCGCAGGGAAGCTATACATGCACTTTTTAGCATCATCTTTTAAAGCAAATGGAATGAATTTTAAAGGCACAATATCAATGGGCACATTAGGGTAACACATCATGGAGCAAACCTCTTCAAACTCTCATAGAAAGAGGTAAGCATCCTCTACACCCATAAACTTAGGAAGCATATGGGCATATTGGGGTTTAAGTTCGAGAGCGACATACTCTAGGGCCGGTATATTAAAAGAAGATGATACAGTGGTCCTAGGTGGATAAAAGATGTCATTAAGTGTTATTGGTCTCACTTCACCCATCTTTTTATCCTCAATTTCAGGTTCTGATTTACTGTTGTTTAGGTCGGTTTCCACTCCATTCAAGTGTCTCCTATCAAGATCCCTAATCCAACCACTCATGCAATCAAAACCCTCTTTGTTTTTATGATTTTTTTTAATTTTTTTAATTTTTTTCTTTTTTTAGAAAGCAAAAAAGTTCAAATTTTTAGGGCGATGAATGCAATAAAAAATAAACACACAACTAAATTAAACTACTAAAAGTGAACAAAGTAAGCAATTCCAGCAACTACTATAAATTTAAGTTACTGAATCAAGCAAACAAATAAGGACTAGACTCAAACAATTATTTGAAGTGATTTAACAGTTAAAACTAATAATCAATTTCAACACCATCTCCGACAACGGCCCCAAAAAATTTTTTGTGTTTCAAAACTATAAAATACAGCCGCAAGTGCACAGCCGTGGTTGTAGCACTTTGCGGGTTGTCCACAGATACTGGAATATAATTATTAAACTAATCAAAACGAGCTAAAATTAATTCCAAATAATAATCAAGAATTTAAACTAAGATGAATCACTTAGAATTTAACTAAAACTAATTGAAACTAAAATTAACAACAAAGAAATAAGCTAGAATTATTATAACCCAAGCAAGAGACATGAAATTTAAACTAAAGCTAGCATAAAAGGAAGAAGAGGGAAAGAACTTACCTCAAGAGGAGAAATTAAGAGCTATAATCAAGAAATCCATTAATAAAGATTGAAAGCGTCACCTTTGAACATGAATCTTAAAAGAGAACTCTTGTGGAGAAATTCCAACTTAAAAGTAGAGGACTCGAATTGAAATAAAACTAGAGAAATAATATTTGAACTAATAACTTGAATCGCAACTAAAGTTCGAAAATTAAATTGGAACAAAAACTTGAAATCAAATCTCAACTAAAAACTACAAGAATTCTAAAGAACTGCACCAATACTATAAAAGAAGAAGGGAAGAAGAATCGATAAATTGATGATGAGATGATTTACAATAGTCTCCTAAAGCCCCTATTTATACTAATGTTAATTTCCTAATTTTAAAGATTGTCCAAATAAAAATCAAATTTTCTACCTTCCTAATAATACCCATATTCTAATTTTCACCCAAAATATCAATTTTTCCCTCAATTTCTAATTTTGGTTGCGGAGAAAAGGGAAGCAGAGAGTTGGAAAATTGGGAGGCTGCAACTGGGCCAGCTAGACTGCGTAGGCTGGGCCGGTGAAGAACAGGCTCAATCAGGCAACGGCAGCAACGGGCTTCTCCTCTGCACTGGGTTCTCTCTTTTTTTTTTTTCCCTATTTCTTCTTCTTCTTTTATTTTGGCCCAATCAATCATATTTTCATCACAACATTATTTCTTATAAAAATTAAATTATAAACAAATAAAATTTAAAAAATAATCTCAATTACGAACAAAAGCTAATTGATTAGAAGTACTTAATTTGAAACTTTTAGTGCTCAGACAAACGCATGAAGTTAAACTAGAATACTTTAATGGTCAAACACAGATTAAAGACAAAATCTTAATCGACACATGAGCCTCTCTCTATCATTGTATAACTTTACTGATTCCAATTAGCCAAGCCGCAGAATATAATTCTATTACATATGATGGTAGAAGATCTATCCTAAACCAAAAATCTAGAATCATGATGAGAACGCCTAACTCTATTCTCGTAGAATTTGATTGCTATATTGACTCCACAATTAATAATGAATTTTATCACATGTATTAGGAATGAATTTACTAGACCAATTTACTTCACATAAAATAAAAGCAACTCACATTACCTTAGTTGATAAAGGGAACAAAACTATCCTTGATGGAATACGAAATAGCTGCAAATCCCTATCCTCACATATATTGTGGTAGTAGTAAAAGATTTAGATGCTACTACTGCAGCCTTAATAGATACAAGATTCGAGGCAACCTATTTCCAGGACTTTTTACTACCAAAATGGGAGAAATTCTCATTTGACAAAAAGATTAAAATTAAAGGTGTTCATCCTACCATTACTTATTTAGATTTTGCACAAAGTAATGTCTCTATTATATTAGGAAAGAAAATTCTAAGTATTTCTTTAGTATTATAGTGCAATTCTGGATATGATGTTTTTTTTTTGTTTAGGAAATGATTTCCTCAAACAATTTGCTAAATTCACTCAAACTTTTTATACAGTCCACCTTACCATAAAATGTGGTCGCACACTAAAAATTCCCACACTAAAACAATCTTACAGCGTATGCGTGAAGTGTGGTGGACAGGGATATGAACAAGTTGCACTCTCCATACAACTATGAAAACCAAGCTGTGAAGTCATTATAACCACAAAGGATGACTTGCTTAATAAACTAAAACGAATATACTATGAGAATCCTTTACAATTATGGAAACCTAAACATCCAATAGCAAAAATAGAATTAACATGAGAAGTATGTATTAAATAAATTGCTTTATACCCCCAAAAGATATAAAAAAAATTCTCAATACGAATCAAAGATTATTAGAAAAAGGACTAACACAACCTACAAAAGGTAGTTAGTTACTTATCACCAGTCTTTATGGTTATAAATGAAGCAGAAAAATGAACAAATAAAGCAAAAACGGCTATTGATTACAAAAAGTTTAACCAATTCACAAAAACAGACAATTATTTCTTACCTAATAAAGAAGTTTTAATCAATTTTGGTCAAAAATAGAAATATTTTCAAAATTTAACTAAAAATCAGGATTTTGGCAAATAAAAATGGAAGAAGAAGGTATAAAATATAGAGGCTTTAATAGTCAAGGATTCTATAAATGGAATACAATGTCATTTGGATTAAAAAATGCACCCAAAATGTTCCAACCAAGAATTGATGATGCATTTAAACATCTCAACTCATTTCTAGTTGTTTGTGTTGATGATATTTTAATCAGCTCCAAAACTCTAGATGAACACAGAGAACATCTAAAAATATTTGCAGAAACTACTATTAAAAAAGAAATATGTCTTAATGAAAAGAAGGCCACAATTGAACAAGAGAAAATTGAATTTTTTAGGATTTAAATTAGGATTAAGTGGTATCTCCTTGTAAAATGATATTTTGAGAAAAATAACAGAATATCCCAATGAATTTAGAACTTGAAAAACAAATACAAAATTTTCTGGGATTATTAAACTATGCTAGCTCTTATATTCCCAACTTAGTAAAGACTAAAAAAGGTTACAAAGCCTACTATGGAAAAATAATACCAAAGAATGGAGCAACCACCATACCCAAATAGTCAAAAACCTTAAAGACGAATGTAGAAATTTACTTCAGTTACGATTACCAAAATCAGAAGACAATTTAATAATACAAACTGGTGCTTTTGATAAAGTTTGGATAGTTGTACTTAGAACTGGTCTTAATGAAGTATGTGGATATGATAGTGGTTCCTTTTCCAAAATTGAAGAAAACTATAGCACTATAATAAGAGGAATCTAGAAATGTGTTAGCTGAGACCAATGAGTTTAGGCTCGACGGCCACTTCCGCCACTTAGGGCGACAACCCTAGTTGACCCCAACTTATATAAGGAGGCTTAGGGGTCAACTAGAGAGTGATAATCACAATACAGAAATCTCAGATTCTCTCATCTCTCTCACGGTTGCCTGCTCATCTATCAAGTCTCGGGTCTAGGATGTAAAACCCCAATGCGACTCTGGTAGCCGCCTAACACTCAGATTGACATGGGTAAATCCCAACAGTGTATTCTGCACACCAGGTTAGTCATACTTCTTCCTACAGTGGTATCAGAGCCTAACTGTTCGAATTAGCCCCAATAAATCTGACTTATTAAAATCATGCTTGCCTATACAATTAAATTGTTTGTTTATCGTAACTATGCAACCCTACTGTGTTAATAGAATGCTTTTATAATTGTGATGCACAAAACCAACTAAAGATTGCATCTTCAGTTGAATTAGTGGATGAATGTTTCTGGTTTTTCCGAACTTGGCATGCCCAAAATGATAAAATAGACCCCAATAGTGATTTGTGCAACTGTGTGTGCATTAATCCCTATCCAAATTAATCCTTGTGATCATGCTATTATATAATTAAACAATTCTTTCTAAACATATATTTGTGATTATGATTGACAAAATATTGAATCTTTCGTCGAATTTCATCATGAACATTTATACTTCATAGGATGAGTATGCCCAGACCCCCTTTTTTAAAAAACTGACACTAGTGATGCTATTAAACTCTTGCTATTATGCTGCCTAATAATACAAGCATGTTTTGTGTGCTAAGTTTATCTTGAATAGCATGATTGAGCCCTAACCCTACTCGATTATCAAACGTCATAGAACTGACACCTAAAACCCTAATCAAAGATCCTTCTCTTCCTGACCTAGAGTCTCCCTCTGCCTGAGCCAATAGTACATCCCTCCCACCAACCACGCCTAGATGGTTGTAGTGGTGGATCTGTTGAAGCCTCCGTAGCCTCGTAAAAAGCTCCACCTCGACCCAATAAAAACAAAAAAGGGGAAAAGAGTCGAAGAGATTCAGATCTAGGCCCTTACCCATCACAAATACCGCGAGGAGTGGCGCATATGTGCATGCGCCACTGACGAAGGTGGCCTTTTGCTTCCTTCTTCCTCGTTCACCATCCACACATGCTGATCTACGCAACTGTGGAAAGAAACTCGTGAAAACTTCCATCTTTAGAAGCATGTGAACCCATGCGTCGCCGCCTCAGTGGTGCGTTGGTCACGTGGGTCGCCTTCCAAACTCAATTTCTGCTGATCTACATGGTGGCGGTATCGATTCTCATCAGACTGGCATAGATAGAGGGGCGTGGGCACCGTTTAGCAGCGGTGGGGCGGTGGTTGTGCATCATTTGGGTTTTCGAGGCACGGTGGCTATGGAGAACCACCGTTGGAAGACAGTTGTGGAGAGGAGTGTTGGTGGAGCTTGGTGCTCCACTCCTCTAGCCATGGCATCAGGAAGTCGAGGGAGAGAGGGAGAGAAAGAGGCCTTTCCACTTCGGGGATGAGATGGGCAGATAGGATAGAGAGAAGAGAGAGTGTAGAGGGTGAGTGAGTTAGGGTTAGGTTTAAAATAGGTGAGAGTCGCTTATTTATACTAGGGGTTTGGGCTTTCATTTAAAAAGGGCAATTCTTTTTGGGCTGGCTTATTTTCTGCTAGTTTTTTGGTTACTGTTTTGGACCGAATAATATGTCCCTTTTTTTTGCTTGCTTCGTAATGATATAAATGTGTTTTATATGTTCGAATTTTTGACTATGAGTTTGTTCTATAGTCTTGATGAGTTATATTTTTGCTTTTATTTTTGATTCATATTATTATATAAAATTGATTATAATATGAACCCTTGGAGCTAAGTATATAACTTTGTGTTATATATATTAATAAAATAATTTTTTTTAAAAATAGCACATTATACGAATTAGTTTCTTATAATATAAGCTTATGTAAATATATTTATGTGGCTAAAAGAGAATATCTTTGTGACAGTCACTAAATAAACATGTTAATTAGTTTAATAAAACTTTATGCGTTATATAGTAATTAAATTAAAGAAACTTCCAATCCACATCCATAGGTGATGATTATGAGCTTAGCGAAATTTTCGAACGCATGATGTGAATGATGGAGTTGTTCATAATTTAATTATGAAACGATATGTCTAACAAATATATATACTTTAGATATGGAGCTAAGAATTTGATAGGTAGTATGCCTTCTAACGATAAACTGGATGGCACGAATTACGATGTTTGATATATGAAAGTTCAGTTCACTCTAAATGATGGTGCCATGCTGGATCTCCTAACAAATTCTATGCCTACTCCAACAGACAAAGATGATCAAGGCGGAGATGTTACTGCTACTGAGCAGTATAAGGAAAATCTAAAGGCATGCAACGCTTGGTTCAAAAGAGATCATTCTGCACGCTGCACAATGTCGTCTTCTATGCAGGACGATCTCCTAGGAGAGTTTGAACGTTTCCCCACTGCTAAGGATATGTGAGCGCAGCTTAACATCAGGTTTGGGCAAACATCTACTACAAGGTTGCGTACCTTATAGTTAAGATTGATGCAGTATACTATTGACTCTAGTCATAGTATCTCCAAACACCTTCGAGCCATGAGTGCCATGGTTCGGGATCTTAAATCTGCAAGGCAAGATATCTTTGAGGAAGAATAGGTACTAAAGTGATTGGGGCTCTTCGTAATGACAATGAACATTGGAGGAGTTTTAAGATCATTATGACACATAATGAAAACATTAAGACCTTCAAGGCAATTTCTAAACACCTCGAGATGGAGGAAGAGCGTATAAAGATATATGCTCCTCCTAATGTGCCATTCATTGCCAAAGGGTATGGGCCCAGGGGCAAGAGGCCTTACCCTAGGAAGAAACCCAAGAAGGGTCCTTATTCCTCTCAGAACTCGCTCTAAATGTGGTTATGCCAAGAAGCATACAACTAAGAGCACTGGAGCTAAGAATATGGCACTTGTGAAGTGCTACAACTGTGGAAAAAAGGGGTATTTTGGTCGGGATTGTCCTGAGCTGGCTAAGGTACCTATTTTCACTAAAACTCCTAAATTATATGTTTGTTTGCATACATTCATTGCTAAATCCCTTCCTCAATGGATTCTATACAGGGGGGAAATAAAACACATAGCAGGACAAGGCTGGATTTGTGGAGTTTTATCACGACCCAGTGGGTTCACGGACTGTCGTACTGGGGAACGGCAGAGAAGAAGATGTCCTTGGAGTAGGAACATACCAGCTCAAACTCCATGGAGGAAACAAGTTGCTTCTTCACGATGCTCTCCATGTACCTAGAGTGCGATGCTTTTTAGTTTCTTATGTTTCTTTAATAAGAATAGGTTTTACTTTTCGATTTCGACCAAATAATTTAGATTTGTTCTATCATAGCAATTTATTTGGCCAAGCAACATTGAAAGGAGATTTCATTCGTTGGATTTGGATGATTCCTATAATAATATATTTTCTACCTTTATTTCATACTTGACTCTGATTTTGAATATATTAAGTGGCATGCTAGACTTGACCATGTGGGCTAAGACAGAATAAGTAGGTTAGCTAAAGAAGGTCTTTTAGATCGACTTAGTAGGGTTAAGTTACCTAGGTGTGAGTCATGTCTATCTTGCGAGGCAACAATAAAGCCTTTTAGTCAAGCTTCGAGAGCATCTAGTTCCTTAGGATTAATCTACTCAGACATCTACGGACCCATGAATACTAAAGTACGACATGGAGCTATCTATTTCATTACCCTTATAGATGATTACCCACGACATAGGTATGTGTACCTACTATCACATCGCTGCGAAGCACTTGATGTCTTCAAAAGCTTCGCAGCATAAGTAGAGACTCAATTAGAACAAAGAGTTAAAACTCTTTGGACTGATCAATGTCATGAAAACCTCTCTGATATGTTCAAAGGGTTTTGTGAAAAGAAAGGTATACAAAGATAGCTAATGATTCTATACACTCCATAACAGAACGGTATTGCAGAACGCAGGAATCGTACATTTTACTTGACATGGTCAGGTAAATGATGGCACATGCTAACCTCCCAATCAGGTTTTGGGGGGATGTACTGCTTACAGCAACCTATATCGAGGTTTTGAAAACCTCTCTGATATGTTCAAAGGGTTTTATGAAGAGAAAGGTATACAAAGACAGCTAACAATTCCATGCACTCCACAACAGAACGGTATTACAGAATGCAGGAGTCATACATTGCTTGACATGGTCAGGTGAATGATAGCACATGCTAACCTCCCAATCAGTTTTTGAGAAGATGCGCTGCTTATGGCAGGCTATAACCTTAACCATGTGTCGAGTAAGAGTATATCTGCCACACCATATGAGTTATGGTTTGGTAGGAAACCATCCTTAGACTATCTATGCCCATGGGGTTCTATCGGCTAAGTGCATAACCCAACCCACAAATGTGAAAAACTTGGTCCAAGAGCCACCAAGGTGGTGTTTATTAGATATCCTGCAGAATCTAAAGAATTGATGTACAAGGAACACTTTAATGGTGTCATGATAGAAATAGATTCTCGCAATGTCGACTTTCTTATGGATGAGTTCCCAACTATTGGTGAAATTAAGAAGGATGTCGAACTGTTTAAATTGCAGCAAGATATTCAACCATTTTTCAGGGAGGGGGAGAATTTTAAACTCTAACTAAATCACCAAAGATGGTATGTCTCCCCTATCCGAAAGGAATGGGGGAGACTTGTCTGCGCAGGATAATGAGATTCGTCCCCAATCTCCAATACATAAGGAGAGTCAACATGTGAATGAGGTCCATCCTCATTCTCCTATTGCCGAATATGTAGTTAGTCCATATGTTTAGGATACCACACCTTAAAAGGATAGTGGGAGTGATTCGCACCATGTTTAGGGTCCCACACCTATTAGAGAAAGGGGGAGGGATGCCTCACCCAACAGACGAATAATGAAGGTCCTAGGATCTGAAGAAGTGAGCGTAGAAGAATTGCTCGACGGTATTTCCAAATCAAAGGGGAAATATTCCCATGTACTCCCTTGGAAATTGAGGAGCCTACCTTTTATCAAGAGGCGATTGATTCACCAAACCACAAAGAGTGGATGGACACCATGAGGGATGAGATGGGCTTAATGGCGAGAAATAAGGTTTGGGAACTTGTTGATCTTCCACCCCCAATGTAAGTATACCGGAAACAAGTGGATTTTCAAGATAAAACATCAGGCAGATGGTTCGATCGATTAGTTCAAGGCCCATCTAGTAGCGAAAGGCTTTACCCAAATTGAGGATATAGACTATGACGAGACATTTTCTCCTATGGTGAGATTTGCCTTTATATGCTTACTCCTAGCCCTGGTTGCCGATTTGGACTTACAGTTGTTTCAAATGGACGTAAAGACTGTATTCTTCAATAGTAGCCTTGAGGAAGATATCTATATGGATCAGCCCATTGGTTTTATATCAAAGGGACAAGAGGACAAGGTATGTCATCTTAAAAGGCCTATATATGGTCTTAACCAATCTTCCAGATCTTGGTACTTAAGATTCCATGAAACCATAACTTTATTTGGCTTATCTATGGTCTCAGAAGACTATTGTGTGTATGTCAAAATATCAACCGGGGGGATTATATTTCTTACCCTGTACGTTGATTGGCTGGGAATAACTTAGAGATGATTGAAGGCACTAAGAAGTGGCTATCCTTCGTCTTTGTGATGAAGGATATGGGTGAAGTTAGGTATGTCCTGGGCATGGAAATAATAAGAAATCGTCCTAAGAAGCTCTTAGGTATGAGCCAGGAAGCACATATTAAGAAAGTCTTGGAATGATTTCGAATGCGTTATTTGAAACCCATAGACATCCAGTTGAGAAGGCTTTAACCTTAAACCTCGACCAATGCCCAAAAACAGATAATAAAAAGGAGGTAATAAATAATGCCCCTTACACTAGTGCCGTGGGAAGCTTAATGTATGCCATGTTATGCACACAGCCTGACATTTGCTTTACCGTTGGTTTGGTAAGCTGTTACCAGAGCAATCCAGGACTTACTTGTTGGCAAGCCTTCAAGAGAATCATGCACTACCTTTTAGGTACAACCAACTTAGTCTTATGTTATCAAGGTGGGGACCTTAAGTTGAAATGATACTCAGATGTCGATTAGGGTGGTGACCCGAACGAGTCCAGGTCAACCTCAGGCTATGTCTTCACTTTGGGTAGGAGAGCCATATCATGGTGTAGTAAGAAGCAAGACTACATAACTCTATCGACTATGGAAGCAGAGTATGTTGCATATAGCCTAGCCATATAGAGGCAATGTGGCTGAGGAGTTTCTTTCAGGGTCTTGATCTCACTCCTAGAGTTGATGACCCTATTGAGATGCTATGTGACAACACATCAGCCATACAATTCGCTAAGGATCTGAAGTTCCATTGGAAGACCAAGCACATTAAGAGGCATTATCACTTTGTGCAAAATGCCATAAAGACAAAGGAAGTTGCCATCAAGTATATATCCACCACCAAGATGATTGTTGATCCGCTAACTAAGTCGATTTCTAGAGATGCTTTCAAAGCTCATGCGCTGAGTCTAGGACTTCGTAGAGTTTAGTTTGTGGATGAACCTTATTATATGTGACAGATACATTCTTCTTGTAATGAGCATTTATGAAATAAAGATTGAAGTTTCTTTCTCTACATGTTTTATGATTTATTTGTTAAACATATTGAAATATCGCCAACTTTTGATTGGCCTAGTCACACAGATAATCGCCCTGACGCTTGAGTAGCAGGTACGATAAGGCTGAATCATATTGGCACTAGGTGTGCAATATTGATTACTTATACTTGAAGTGTATGAATAAGATAAGATATAGTCATCTTGGTAAGACTAATATGAGACTCGAGGAAGTTCAATATAAGATATGATTTCATATTGAAGCCTTAAAAGTCGAATCTTGAGTGTTAAGATTAACATTTAGCATGTTAATCTAGTGGCTCATGTTAGATTTTTTGGTGAAAATCTAGACTGGCAATTCGCATGGCATATAGAGTGACGAACCTAATTAAGTGGGAGCTATGTTATGACACACATATCATACTGTGTGTGCTTAAAAAGATGACCCATACATGGTGTGACAATTGACCTCCCTATCTTTTGTCATTGTGTGACTATATAGATGATGCCTCTTTGACTTAAAGCTATGGTATAAAGTCGAAACTTGATGTTGCAACTTTAATATGTCTTTTAAGATGTACACGGGTGAACGAGAACATGTTAGGAAAGTAATTAAGATGAGATGTAATATCATGAGTGTTTAAGAAAAAATCTATCCATCATCACCATATTAGCCCGGGCGATTATATTTAGTATATAATTATATGATATATCATGGCATAAGGGATTAGAAATACCACTGGTGATGTTTGTGATGATTTGGGGTATCGTATTTCATAAAAGTGTTATGTCAGTTAGATGGTAACTTAACATAACACTACTGTATTTTTGATTGCACATCCTATTCCTAGTATGAAGCGTGAAGAGTTGTGATTTATAGAGAGCATGTGTTCTTCAGTCTATGTGGCCGAGTGGGAGCTGTTGGCTAGGCCCAATGAGTTTAGACCCAACGGCCACTTCATTCGCTTAGGACGGTAATTCTAATTAACCCCAACCTATATAAAGAGGCTTAGGAGTCAACTGGAGAGTAATAATCACAATACAGAAATCGCAAATTCTCTCATCTCTCTCACAGTTGCCCTACCATCTATCGGGTCTTGGGTCTACGACGTGAAACCCCAAGGCAACTCTAGTAGCCATCTAGCACTTAGATGGATGTAGGCTAATCCTGATAGTGTATTCCGCACACCAAGTTAGTCCTAATTCTTCCTACAAAATGGATATTATTTCTCCTACCCAAACCTTTCAAGGTACTAACTGATAATAAAGCTGTAACAACATTTGCCAAATAAGTTTTAGATAAGGGCCCTTATATACACAAACTTATAGATGGCAAACTTTCTTATCTCATTTTAACGTATTTATGAGCATATTGCAAGAAATAATAATTTTTTAGCAGATTGTCTAATGAGAGAATCATAGTATCTCAACAATAATGACTCCAGACAAGCTTAAAGAACTTAAAGACATTGTTACCGACTTCAACGAATATCTAAAAAATATTTCAATAGAACTAGAACAACTCAACACAAGAGTCAAAGCTATAGTTGATAATATCAAAACAGAAATCAATGAGCTCTCTGCAGGAATGATAGCATCATCGGAAATGTAAAGAAAGATCTAGAACAAGGAAGAACTCTGATAGCAGAGATGCTAAAGTCAATTAGCTCTCTAAAATCACCTTCTTCAATATATCAAATATTAGCGCAGCGAAGCCACATCCTTCGCCAACTATTAAAGCCGCAGAGCCAAGTTCACGCACTCTATTTCTCGAAAAAGAGAAAGAAATGCTAGAACTAAATGCAAAACTACTAACAAAATGAACTATGATCAAACTATTCAAGCTAAAAAAATTTATTTCTTTCGATATTTGTGACCCCTTCATTGCAGGATATCATAAAACAACTGAACTAGTTTACTGAAACTCCATGTGGAGAAAATCACTATTTTGCTAGACTCACTGCCTGCATAGGAGCAAATCCACAGATGATCTAGCAATTCTATGAATATGGATACCTTGATCTTGTTTATCTAGATTCAAAATTAACTGAAATGTTGAAATTTCTAACTGAAATAATTCAAGTCCTTAGATCCTTCAAATAAGGACCTGTTTTTATAAAGTTCCATACCATCCCATCCCCCCAAAAAATGATAAGTAAACTATCATTCTACATCTTGGAACCAGCATAATTCAAGTGGGGTACATCTTGGAGCATTTTGAACTAAATATTGAAGCTACTAAAAAATTTGAACCATTCAGATTCAATGAATCATAGATCAACTATAGAAGAACAAGTGGAGCCTTTGCTGTCAAATGCGAAGGCTACCAACTACATGCTTCAGACTAAGATGTCTCTACCGAGGAACTAGCTATGTCATTCTCACTAAAGAAGAAATACTAGAAGGGAACTATTATGACGAACTCTTAAAGTTTCTTTTTAGAATTGAGCCAGAAAACTTTCAAGAGCTACAACTGTCAAGCACAAATTTGCTAAACCAGTCAAAGAAGAAGGGAAAAAAACAAGCACAATTAAGAACGACCAAGATCTTGCCATCAATAGGCCAAATTTAAGGCTGAGATCTTGCCGACACTCTCAACCTTATCTTAAGGAATTTGAAGTACTGTAACTTTTACATGATTGATGTACTATCTTATCTCTAAACCAATAATTGTACTACTGTAGCTTTAACATGATGCAACTGCTTACGTAAGCATTACCTTTAAAGGCTCAATAAAAAAGATGTAATCTCTACAAAGGAAGTCAGAGGCATTTGGGCGAAGAGCAGACCATCCAAAGAGCAGTCTGTTGAAAAATATGTTCTAAATTGTGTTGGTGGCAGTGGCTAAGACAACTGTGGTCTAAGCTATTAACTGCATAAGTTATTTTAATAAAGTAAGTTGAGCATTTTTATCCACCAATACAAGCAAATGCCCCAGAAAAGAACATAAATTATTCACCACTACCTTTCCTTAGTTTGAGTTCCAACCCCAAGATCCTCTTGAGAATCAGCAAGCCTTATTGAAGTTTGACTGTTCCTTGTACTAATCATTTCTCAAAAAAAAAAGAAAATGAAATAAAGAAAAAAAATCAAGCGACTACTACTCTATAATAATCGATCACCTATCAACAATCTATAGATCACTAATAATAGCTCTATAGATCAAAAGTTCTAAAAGCAGCTCCAAATAATTAAACACTTATTTGAGAGATAACGAACAATATTTTCGTAGAACACCAAAAACACAAGAACTAAGATGGAGAAGCAATTGCAGAAAACCTAAACATTCATTGGAGAGATCACTAATCATACTACAAATGATCACTAATCAGAAAACTATTGACAACTAATAACACGTCTATTGATCACCAACATCAAAAGCAATAAAAATATTTTCCCAAGGCATTTACAAACCTAATGATCAATAATAACGCATCCATTCATCACCAGCAAAACAAAAGTTAATTTGTACAAGAAATTGCCCGAAAAATTGAATATGTATTTAAGAGATCACTAATCTTATCCATCGCGACCACTAATTACAAAACTATTGATCACTAATAAAATGTCTATTAATCACAAACAACCTAAATGAAAATAAATTCCAAATAAAAATAACATGTAATTCAGAGGTCACTAGCCTCAAACAAATACAGCAGGCCTGACTTACAAACAATTAGAGAAGAAAAATACATAACTATACAGAAGATCATGAATATTACTCCAATTCATAACTATTTACATATATAGTAATAATTAATTACAAAAGCAGTTTCAGTAAATGCAAAAACAATAAATTAACATTCAATATTGTAAACCAAGTTGTACAATCTGAGGCATTTCAACAAGCAAAGGAAGAAATTTCAGATAACAACAAAAAATTAACTAGATAAAAATTCACCAGACAATACCGAAAAATGCAACAAACCTAGCTAGAAACCCTAGATCTTGCAGAAGACATTGATCTACACCAGCAAATCAAGCCCAAACAGTCAAACAAATACAAAATTAATCAGGTAAACCTCAGCGATAATGAAAAATGCGAACGACTCACAGCAAGTTACCAGAAACAACTTGTGAACACCAATCCTCGACATTAAATTCACCAAACAGAGAAAACACTAAACCATCCAAGCACACTCTACAAGAAATGTCAATGAAATCTTGACGAATCCAAGGACGAGGAAAGAAAACAGAAGAAACTGAGCAAAATTTTGAGGCACAGAGAGAGAGAGTAAACAGCGGGATGAAGGTCACCTAACCTTCATTAAATCGCATCCATTCATTCAAATCCAACGGTCACGATTGCATCATCTCAGTCACGCCATGGAGAAGCTCATCCTATAGGAATAGCTCCTACACATACATACACACACACACACACACACACGTGCACATGCACACACACACATACACACATAAATACACACATGCAAACCTACATACATATCTAATACAAATATAAATATACATGTACATATATAT
>JAKOGI010000986.1:0-7500 GCA_029747015.1 Carnegiea gigantea
AAGGGAGCGTTCAAGTGAGTACATCTCTTTAAGTAAGCACTACTCGTTAGGTAAGTACCTCAAATCCTCATTGTTCAATTTTTATCTAAGGGTTTTGAATTAAAATGCACTTTTTAAGCATTCTAAAAACAGAAAAATGGAATGGTCAGGGGAGGGGGTTTTATCTTTCTCAATCCAGATTTACAGTTCCACCTTCTCTCTCCTCTCTCTTTGTACGTTAGGTCGGCCACCAATGCAAATCCCTGTCGAGCTCTTGCTCAGTACTGTCCTCTTCTCTCACCAGCTATGATCTCCCTCCCTCGTCTCTCGCCGGCGCGGCGACACTCGCTGGAAACCACGCCCCACCACCATTCGTGTCCTCTTTCGTGGGTTGCATCTGATCGGCGCCTCCCCCGAGACCAAAATCACTATGTCTAACCGGCGCCTCTCCTCTCTTTCTGTGTCTCCCCTGTCTCCACTGGTAGTCACCCATGCCGACCACCATCCCACCCTCCTCAAAGCTTCTCTCTTCCCCTTCTCTCTCTCTCTCTCCACCATAAACATCTTGCTGGAATCTAGCCTTATGCCACAGGGATGTTCTCTGTCTTCAAAAAAGTGAAGGAATATCCTCTCCCTCCCGATATTCTCACCGAGGACCAGTGTGACATCCTCGAAAATCACAAGTAAGGGTTTTGAATTTTTTCTAAAACTAAATTTGGGGTCTGTTTGTTACTATAGAGTTGAATACTTGGCCTTTAAGTGGGTTTATTTACTGTGAATATGTCTAAGTTTGGCTCTAATTATATAATAAATTGAGTCAAGTTGTGATGGATGAATTGAATTGTGTTGTGGATAGTCTAATTTTGTTGGGCCTGCGATTTGTACTATTTTGAACGCCGTCTTCTTCATTATATATATATATATATATATATATATATATATATATATATATATATATATATGTGTGTGTGTGTGTGTGTGTGTGTGAGAGTGTGTGTGTGTGTATATGTGTGTGTGTGTGTATATATATATATGTGTACACACACACACACGCACACATATATAGACACACACACAAACGAACACACATATATATATATATATGTGTGTGTGTGTGTGTGTGTGTGTTTGTATATATACATGTGTGCGTGCGTGCGTGCGTGTGTGTGTGTCTATGTGTGTGTACATATATATATATATATGTGTGTGTGTGTGTGTTTGTGTGTGTGTGTCTGTGCGTGTATGTGTGTGTGTGTTTGTGTATATATACATATATATGTGTGTGTGTGTGTGTGTGTATCTATATATATATATGTGTGTGTGTGTGTGTGCGCGCGCGCGCGCGCGCGCGCGTGTGTGTGTATATATATGTATATATGTATATATATACATATATATTTATATATATATATCTGTATATATATATATATATATATACACACACACACACACACATATACACACACACAGATATATATATATACACACACACACACACACATATATATGTATACGTATACATACATACATATATATATGTATACGTATACATACATACATATACATGTATATGTATAGATACATACACACACACACACAGAGATATACATACATACATACATACCTATGTATGTATGTATGTGTGTGTGTGTGTGTATATATATATGATTGGGAAAAATTCGATTTCCCCTAAATAGCCCCATCCAAGCTAGGCCCGTAGACAAGGTCCATACCTTGGATAATGGGCCATAAGACGCAGCCCTAGAGGCTCCCCCTAGGGCCCTTCCATGCCAAGACCGGGGGCCCACGCGGGCGTTTTCGATAAAATTACAATTCTACCCCTTTGTTGAAGGGATTATAAATAGTCACCTACCCTCCTCGGGAAAGAGGTTGGTAGTTTGATATACTGAACTCATATTGCGTTCTCTCTTTCTTTTGACCTTCAACTTGGACTTTGCGTTGACTTGACTGTCGGAGAGGCATTCCCCGACCCACAACCCGGGGGTGCCCTTTTTGCAGGTTGGGCCATTTGGAGAAGAGGACGTCAGGTGTTGCGTGCAAGCTGTCAGATAAACCCGTTCCTTCGTCCCACGTCAGCATCAACAATACCTCAGAGGAATCCTCCGGAAATAGATTGGCGCCATCTGTTGGGAAGGAGCGGTGGCGATGGTGGTAAGCAAAGCAACACGAGCACGGACTCACAAGGACAAGACCTCCATGATTAATACCTCTGCGCCTCCTCAGGTGCAGGATGCCTCAGAGAGTTCGTCGGCAAATCTCCAATCAGCTAGCCCCCCTCGTCCCGAGAAAGAAGCGTACGTCACGGTGGAAGCTCTGAAAAAATTTGTGTCCACTATGACGGACACTATCACCCGGCAGGTCTCAGACTACGTTAAAATGGCCATGGAGGCAGCTAACTCGGCAAGGCTGCTTCTTCATTTTAATTACATATCTACCCACGGAGGCGAGCCCTCCCACCGGCCGGAGCAGGTACCATCTTCTCGTTACACAGAGCGGGAGCAGGAGGTTTCTCTATCTAACCGGAGCAATTGGCCCTATACGGAGCAACTAGGTCGACTCGCTGCAGCAAGACCTAATGGCAACCCCACGCAGGGGGCAACAGTCAAAACTACAATTGCTTCCACTCCTTATGCAACCCATTCTGGGAGAACCGCCTGACTCGAAGAACAAGAACATACTTCTAGGCATCAGAGGGAGATCTCGGGCAAGCGTAGGCCCAGCCCGGAATGCCGTACCCACCGCGACCGCACACGAAGTCCTCCGCGGGAAATCCGCAGTTAGGAACCGCGCCGAGGAGACCAGTCACCCGCAAGAGCTTCAAGGCACGACCGGGAGAGGAGGAGTCCTTCTATTGTTGAGGTGGAGCACCATGCTGAAACCTCCATCAAAGTGTCGGGAGCAGTCGCTTGGTCGACTGCTCTCCCCTTCTCCACCTCGTTCAGTGTAGAAATCATCAATGCTCCATGCTACGGGAAAGTCAAGATGCCCACGATAGACCTTTTCGATGGGACGACAGATCTCGAAGAGCGTCTGGGGGTCTATAAGGCATAGATGTATGTGTAAGACGTAGATGATGCCCCTTATTGCTGCTATCTCCTGCTACCTTAAGGGGAGTGTCGCAATCATAGTTTAATGGTCTGCCCCTGGAAAGCATCACTTGTTTTCAGGACCTAATTGATAAATTTGTTAGCCAATTCATCGCCAGTTGGAAGAAGAGGAAGACTAGTATCCACCTGTCTAAAATCAAGCAGGGGCCACAAGAGTCCCCGCCGAATTTTTCAAGCGCTTCCATCAGAAGGCGGTGCTGATTTCAGACCTGAAAGATGGGGTGGCTTACACCTCTTTCTTGAACGGTCTCAGGAGCGTCATTTCAAGTTCTCCTCGGCGGCACAGAAGGAGACCACATTGGCCGAGGCCCTGAGAAAGGCCGCAGATTTCATTCGCGCCACAGAGATATGTGCTGACAATTCCGACGTCCAGAAGAAGGCTAGGATCCCGAGGGATAAGAATCTCAATCGTGATGACAGGAATCCCGGCCCCCGAGAAAGGGGGCCACCGTTCGAGACAATTGACCTTCGATTTATTACCGACGCCAGAAGCATCCTCATCGGGGTTACACGTCAGGCTCTCCACTATCCTCATGACCCTCCTCCTCAGAAGCCTCAGCCTTAGTATCTAAGGGGTTAGTTGCCTCATCCCCTGCACCCTCACTCTCGCCAGGAGAAGGAATAAATTCCACCTCCTCGGTGTCACCGCCTTCGTCCTCGGCCTACTGGCGCTCGTCTACGTAGTGGAGGTAGGCCTCGAAATAACTATCCTCCTAAAATTCCTGAGCCAGCGTAACCAGAACTTTATGCAAATACCCCATGGCATCGGCACGGCTCTGCTAATAGCCGTGCTTCTTGGTTTGAGCCACCTTTTCAGCGCCCGCAGTCGCTTCAGCCTTGGCCTTTGCGAGCGCCTTTTCTAGTTAGCGCTCTAAGTCTTTATTCTCGGCCTCTCGGGTGTCCTGATCAGCCTTCAGCTTTTCCCAGCACTGCTGGTACCGGGTTGTTAGCCCCTCTACCATTCGGCACTCCGCAGCGGCTCTCACCCCCTGAGCGAATGCCTCGGCCATTGTCACCTCCTCCTCGGTAATCTTAGGAGAATCGAAGGTGCCCGAAGTCGCCAAGTCCTAGGACTTAACGAAGTCCTGGAAAAGTGAAAACTTGGCCGCAGGATCCGCCTTGATGAAATTGGTGGATGGCCGTTGGGGCGCTCGGAGGAGAACTGGTGACAGCTTGAGAAGCAGCTCCAACGGTCTTAGAGGGGCGGCTTGTTCCTGGAGGCCGGGGATGCGATCCCCAGTTGAGCGACTTTCATACTGCTGAGGTGCAGACCATCCGGCTCCTACTTCCCATGCATGGGTAGGGGCGGATGCCACGGTTTCATCTGGGCGGCCCTTGGTTCGTTAGCGCTTGTGGACCGGTAAGCTAATGGCTGGCTTTTTTTTGTGCGGTACTAGAGGGGTGCCTGCGGTCAAAATAGCTTAGTCAGATTACTCCAAATCAGGGATCACGAGGAACAGGGGCGAATAAGGTTCTGAAGTGTACTTTCTTGGCCTGTTGGTTGACGAGGCGTTGCCTCTCCTCTTCCCGACAGAGCCCGGCGTCGGCTGCCACTTGCTCTGGAGTGGCGTCCCTGGTCTCAAAGACCGTCAACCTCGGCCTCGCTTACTCTGCTTAAAACAAAAGGGAAGTCAGGTCTGAATCAAACAAAAAAGCTGACTAATATTGGGACGATCAATTCCCTTAGAAAAATTCTTAAGGATCAAAAGGCCCGCCGTGGCAAGAAAGAAGTCATTTTCAAAAAACTTCAACTTAGGAAGCCAATTCAGAGATTCCCTATCACTAGACTTGCTTTTCCTCCTCTCAGGCCCTTCATAGATTCTATCGCCCGAGCTATAAACTTAGGAATGAGCCAGGGCTTATCATCGTCCCGTATGTAAAATTGGAAATAATGGGCCATTTTTCTTTCCTCAGACGTGGGCTTCCCAAAGAGGTTCCTAACAAGCTTACCCTCGTTCCAGTCAGAAACATTTCCCCAACCTGACTCTCAACGGAAAAAGAGGAAGTCATATTTCCAATGCTTCACCTTTGACTTCTTCTCGATGGCCATCATGAATCCCGGCCTGTTGTTGAAACAATATCACCCTAAGTCCCCGGTCTCGTTGGGAGCGCTCTGGACGGTATGCACGAGACTAAACACTTGTGCCGAATAGGTGAGGCCGCGCAGTTTGCAAGTCGCGATGAAAGAGCAAATGTTGTTCCATGATGTATGCACAACCTGCGTGGACGCCGATTCATATTTGTTTAAGATCTGTTCAATCATCAAGTGAAGAGGAAACTGAAGACCATAGTTGAGAGCTGCGTAATAAACAGCTATACATTTGACAGGCGGCTCATTCACGGTGGCATCCTCCTCGGGGATTACGAAGGTGTACCCAGCAGGTAGGAGGTATTGCTTCTCGAGGGCCGTCCTCTTCAGTATAGGAACGACCTTGGGGTTGGAAAAGTGACTGCCCAGACTAGGGTCCGAGCATCTTGGAGCCCCTGGGAACTCTGGTCCCTCCGCAATAATCTCTGCAACTAGCGTTATAGGCGAACGACCTTTTCTCTTAAGTACCGACTTGCCGGAGTCGAAGGCCTTTCGTAAGACGAGGAGCTAGTCAACGCCCCCTCCAAGGACGAACATCTCGCTGAGCTGTCAGAAGAGGAGGAGGAAGTTACCCTCGAGGTAGAGCTAGTACTAGTGAAGGCCACTTCGGCCCTCAGTTTTGAGGAACTTGGGGCAGAACAGGGATTACCTTGTGTACGCTCAGCCAACAACTCGTCTGGAGATCTGATGCGAGGGGTAGACTTGGTTTTTGCCATTTTTCATACCTGGAAATTAGTCATATAGTCAGCTATGGTGATCTCACATAGATATGAGACCTTTACCTCAGGACTGAGGATGTTAAGGGTGGAGGAGTACTCACAGCTAGACCACGAGAGAGTGCCTGGTTCAAAAAGAGGCACCGCATAAGGAATCTTTTTGGGTTCCCTACATTGATTCTTTCAGGGGACGCCCGTAACTGCCCGACCATCAATAAAGGCCGGGAGGCTAGGGAATTGCGGATGGTACCCCTCCACTTGGGGACTGGCCAACCCTTCAGGAATGTCCCCACTAGATGAGTAAGATGATGACATAATTTACAAGTATAACAAACAATGCCTGGAAGGGATACGAGGGTATACCTGCAGAAGATGAAGATTCAAGGAGATTGTTTGAAGATGAGGATGAATACTCAAGCAAAGCCTTCAAAGATACAAGGGGGGGAGCTTGAGACACTACAGTGAATTTGAATGCAGAATAGGAAAGGGGGCAAAGCCTCTCTCTGTAGAAATCGTTTCTCTCTCTAGATGGCTGAAATATGCAATAAGCAAATAACCCTTTTCGCCGAATCCTCACCCTTATATAGAGTAAGGAGGCATGACACACCTCCTAAGACAACCAACAGGCGCAACCCTTCCCAATTAGCGCCACGTGGTGACCAGTTATCACCACGTCATTAGTAGGGGTTGAGGGTGTATGAGCATGGCCTTATGGCCGGTCGCTACACTCTTAACTCCAATGGGGGCTAAGGATCTATGGGCGCGGCCTTATGGCTAGTCGCTACACTCCTGGCCCCAATAGAGGCTAGGGGTCCATGGGCACGGCCTTATGGTCGGACGCTACACTCCTAGCCCCAGTATGGTCTAAGATCCATAAGTATAGCCTAAGGGCCGGTCGCTACACCCTCAGCCCTATCGAGGGCTAAGGTTCCCAGAATACGGCCTTCAGGCCGATTGCTATACTTTTAGCCCCAGTAGGGGACTAAAGGATCTCAGAGTAGGCCTCAGGGCCGAGCGATCCACTTAGCTCCAATGGGGGCTAAGGGTCCCTGAGCACGGCCTTATGACCGGTCGCTACAATCTTAGCTCCAATGGAGACTAAGGGTCCCTGAGCACGGCTTTATGGCCGATCGCTATATTCCAAACTCTAGTAGGGGGTAGTGGTCCCAACATGTGCATGCAAACAAACAGAACAAAGAGGCGAGTCGTAAAAGGATCTTTTATTATAACAGCCAGATAAATACATAGTTTTCCTGCAAGCACAAAAAGTGAGTATAATGGAAGCCCCTATGTCTACTCCTCATCACTTAACACAAGAGGAGCATCACCTAAAATCGAGACCTCCATAGGACTACTAGAGGACGTGAGGTCAGCAGGCGGGTTCACAGGGCGCCAAATGCGGCTTCCCTGACGTTCTCGAACCAAAACTCGAAGGGACCCCAATGCAGCTGTTGTAGGGCCCACATCAAGTACTTTGCCAAGATTCTGCACATGATACCCCGCTCCGCAACCTTATTCACGACCATGGCGTAGAAGATCGCTTGCACCATCTCGGGGATGTTAGAGTCCTGAGCATACCGCGTAGCCA
>JAKOGI010000986.1:17500-105000 GCA_029747015.1 Carnegiea gigantea
TTACATCATTTTATATTTGTTTTAACTGCAAAAGGCCTGGACACAGACACAATTGGAGTAGCAAAGTCCACTTGTTTATGTAGATGTAATCTTCTGGCAGGACCACCTTTGAATTTTGAAATCCCTCAGCATCTATATTTTTCAGTTGCAAGTGTATTCTCCAGTTTATCGACAGGCTCAGAGACTATTTCTGTCACCTCCTCAGGAGTTGTTCTCTTGGGTACCCACACTCTTCTGATTTTATTTTCTTTCTACAATCCTATTCTCCATGGCCAATTAGATGACAATATGCGCATTTAACCAGCCTCCACTCATGCTCCATTACCTGCCGTATCAAAATATCCTTCTCCCCAAAGTCATGTAATTAAGGCTCTATCTAGTTGCACTTCAACTAGAATACGTGCATAGTCTAGCATCTTCATTTCCTTGGCCTGTTTATCAGACTTGTAGGAAAATTAGAGGGTGAATAGCCCACGTAATGTGAATACTACTAGAAGACAGCTACTAAAGTCGTCTTGAAGGAAATGCCCTATGCCCGAATCTCATTAGATGGTAGGGAGGTCATGAGAGAGTGAGAGGATAATTGGAGATCTCTGTCATTAATCTGTGTTTAGTTGACCCCGCAAGCCTCCTTATATAGGTTGGAGTCAATTAGGGTTACCGCCAATTGGCAGCTTAAATGGCCATTAATCCTAATATTATTAGGGCCGGCCAACAGCTCCCACTCGGCCATGTAGGTCGAAAATCACTTGCTTTCTACAAGTCACAACTCTTCACGCTTCATACTAGGAATAGGATGTGCAATCAGAAATTAACCAATATTATTGTATTAAGTTACCATCTAACTAATATAGCACTTTCACGAAATACGATATCCTAAATCATCCTAAACATCACTAGTGACATTTCTAATCCCCTCATGCCATATGATATATTATATGATTATATACTCAATAAGACTAATATGGTGAAGATTGATAGATTTTTCACTCATGATATTACGTCTCAGCTTAAATACTTTAAATCAAAGGGTCATCGTTTATATGATTATACAATGACAAGAGATAGAGAAGTCAATTGTCACTCTGTGTATGAGTGATTTTTTGAGCACATACAGTATGAGAGGTGCATCATGACATAACTGCAACTTAATTGGTTTTGTCACTCTATAAGCCATGTGAATCGCCAATATAGATTTTTACCAAAAAATCTAACTTGAGCACTAGATTAACATACTAAATGTTAATCCTGACGCTTAAGATTCGACTTTTAAGATTTCAATATGAAATCATATTTCATATTTGACTCTCTCGAGTCTCATCTTAGACTCACTAAGGCGACTATATTTATTCTTATCCATACACTTTCAATATGAGTAATCAATATTGCACACATAATGCCAATATGATTTATTTTCATCCTGCCCACTACTCAAGTATTAGGGTGATTGCCTATATGACTTGGCCAATTAGAAGTCTGTGACATTTTGATATGCCTAATAAATAACAATAAATCACAAAGCATTTAGAAAAAGTACCGTCAATCTTTATTACATAAATGCTCATTAGAAGAACAATGTATCTGTCACATAATAAGATTCATCCAAAAACTAAATCCTACAAAGTACTAGACTTAGCGCATGAGCTTTGAAAGCATCTTTAGGAATTGACTTGGTTAATAGATCAACAATTATCTTATTAGTAGATATATACTCGATGACAACTTCCTTTGTCTTTATGGCATGTCACGTGAAGTGATAACGCCTCTTGCTGTGCTTGGTCTTTTGATGAAACTTCGGATCCTTAGCGCACTGGATGGTAGCTATGTTGTTGCGTAACATCTCAACATGATCATCAACTCTAAGAGTGAGATTAAGATCCTGAACAAAACTCTTATGCAACATTGACTCCCGAGTGGCCAGGCTACATACGACATACTCTGCCTCTATAGTCGACATAGCTATATAGTTCTGCTTCTTACTGCACCATGATAGGGCTTCCCACCTAGGGTGAAGATATAACCTAAGGCTAACCCTGACTCATCTGGTCACCACCCTAATAGGTATCTGAGTATCCTCTCAGCATAAGGTCCCCGCCTTGATAGCAAAGGGCTAAGTTGACTGTGCCATGAAAGCAGTGTATGATTCTCTACACAGCTTACCAATGAGCAAGTACTGGGTTACTCTAATAACTACTTACCAAACCAACTACAAAGTAAATGTTACGCTGTGTACATAATATGACATACATTAAGTTTCCTAAGACACTATCGTAAGGGGCATTGTCATGGCAAGAAAATCCGCTTTCTGCAACATTAACTGTCGTTGCTATAAATACAATATCATTGCAAATAAAGTTTTGGCAACGACATATGTCGTTGCAAGGTCGTTGCCAGTCAGGGCGTAGCAAAAGATAAAGGTAACGACTACTGTCATTGCGATAGCTCCTCTTATTGCAACGAGCTTTGTCGTCACTATAAATACATCCTTGCAAAATGAGGAAATGTTTGTAAAAAATTGTTGGTATTTTTTGTAACCAAATATGTCATCGTGAACTATACTGTAAGTCATTAGCAACTATCCTGTCATTGCAGAAGTGTATAATTGTGGCAACAATTTTGTCATTGCAAAATGTACTTTATATCATTAGCAACCACCATGTCATTACAGTAACTTATAATTTTTGCAACAATTTTTTCGTTGCTGAATGTAGCTTAAATCATTAGCAACACCTTGTCGTTGCAAAAGCCTATAATTTTCGCAACACTTTTATCGTTGCAGAATGTGGTTTAAATCATTAGCAACCACCCTATTTTTGCAGACGCCTGTCATTTTGGTGACAATTGCGTCGTTGCAATTGATGTTATAAATGTTTCACAATAATCTTTTTGTTGCAATTGTTTTGCTTGTTGCACCATCTTTTTGCCATCGTAGAACTTATTCTAACAGCAAGGCATCCTTTGCAAACAATAAACTATATATTTTACGACACATTCATCATCATAGTAGTCTTTGAAAAGTACACTTGTTCTAAATTTTTAACCAAAAAATAATACTATCGACAAATAATACTATCAATACAAAGAAAAAATTAACAATTGATTTTATGTCAATACTAACATTATGGCCTAATGAAAATGTTGACGTAAACCATTCTGTAAACCTTCCCTAATTTGACATGTAATCCAGCAACTTGCAAAGGTGTATATATATATAACAAGGTAAATTGTTTACGAATAAGTATTTTATAAGATTGAAAAAAAACCATTGAAACGCACGGCTGACTTCAATAAAAGGGGCGATATAAATCCACTATTAGATTTAATAAAAGATAACAGTACTTAAACTTAATTTTTCATTTGGAATATTATAACTCTGAGACTTTCTCTAACCAAAACAAATATCAAAATAATTAGAACAATTTTATATTTTTCTTCAAGTCCAAATATTTGATAAACTAATAAGGATGACCTAATATGAAGCCTCCTAACTTTTGCGGTATATTTTTGCTAGAAAGTTAATTCTTTGCATGCCTAAATCTCAATGATGCATATCATATGATATGCTCCCAATTATTTAGAACAAAAAGTCTTATAGTGGCCCCTCTTTTTTTAAAATGAGGCATAGTAATTAAGATGGGCAGGACTTAAAGTCGAATATAGGTACTTGCAAATGCTTTTTTGAAGCATGTCCTCCATAATTTGGAGGAGTTGTATGGTAAACATTGAGTCTTAGAATCCAGCTATCTACATTCAGCATCATTTGGATTTGCACATAAAAAAGGGTGCGTGTGAAGATTATAGGAGGGAGAGCCTACAACTATGGATTGAAACCTGATCTTAGATTGCATTGGAAGAGGTTGTGTAAAATTAGAAATTTGCCTTGACCCCTGGGATCATACAGATTACTATACTGATGTAAGAGGGTTAAAATGGCCAACAAGAGAAAAGCAAAATGCTTTCTGGACTAAGCTGGTTTGAAATGGGCTAATGATATGAAAAAACACCGTTTTTATAGCAGATTATTGCAGGGGAAGATTAAGATGGAATTGTAGAAAACAGATTGGCTATCATGAGTATTGACATCATCATTTCTTCTCTTTCGATTAAATTTAGTGTCAATATCATTCATGTATCTTGAACAGAATGTTAGACACTCGTCTGCAAGATAACCTTCTGAAATACAACCTTTAAGATGTGCTCAATTACGGATGTACTTTTTTAAGGTACGCAGATACCTAAGCAAATTAATTTATATGCAACTAGGTTAGTTAATGTACTCCAAGAGATTGAAAAAACATTCAAAAACATTGATATCTAACCTCTCTATTGGGTACAACCATCAATATCGTACAGAGCCTGTAACTTTGGCTTCTGCTACCAAGTGTATTACTAAATGCACCATGATATCAAAAAATGCAAGTGGAAAGACTATCTTAAGCTTACATAATGTATAAGGGATTTGTCATTCCAAAATATCAAGTTCCTCTTGAGTTATGTGTTTTGTGCAAAAATTCTGAAAAAACATACTTAACTCAATCAATGGCTCATACACATTCTTCAGTAAGAATCCACGAATAGCAAAAGGAAGGAGTTACTCAATGAATACATGATGGTCATGGCTCTTCACACAAGAATTTTTTTCCCGTTATTTTTCACAGGTATTCATAAGGAGATTTTAGCTCTTCAAACATCTTACATAATGCAGTCTTGGCATCTGAGTTTAATGTATAGCATGCAACAGGAACTTGCACTTTGTCTCCATCCATAGTAGGGTGTAACTCCTTCCTAATGCACATGTTCATAAAATCAATTCGTGCCTTTATAGTATCTTTGGTCTTTCTTTTAATATTCAACAAAGTGATAGAATATTTTCATAAACATTCTTCTCAATATGCAGGGCATCTAAGTTATGTCAAATTTTTAATTTTCTCCAATAAGGCAACTTAAAAAAGATGTTTTTCTTGTGCCAACCATATAAACTATTAGATGCATCCCATTTTCTCTTGTTACTTGCAAACCTACCAAATTTGTCCTGGGTGAATTGACTATAGCCGGTCAGTACTTCATCCCCAGTCAAAGGTGTTGGTGCCGTCACTTTCTCCTTTGTATTATCAAAAGATTTTGCATCTTTCCTCCACTTGTGATTAACTGGCAACCAATGATGATGTCCTAAATAACCTCCTTTACTTTTTAGTGAAGCGCATGTGGTTTCCTTATTGCATGTAGGACAAGCAAAGTGACCTTTTCTTAGCCAACCTGATAAATCAGCATATGCAGGAAAGTCACTGATAGTCCATAAAACGGCCGTATGCAACACAAAAATTTTCTCTAGAATAGGCATCATATGTTTGTACTCCATCCTCCTAAAGCTCATTTAGTTCTTTACTGAGCAGCTGAAGATACACGTCTATATTCCTTCCAGGAGATGTAAGCCTAGGCATAAGTAAAGTTAAAAGGAAATAATGAGATTCATACACAGTTAAAGAAGCAAATTGTAAGGAATAAGAATGATAGGCCAAATGCTATGTTGTAAATCCTTAAAAGGTTAAAAGTCATCGCAAGCTAATCCAAATATAACATTGTGAGCATCTCCCGCAAATTGGGAATACTCCTCATCGAATGACTTCTAGGCAATAGAATCAGTTGGATGCCTCATTACCCCATCTTCAACTCTTTCATCCTTATGCCATCTTATGTCTTTGGCTGTCTTTCTCAACATATACAACCTTCGTAGTCGAGATTTTAATGGAAAATAGCGTACTACTTTGCTAGGTGCTTCTTTACCTCTAGATGGGCCTTTTGTCAATAGTTTTCCATCTAGGCAAACCATCAGTCGATGTTACTTGGAAATGAGCGAAGGGTGATGAAGTAGGTGTGGGTGATGAAGAAGATGAGCGTGCACCGTGTGTGAAGATGAGCGTGAGCATGAGGGTGAGGAAGATAAAGACAAAGAGGCCAATTTCAATCCTTTGTTTCTCGATCAGTTTAATTCGCTAGCTAGGTTAACTACACCTCCTTTTCCCAGCTTTTTTTTTTTTGAAAGACACTTTTAAAATCTAGACCTAAAAACTCGATTTCTTATTCACAAGTACACATGTTCTTACCAAGAACAATGTCATGATCAATGTATCTTCGGGTGACAGTTAGGACATTATCTTCGTGTTGTTCTATAGTCTTGGAAAAGACAAGGATATCATCGATGCAAACTAAATAATAATGATTAAGATCTATGAAGATGCTATCCATTTTTCTTTGGAACATGTGAGGTCCGTTTTTAGACCAAATGACACTACTATCCACTCATAAGATCCTTGGGAGGCACTAAAAGTAGTTAAAGGAATACTTTCTTCATTCATTTTTATCCGTCAATATCTACTTTTGCAATCTATTTTTGAGAACTAAGAGACTTCTTGAATTCTATTGAAAAGGACTATTTCGTTCAGAATATAATAACCATCAATGACAGTATTATCATTAAGCTTTTTGTAACTGATTACCATTCTAACTTTTCCTCTTTTTTCTTCAGTATGATTTCTTACCATGAAAGCAACACTGGTGTGAGGATTCTTGTTATTTCAGATTAATCCTTTATCAAGAAGTTCTTTAATTTATTTATCAAATTCTGGGATATTTTAGTGTGTATACACCATTTTTTGACTCGAATAATAGCGTTGGGATTTTAAAAAGTAATCTTTGCAAATATTTTATCTTTATTCTAAAATTTCAGTTGGTTATCAAAGTATAGTGCTTCGAATAAATGCTCTTATTGTTCCGTAATCTACTTTTTAGTAGATAACTCAAGTACTGAGATTGTTAGTGCTATTTCATGTTATGTAGCCATTACCTTCTCACTTTTCTGGCTGCATGTAAACTTAATTTTCTGATGAGTGTAAGCTCTGTTTAATTTATCAATGGGAACTAAGTGACCATTTATTGTGAATATTATTTGGTTTATGGTCTGTGTGCATGGAGAAATCAGCCTCTGAAAATAATTTTCAATAATCATATCATGAGAGGGTTGATAAGCAGCCCATAGAACTGGTATAATGCATTAAATTCCTCCTATTTTTATGGATAACCCTTCTGTGACCTCTTTGTGCCTCATTATACTATTGTCAGCTATCCTTACTTGTAAAAGATTCTTTACTTTCTTCCATATAAATTGGTTCACTAACAGTTCTTAATTATATCATTATATTCATATTTATTATATCCCTCTAAATATACATTTACTGGGATGTACATGCTATTAGGATTTGTGTTGGCAACTTTATAGCATATCTCTATACTCATATTTAATTTTTGACTAATTCATGATCATAGATTGGCTCACTAATAGTTCTTGTTTTGTATCCAATAACTTTTCTATCTAGATGCATACTTCAGTCTACACTACGTCGTGCATATTCAAACTCATTCTACTCATTTCACTAGTTATGTTAATTGTATCATCTTCTTTAAGTTCTTCTTCATCCAATGAAGACCCTTCTCTCCATTCTGATCTTGTACTCATGCCTCCTAAGAATTGGAGTTTAATGGTAATTTTGCTGTTCTCATCAATTTTTATTACATTTTTCCTATTGATTTTTATGGGATTGGCAAAGCTCGATATCCATGACATATCAATCTTTATCTCTTGAGGATTGGATTTTAGTCTTTGGATTTTTTGCATAGGAGTAGGACTTTCAAACTTTTCTACCTCTATCATCATTACCTTAGTCTTTGGATCTATGGTATTATCTAATATGTAAATTATTTTTCAAAATATTCTTAGTCGGTATCCTCCTCCATTCATGTCTATCCGAGCTGTTTTTATCTTGAGAGTTGGGTAGTTCTTGGCAAATTCATCTTTTAGGCTCACATAATATCCAGGTCGACAATTGAATCCTTCTGATCCATAACATAAATTGGTCTTAATTCCAGTGATAATTTGATTATTAATTTGGTTATGCCTAATATCACATAGCAACAAATAAAGATCAATATCTTTGCCATAATATTGCAATGGAGTAATTTGCACTTAGGCACTTCCAACATGGATATACCCATACTTTCTAACTTTGTTATGCCTAAGGATGTTTTTCCAATTAATTTGATTAGCTTCTTCTACATCATACTCACAATCTTTTATCTCTAGATCTCCTTCCATTATTTCACATATATACTTATTCTATAATTGAAAGATGGAATTTTTATGAATCGATTCTTTTTGAATTATAGGAAGGACCTAATCTCCTTTAACTTCTTTGTTTTCATTGTCTGCAACATATTTTTCTCCTTAAAGATCACTAAGACTAATGGAACTACTTTCCGTCATATGATTGGTTTCTTCAAAATCACTTTCTTCATTGTTCAATCTAAAATTATGATATTTTTTATCCTTTTACTACCTAATATTTGCTCATAATAAATTAGTTAATTAGATTTTTAATGTGTTTTTATTGTTTTGTAGATATTATGAGAATTAAATAAAATGAATATGAAGTTTGGAAGAAAATGACGTTGGATGAAGAAGTAGCACAAGGGGGGAAAAAAAGAGGTTTCAGCCCAGCATCGAGGCCCAGATTTGAAGCCCAAACGGCCAACCGCCTCCTCCCTTTCCCCTCTCTTTCTTCTCTCCTTCGGGCCTAGCCCACCTTAATTCCCAGACCGCCCCTTCCTCTTTGTTTACTTTTCCCTTTCCTTCTCTTCCGCGGGCCGGGTCTAACATTTTTCATTCCTTTTCGGAGCCCACAGATGCCCCCAGCCTGCTTCTTCCTCATTTAATCACCACAAGCAGGGCACGTCAGTTGAAGCCCCTTCCCCCATCCCTTCGTTTCGCCTTCTTCATTCGCAATCCAGAAGAGCCATTGAAGCAGAACACCAGAAAGACACGGCAAAACAGAGCATGAATCGTGCCCCTCCATCTTCCTTCACCATAATCACATGTCTCTTCCTTTGCCTTCTTGTCTTCGTCCACTTTGGTTTCTGACCCGAGGAACCAGAAAGTCACAAGAAAAAGAGCTGGGTCGTGCTCCTTCTCTTCCTTGTTCCTCAACCCAGCAAAATCAAGAGGAGAAGAAACGAGTAGAATTGCGATTCTCCTTCCCCTGTTTGGCCATTACTTCCTCTCTCTCTCACCTCCTTTACATGCCTTAATCACCTCCATTATCAAGCTGGTAGTCATGAGAATTGGACAAGGCTTGATTGAGGATTAATGAAGCAATCAAGAGGGGCAAGAGGCTGCATTTTTATGGACGAGAATGATGAGTAGAGAATAGGAGTAGTTTTCTGTTCATGTTTTTGATTCATATCTCACAGTTTAAGTTTTCAGATTTAGGTTTTAGTTCATAATTGGTGTAACTTGAATTTTGACTTTGTTTACTTGGTTTGAAATCAAAAGTTTAATTTAGAATTTTCAGATTCAAGCTTCTTCGTTCTACTCTGCGGCAATAGAAAATCATGGAAAGCTTTGGTTGGTTAATTATGGTTAAATGTTAGTAGGTTGCATTTATTTGGAGCTCTTTCTTATTTTGTTAAGGATTTTTGGTAATCTAATTTAGTATTTTGATTGAGAAATTTGAGCAATCTAATTTTTTTTGGTAATCAGATTAGAATGCTTCTAGTTTTAATTTAGTCTAGAATTTTCTGTGACCTAATTTAATAATTATCCCTGAGGACGACATCTATAATCACTATAACAACAACCATATACTTGCGAAAAATTCACAACAAGTTTTTGGCGATATTGTCGGGGAGGGATTTGTGAAATTTGATTGTATCGAGTCATAGTTTAATTATTCAACTTGTTTGATTTAGTTTCATTTTAGCTTTATAGTTGTGATTTTTAGTTTTAATTAATTCGTTTTTTCGTTTTAGTAATTTAGTTTAGTTTTTATTTTTGAATTAAGTTGGTATTTTGATTTTTGTTTTTGTTCAGACTAGATTCATTTTGATTTTTAGATGTTATTTGCTGCTGAAAAAACTGTATGAACAAGTTTGGTTTATGTGTAGCAAAAGAAACAAGGCAGACTGATCCCAAAAAAAAAAAAAAAAAAGCAATATCAATGCAGATTTTTCTACAGTTTTATATTTGGTTTGAATTTTTTGGTGTACTTCGGCAGTGATTTTTACTGTGCTAATATTTTTCTTGGATTCATCATAAGTTTTAGTATTTGTGTGAATTTGTTTGGAATTTTTTATGTCGTTTGGATTTTTCTATACATTTTGGACTTAATAATTTGTTTGAATTTTTCTGCACTATTTGGGGACAGGAAAAATTGGCAAAAAAATATATGCATGTCCCTTGTGATTGTATTGAATTTACTGTGTATTTAGTTCTGATTTAAAAGTTTTATTTTCAGTTTTATTTTATTTTAAGTTTTTGCCCTGTTTTTGATTTTCATTTTTGTGTGTGTTTAAAGAAAAATCAAACGAAATGGTGTGCATGCTTTGTGTGTATGCTTCTTTTCTATTTTTTGTATTAGGTTACTTTTTGATGTTTGAGACTTTTTGGGCTTTCTTTTCTTTCAGTCATATAGATTTCTTTTTGTTAGTTTATTTTGTTCACTTGATTATTTGAGTAGTCTTATTTTTTAGTTTAATTCATTAGTTATAGTTAGTTGTCTTAGAGTCATTGTTTGTTTTTTTTCCTTTCCTTTTTCTTTCAATTAAAAAAACCTTTAAAAAAGTGAAAAATTGAAAACCCATAAAAATTAAAAAAGTCTTAAAATTGGAAAAAAAGAATTTCGAAAATGCCAGTTTTTAATTTCTCAAAATTCGAGCATGAATCCTTCTAGAGTTATCTTTCGAGACTTTACGAATATCGTGCTCAATTGAATCAAAATTTTAAAAAATGAAAAATTTGTGAGGTCATTACTGTGGGTTTGAATTCTGCATCCAAGGGTTATGTTGAGTCTATTTGTTTTGGAGGTTTAATAAGATTATTGTCTAGAACTCAAAATGAGGTTTGAGATTTCTTTGAAAAATTGGCTTGGGATACCTATGCATTTGAACAAGCTAAAGAAAATTTAAAATACCAACTCATGGCGAGTCTATTTTTCATGCTAATCGTAACCACCAGGACCATTTTATGAACTCATATGACCCATTTCAGTCTTATGGGTCTCTTATTTTGTGCGATTACTATGATTCTTCTAATTATGATGCCTGTAATTATCCCTATTGTGATTATGTGGATGTTACATGTGCAAGTGTTGAAAAGAAGGTCAATGTATTGACTGATAAATGATAGCAAACATGAAAAAGAGGGTTACTGAATATTCACTATTTCAGTCATAGTATAGAGGATATCAACTTACAAGAGCCTGACTTTAGTTTAAGATTTCCTAAACCTGAAGTTAGTCTCTATGATGATTTTATCCCCTCTTATTAATCTAGGTGCAATATGCAAGATGTTGAGTCTTTGCCTAACCCAGAATAAGAGAGTAGCCTCCCTACGCCTCTATCACCTCACATTGCACCCCACACTAGCTCACCTAAGGATGTCACTGAAGATGTCCTAGTTTATGCCGACCCATCCACCCCTTTTAATCATTCATGTGAATTTGAGGTGGGTGAAGACCTTGGGAGCCCCTAGTGAGTTAGATCTGAGCATCACGACTTACAGAGAGCATTATGATAAAGATAAGTCAGAAGCTATGTCTTTATAGGAGACATGTATGGAGGTAATTGAGTCCACTATTTTGGACTTTGATGATGATATTTTTTTTTGTGGAATATGAATCTTTTTTATGTGGGTTTGATATCAATGAAAGTTTTGATGAGGGTTTCTATGCTAAATATGAATCTTTTTCTTTTGACTCCATCTAAACTGACTTCCTTTTTAAATCTTGCAAGTCTGAATTTGTCAAGTTTGATAATCTTGTCATTAGGAATTTTGATTTAGCCCAGACTGTTACGCCTTTGGATATTAGGAGCCTTGTGGATTTTTGACCCATTGCTTTGCCTACACTACTCATTCATGATAAACACATTCCTAGGCCAATGACCAATTTACTGGCTCGTTATGAGTATGTCTATCTCTTTTTTGATTGAGCCCAATAATCTGACAAGTTAAAACGGGCCCTTACTTGTGCTTCATTGACATGGTGGATGTATTGTTTCTAGCTCCAACTCTGTACTTTTTACTATTTCTATGTTATTGAGAGTTGGTTTTTTGTGTTTGATAAGCTACTACGTGCTTTAATGGGACTTGATTTGAGTAGCAATGTTCAGCTTGATATGGAGTGGCTGATGCTCCATAAGCCTCTATCTGAACATATTTCAAGAGGCTATAATTTAGGTGTACTTCTGCACCTGACCTGGTATAATCATTCCTTTTTTTCTTTTCTTTTTTATTTGGTTTTCTTTTGTATATATTTGTTGCTTTATTTTTCTTGTTTTCTTTTTCTTTTACAGTCGTGTCTTTTTTGTTTTTTTGAGTCTTGTTTTTCTTTTTGTATATTTGTTTTCATTTTCATTTTAGTGTTTTATGTTTTCTTTCACTTCCAATGAGGACATTGTTTGATTTATGTGGGGGCTTGGGGGAACTTTGTTTCAAAAAAAAAAAAAAAAAAACTGAAAAATCGTAAAAAGAAAAACTTGAAATTTGAAAATTCCAAAAAGATTTTTGTTTTGTTTTTGGGGAATGCATGTGCTCTTTCTGATTAGCTATGCTCTCTTGTACCCTAGTGTTAGGTTGTATATAGATGTGATGTGCATTGATAGAACTTAGTCCTAAAGTATGATGTTTGTATATGATCCTAACCCCCAATGTTATTTCTAAGCAAGCTTGACTTTGGTAGATGAACCCGTGAGATTTTGAGCATTATAAAATAATCCATCAATTTAGTCTCACATTTTTCCTTTCATGTGTGTTTTTTCCATAATTGTATCTCTAAAACTTGCTTTGATTCTCTTTGAAATCACATTTAGCATGTGCATTATGATAACATGATAGAGGCATTCTTTTGTTCTGTGAACTACATAGCCAAATTGCCACCCGAATTTGAATGCTTACCCTTTGCTAGCCCTTTGAGTCTTGATTGTTTTCATCATGAACCTTTCACTTTAGCCATGGCCTAAACACATTTTCCTTCCTCCAACCCAGGCTAGTGAAGCAACACTTTAGAATTTAGAGGGTGACTTTTAGGTGTTTTATGAATTTAGTGGTTGATTTTGGTATATGAGGGGATGTATCATGGTGATCATTTGGAATTGAGTCGTATTGCTCTTATACATGTCATTCATTTATTTTCTTCTTTGAAAAAAGGGAAAAAAGGGAAAAAGGCAAGCAAATGAAAAAAAATGGAAAAAGTTCAAATGAAAAAAGTTTTCATTGAAAAAAAAGGTGAAAAAAACAAAAATGAAAAAAAGTTGAAAAAATCTCAAAAAATTTAAGAGTTGTCAGTGAACGTGTTTGGCATGGATGTATCCTTATATACTTATTTTTAATGGTCAATTTTAATTGGGATGTGATCTTACTTTGTGTTTTGAGAGAGTGCATGCTCATCGTAGTTGGTGCAAGTGACGGTTGCCCCTTAGCTTTGGCTTTTAGCTCCTCATTTCCCAAATCAATTGTCCCTTCTTACCCTGAACCCTAGCCCCATTACAACCCTGGAAAGTCCTCTTGATTATTATTTTGCATATTGCATTGTGGTGATGGAGAGTCGAGAATCTTATCAAGCCTATGGTAGTTTGTTTCATTGGAAGAGAATTGAGTGAATCTTGTCATATTTTAAACACATGAGTAGGAGTGTTCTACGTTTCCCTAAAGAGAGGTTCTACCAGTTATGCATGTATATAATTTCCAAGTACGGTGAAAAATTGTGTATCGATGTCACTAGTAGGGATTAAGAGTTCTTGATGTGCACATTGTGTTTATATTTGACTTAGTGCTTTAGTTGCTTGAGTGATATGGTTGATTAGAATATGTATATATTTTTCTCCTGTGTTATAAATATAAATTTTTATGAAAAAATCAATAAGAGTTTTGACTTTCTGTTTTTGTTTTCTTTTATGGATTTTGTGGGTATATTTTCTGCAAATACTTACGAGACCTTCTTCATCTGTTAAGGATAACCTAGAGTTTTAAAGGGCTTGTTGCACATGTAAATGCAACCGTGATTCCTACGAAAGTGAGTTAGGATTTTATTTTCTTTTTCTATGATTTTTAATTTATTTTACTCAAGGATGAGCAAAACTTGATGTGGGGTTATTTGTTCAACCTAAAACTATGATATTTTATATTTCGTTATAATAAATTAGTTAATTAGATTTTTTTATTTTTTTTGTAGATATTGTGAGAATTAAATAAAATGATTATGAAGGTTGGAAGAAAATGGTGTTAGATAAAGAAGTAGCACAAGGGAGGAAAAAAGAGGCTTCAGCCCAGCATCAAGGCCCAGAACTAAAGCCCAAATGGCTAGCCGCCTCCTCCCTTTCCCCTCTCTTTCTTCTCTCCTTCGAGCCTGCCCCAGCTCAATTCCCAGACTGCCCCTTCCTCTTTGTCTACTTTTCCTCTTTCTTTCTCTTCCGCGAGCCAGGCCCAAGATTTTTCATCTCCTTTCCCGAGTCCACAGAAGCCCCCAACCTGCTTCTTCCTCATCTAATCACCACGAACTGGACACGTCAGCTGAAGCCTCCTCCCCCATCCCTTTGTTTCGCCTTCTTCATTCACAACCCAGAAGAGCCATTGAAGTAGAACACCCGAAAGACAGGGCCAAACAGAGCATGAATCGTGCCCTTCCATCTTCCTCCACCATAAACATATGTCTCTTTCTTTGCCTTCTTGTCTTCCTCCACTTTGGTTTCTAACCCAAGAAACCCGAAAGTCATAGGAAAAAGAGCTAGGTCATGCTCCTTGTCCTCGTCGTTCCTTAACCCAGCAAAATCAAGAGGAGAAGAAATGAGTAGAGCAGCAGTTCTCCTTCCCCTGTTTGGCCATTACTTCCTCTCTCTCTCCCACCTCCTTTATGTGCCTTAATCACCACCATTATTAACCTAGCAGTTATGAGAATTGGACAAGGCTTGATTGAGAATTAATGAATCAATCAAGAGGGGCAAGAGGCTATATTTTTATAGAGGAGAAAGATGAGCAGAGAATAGGAGTAGTTTTCGGTTTATGTTTTTGATTCACTTCTCAGAGTTTTAAGTTTTCAGATTTAGGTTTCAGTTCATAATTGGTGTAACTTGAATTTTGGGTTTGTTTACTTGGTTGAAAATCAAAAGTTTAATTTAGAATTTTCAGATTCAAGATTCTTCGTTCTACTCTGCGGCAATAGAGAGTCATGGAAAGCTTTGGTTGGATAATTAAGCTTAAATGTTAGTACGTTGCATTTATTTGGAGTTGGTTTCTCTTTCTTATTTTGTTAAGTATTTTTGGTAATCTAATTTAGTATTTTGACTGAGAAATTTTAGCAATCTAATTTTTTTTTGGTAATCAGATTGGAATGCTTCTTGTTTTAATTTAGTCTAAAATTTTTTGTAACCTAATTTAACAATTATTCCTGAGGACAACATCCGTAATCACTATAACGATAATCGTATACTTGTAGAAAAGTCACAATAAGTTTTTGGTGCCGTTACCGGGAATGGATTTGTGAAATTTGTTTGCATCGAGTCGTAGTTTTATTATTCGAGTCATTTGAGTTGTTCTCATTTTAGTTTCATAGTTCTGATTTTTAGTTTTAATTAATTCGTTATTTTGTTTTAGTAATTTATTTTGGTTTTGATTTTTGAATTAAGTTAGTATTTTTATTTTTGTTTTTGTTGAGATTAGATTCATTTTGATTTTTAGATGTTATTCGCTGCTGAAAAAACTTTATTAACAAGTTTGGTTTATGTGTAGTAAAAGAAACAAGGCAGAACTAATCTAGGGGGGAAAAAAAAAAGCAATATCAATGCAGATTTTTCTACAGTTTCATATTCTATTTGAATTTTCTGGTGTATTTCGGCTGTGATTTTTACTGTGCTGATATTTTTCTTGGATTCATCATAAGTTTAGTATTTGCATGAATTTTTCTGAAATTTTTGGGACTATATGAGTTTCTGTGAATTTTGGACTTAATAATCTATTTGGATTTTTCTGCACTGTTTGGGGAAAGGAAAAATTGGCCAAAAAATATATTCAAGTCCCTTGTAATTGTGTTGAATTTACTATGTATTTAGTTCTAATTTTAAGAGTTTATTTTTTGTTTTATTTTATTTTTAGTTTTTGCCTTGTTTTAGGTTTTCATTTTTGTGTGTGTTTAAAGAAACAACAAATGAAATGGTGTGCATGCTTTGTGTGTGTGCTTCTTTTCTATTTTTGGTATTAGATTACTTTTTGATGTTTGAGTCTTTTTGGGTTTTCTTTTCTTTTGGTCATATAGAATTCTTTTTGTTAGTTTATTTTGTTAACTTGATTATTTGAGTAGTCTTATTTGTTAATTTTAGTCATTATTATAGTTAGTTGTCTTAGAGTCATTGTTTTTTTCCTCTACTTTTTCTTTCAATAAAAAAACCTTTAAAAAAAGAGAAAAATTGGAAACCCATAAAAATTAAAAAAGCCTTAAAATTGGGGGGGGGGGGAAGAGTTTCAAGAAAGCCAGTTTTTAATTTCTCAAAATTCGAGCATGAACCTTTCTGGAGTTATCTTTCGAGACTTAACAATTATCGTGCTCAATTGAAACAAAATTTTGAAAAATGGAGAATTTGTGAGGTCATTACTGTGGATTTGAATTCTGCATCCAAGGGTTATGTTGAGTCTATTTGTCCTAGAGGTTTAATAGGATTATTGTCTAGAACTAAAAATGAGGTTTGGGATTTCTTTGAAAAATTGACTTGGCATACCTATGCATCTGAACAAGCTAAAGAAAATTTAAAATACCGAACTCATGATGAGTATGTTTTTCATACTAATCCTTACCACCAGGAGCATTTTGTGAACTCATATGATCCATTTCAATCTTATGTGTGTCCTATTTTGTGCGATTACTGTGAGTCTTCTAATCATGATGCTTATAACTGTCCCTATAATGATTACATGGATGCTACATGTGTAAATGTTGAAAAGAAGATCAATGTATTGACTGATAAAATTATAGCGAATATAAAAAAGAGGATTGTTGAATATTCTCGCTGTTTCAGTCATAGTAGGGAGGGTATTAACTTACAAGAGCCTAACTTTAGTTTAAGATTTCCTTAACCTGAACTTAGTCTCTATGATGTTTTTTCAATTAATGAGATTAGCTTCTCATACATCATACTCACAATCTTTTATCTCTAGGTCTCCTTCCATCATTTTACATATGTACTTATTCTTTAATTGAAAGATGAAATTTTTATAGATTGATTTTTTTTGAATTATGAGAAGGACCTAATCTTCTTTGACTTCTTTGTTTTCATTGTCTACAACATATTCTTCTCTTTAAAGATCACTAAAACTAATGGAACTACTTTCCATCATATGATTGATTTCTTTGTAATCACTTTCTTCATTGCTCAACCCAAAGTTATGATATTTTATATTCTTTTACTATCTAATATGTGCTCATTATAAATTAGTTAATTAGATTTTTAATGTGTTTTTATTGTTTTTACAGATATTATGAGAATTGAAGAAAATGAGTATGAAGGTCGGAAGAAAATGGTGTTGGATGAAGAAGTAGCACAAGGGGGAAAAAAAAAGGCCTCAGCCCAGCACCGAGGCCCAGATCTGAAGCCCAAACGGCCTGTAGCCTCCTCCCTTTCCCCTCTTTTCTTTCTCTTCCGCGGGCCGGGCCCAGCATTTTTCATCTCCTTTCGTGAGCCCACAGAAGCCCCTAGCCTGTTTCCTACGCATTTAATCACCACGAGCTGGGCACATGAGCTGAAACCTCTTCCCCTATCCCTTCGTTACGCCTTCTTCATTCGCAACCCAAAAGAGCCATTGAAGCAGAACACTCGAAAGACAGGGCAAAACAAAGCATGGATCGTACCCCTCCATCTTCCTCCGCCATAATCACATGCCTCTTCCTCTGCCTTCTTGTCTTCCTCCACATCGGTTTCTGACCCAAGAAACCTGAAAGTCATAGGAACAAGAGCTGGGTCGTGCTCCTTCTCTTCCTCGTTTCTTAACCCAACAAAATCAAGAGGAGAAGAAACGAGTAGAGCAATGGTTCTCCTTCCCCTATTTGGTCATTACTTACTCACTCTCTCTCTCCTCCTTTATGTGCCTTAATCACCACCATTATCAAGCTGACAGTTACGAGAATTGGACAAGGCTTGATTGAGGATTAATGAAGCAATCAAGAGGGGCGAAAGGCTACATTTTTACGGAAGAGAGAGATGAGCAGAGAAATGAACAGAGAATAGGAGTAGTTTTCGGTTCATGTTTTTGATTCACTTCTCACATTTTAAGTTTTTATGTTTAGGTTTCAGTTCATAATTGGTGTAACTTGAATTTTGGGTTTGTTTACTTGGTTGGAAATCAAAAGTTTAATTAAGAATTTTCAGATTCAAGCTTCTTCGTTCTACTTTGCAGCAATAGAGAGTCATGGAAAGCTTTCGTTGGTTAATTACGGTTAAGTGTTAGTAGGTTGCATTTACATCGAGTTGGTTCCTCTTTCTTATTTTGTTAAGGATTTTTGGTAATCTAATTTAGTATTTTGATTGAGAAATTTTAGCAATCTAATTTTTTTTGGTAATCATATTGGAATGCTTCTAGTTTTAATTTAGTCTAGAATTTTTGATAACCTAATTTCACAATTATCCCTGAGGACGACATCTGTAATCACTATAACGATAACTGTATACTTGCGAAAAATTCGCAATAAGTTTTTGGATCGATTCCTTTTATCGATCGATTCTTTTTGAATTATAAGAAGAACCTAATCTTCTTTGACTTTTATGTTTTCATTGTCTACGACATATTCTTCTCCTTAAAGATAATTAAGACTAATGAAACTACTTTCCATCATATGACTGGTTTCTTCGTAATCACTTTCTTTATATTCGTATTCTAGTATAATCTCAATAATTCCCTTGTTGTTTTTCGGGGTTAGGTCTAGGGCTTCTTCTTCACTAAGTTCAAAATACTCTAGAATACAAAAGGCCTCTATAAGCTTATCATTCTTTCTATTTTTACATTTATTTGTATAATGACTTATTTCTCCATATGCCAACACTTACAGTTGTTTTTCCAAATAGGACAATATGCAGCTTTTTTAAAAAATTGCGTTTTTTAGGGCTTGGTTTGTTATAATATTTTCTTTGATATTTCTCTCCCCTTTGCTTGTTACAGCTCTTTTTCTTATAAAATTTTCTTTTCTTTCTCCTTTCATGTTCTTTTCCCCATTAGTGAAGATTATCCCAACAAGGTAGAAATTATTTCTTCATTTTCTTTTTCTTCTGGAGATTGAGACATTAATGATTGACCCATTTTCTTATATAAGAGATTCTTGCACTAAGAGTATCGATGACATCTACTTTTTCAAGCCATACAATGTACTTGTTATTGATTATAGAATTGATTGGATATGATAATTTATCATAAAACATACCAAGATTGGTTTCATTATGCCTAATTTTATAACAATATTGACTAAATTCAATAATATAATTTTTTAGGTATCTCATATCTCATAATTCTATATTATTAATCTTTCTTTATTATTCTTTTAGTTTTTCTTTGAAATTAAGTTTAACTTCGATGAATTCGGTTTCGATTTCCTTACATAGATATTTGAACATTGTAGCTGGTGTTTTCATTATTCTTAATGTTTTTTTCCAGCCTGATTTTATGAATCATGCCAGTCGGCTACAGTACCAGAAAAACTATACTCAAGATCATTTAGGAAAGTTGCAGCAGTCCATGCGGTACTATTCATGCCTCTTTTTCAATTTTCAAATATTTTTCTCTATTACGAGCTCCATCGGTGTTTAAGATGTATGCTGTTTGGCTAATCGAGGTAAGGTTAATCTCTTCAAATGTTGTAGTTTCCTTGAGATAAACCCAACTTAAAAGTTAGTTGCACGTTCTACCGGAATATACCTAGGCCTCATAAAATGAGTATTTCTTCTAGAAGACTCACCAGACTCTTCATGTTTAGAAATTACATTGTTAACTAGATTGGACTCGATTTCGTCTATGCTAAGTTCTTCTCCAATCTCATTGATTTCATCATCAAATACAATTTTCCCATATTTTTTACCCAGTATCTTTCTAACTTCTTCTAAGGATACAACATTAAGGTCCTTTAGTTTAATTAGATTCATCTACTAATATATTTCTCCTTCTAGCTAGTTATTATTTATCTCTTCATTATCATCAAATAATACTTTCTTGTTTATCGACTATTGTGCCCATGATTTTGTTTAATTCTTACGAATTTTGTTCTTTATCCAACATATACTGTAGTTCCTCAAAATTAAGCTACTTACAATCCATCCTCTTTTTCTTTCTCTATCTTTTCAAATGATTTTTCAGTTGATTTTTCTCCTACTTCTTTTTGGATTTTTCAATCATGCAATGGAAATGGATTTTTATTTTTTGGGTTTTGGAAAGGGTATTTACATTGAAATGAAGTACTATACTTAGATTAGATTTTTCACTATGTCTAACTTCGTTGAACAAAGAAAGATGGAGTACTGATAATTGCTTCTTTATATCCTTGACTTCAATCCTAATTTTTGCTAATTCAGCTTTTAATTCTAAAACTATATCAGTAATATAGTTTAGCTGATGTGCTACTGAAATGGTTCCTTCTGGTGACTGCACAATATGAGAATAATTAGGAGCAGGATAAGAAGATGACGATTCAAGTATTAAACACAGTTAATTAATTTAATTAACTACTAATTAATCTTAATTATCTTAATTATTTTTGGTCACGTAGCTCTGATCCTAATTGAATGCGGGCCTTGAGTAGTGCTTATAAGAGAAATTACACATGCATAAAATTAAAAATTTTCAAAGTAAGTTTTTAAGGATTAGGGTAAGTTTCGCAAATAGGAAAAGTTTTGAAAATTATATAAGAAGGTCAATAGTGACTTGTCCCCTAAAAATTAATTATGCAATAGTTCAATGGTTCAAAAAATTCAATTTCACAGTTGTGGGTTCAGAAAATTCATGCACTATACTTTGATGGTTAAGAAAGTAAATAATTCGCAAATGGGTATATAAGTTGAAGTACAAGGCAGATGGTAATCTAGAAAGGTGCAAAGCTAAACTAGGCATTAGGGGTTTCACCCAAAAGGAAGGAGTTGATTATACAAAAACTTTCTATCCAATGGTAAACATGGCAACAATTAGCAGCTTGATAACTATTGCAATCAAGAAAAAGTGTCTATCTATCAGTTAGATGTTAACAATACCTTTCTCTATAGGGACTTAGATCCCACCAGGATTGGATGTATCTTCTCCAAACATAGTATACAAGCTATAAAAATCTTTATATAGCTTGAAACAAGCCTCAAGACAGTCGTATGCAAAGCTCTCATGAACCCTTAGAATGCTTAGATTTCAAAATTCAAAGAAGCAAAGAGACAACTCCATAGTGGTGCTTACTATTTATGTGGATGACATTGTAGTTACAGGCAATGATCTTACAAAAATTATAGCATTAAAAGTATTCCTTAATGAAAACTTTAAAATCAAGGATTTGGGAGAGCTACACTATTTCTTAGGCATGGAGATTATCAAAGCTCCTCATGTCTTGATTATGACACAAAGAAAGTTTGATATGGAATTACTAAAAGAGTTTCAATGAGATAAGTTTACAACTACCTCCTATCGTTTAGGCTTTCTCTCAAAAGGATCATTTAATGAAAATCCATTGGCTAATGTTTCTAACTGTAGAAAATTGGGAGGGAAACATAAATTATCTTACCAATACCAGGCCAGACATTGCTTTTTTAGTACAATATTTCAGTCAATTTCTTCAAGCAGCAGCCAAAGCCCACATGACAACCACTTTAATAATAAGTCAGATTATAGCTTGCATGCCTATTGTGACTTAAATTACAGTGGCTTTGTCTTCTGTAGAAGCATAATATAGATCTATGAGAGTAGTAATAGCTAAGCTCACTTGGCTCACAAAGATACTTTCAAAACTGCAAGTACCTTCCATTTTACATATATTAGTCAAGAGTGATAGTTCAGCCGCCATATAAATTGCTAAAAACCATGTTTTCCAAGAGGGAACTGAACACATAAAGTTGGATTGTCATTTTATAAGGGAAAAACTTCATGAAGGACTCATATCCTTGTCCTACACAAAGACTACAAATCAATTGGCAGACATTTTTTACCACGTCTTTACCTAGTTCCTAGCACCATCCTCATCTCAACAATGTTGGGGGTTTCATCCTATTACCCTCTAACTTAAGGGGGGTGTTAGAGTCAATTAGTTAAGTTAGTACAGTTAGTTTAGCCAATTTTGTAATGACTCCATTGAACATGCAGCTCCAATCTTCGTCATACTCACCGCACCATTCAACCAGGTCACAGCTTGTTGAGAAGTTCTAACATTATTAAGTATAGTGCTTTCATTCTCCAAAAGCCTTGTATCAACAATTTGCACAACATGATCAGGTAAAGCCATCTTTGCATATGAATGAACGTTGAATCCTTCCTTGAACATATCATTAGTAGGAATCTTGCCCGTCATAATTTCTAGCACCACAATGTCATAGCTACAGATGGATAACCTCCAAGGCCATACTCTACGAGCAAATAAGTTTTTTATCAAAAAAAACTAGTTCAGCAGAGTAATAAAACTAAAAAATAACTGGGATTTATGAACCAAAAAAAAACACTAGCTTTTCTTTAGCGTGATTTGTCCCAAATTCACTTTTACTTAATGCCAAGATTTTTATACATTCAAGACTCTTCTAATTAAGTTGTAGACACATTTAGGATTGTTTAGATGTCAACATTTTATACAGTGTATAAACTTTTATTTGTCCACTTTATGTCACATGTATCTTGAGGCATTTAGACTTTAGATTTCATAAATTTATTAGAATCTTATTTTAGAATATAGTATTACTCATTTTTTGACATTTCCCTTGAAATAATGAAAGAACCTTAGGCTATTTGCAATCTTAGGAGGGCATTCAGAACCATCTGATTACTTTAAAAATATCGATTCTAAGGAAATGATGTTCTCCAAGACATTGTGAAAGTGCCTACTCACTGTTTCCTTCAAGGGCCAATAATCTATTTTTATAGAATAATTTCTCGTATTATGTCCAATAATATTGAGAAATATAGCAGCATGTTCCCCAACTGTGCCAAAACAGGTATCCCTCAATCTCCCTAAATCACGTAATATGCAAACTAACCTAACAAAGACTTCCTTTCCCATGTAATGCTCATTGTGATAATCTTGCTCCTGTTTTTGAGTAAGCTTCCTCAAATGAAATTGATGACAAATATCCCCTTCACCAATTTTTGGAAGTGGCCTATCAATATGACTCTTAAGACATGTAAGAGATGCTACTAGACTAGCTGCACATGGACCATAAATAACAATCCTAACCATAACCCATTTTCTAAGCGTCTCCCCCTCATCTATCCATAGAAACAATAATAACAACACCAACATAAGTAAAAAATAACAATGTTAAGCATCCAAAGGGATTCAGCATGTAGTAATTATTTCAAAGATAAATATGCACCTATTCCCAAAAGTAAGCCCCTTCAACCATAAATTATGATATTTTATATCCCTTTGTTATCTAATAGTTGCTCAAAATAAATGAATAAAATTGAATTTTTATATGTTTTTGTTTGTTTCGTAGGAATTTTGAAATTTTGAAAAATAAATTATTAAGTCAAGAATTGGATTAAGAGAAGAAGAAAGGAAATGGAAGAGCAAGAGAACGGCCCAGCGTGTAAGCCCAACGGTTCAACAGCCCCCCTCTCGGTCTCTTCTTCTCTCCCCTTTTCTTTTTCTCTCGTTTGGGCGGGCCCCTTATTTCTTCTTCTTTCACTTTGGGACGGCCCAGCATCAGTCCCATCTTCCCCTCTCCCTCTTCCACTTAAGTAAGTCATGCGGATCGCACGTGTGACCTAGCAGTAGCCTCCCTCCCCATTCTCTTCTTCTTCCCCTTCATACCCAACAGTTGAAGAGAATAGGGCAAAACAGGGCAGCGTTGGCTCTTCATCTTCCTCCATAGCCGTTACCCTCTCTTTCTCTCTCATTCATCAATCATCAACATGCATTGCCTTATTCGACCGTTACCCATTCCTTTTTGTCTTCCTCGTCGATTTCAACCCAGAAAAACTCGAAGAAAAGAGGAGAGCACGGTGGCTCTATGTATTCCCATAGTCGAGCATTATTGTTTCTCTCTCCTTCTTTGATTATCCATCATCATCATTAATATCATCTTGTCAGTTTTTAATTTGGAGCCATTAGTTCGATGATTAATGGGGGCAAACGAAGCAGCAAAGGGCGGCATTTTGGGGCCTTCAAGAAGTCGAAGAGCCGAGTAGTAGAGGGAGAGAATGAGAGATTAGGGGTAGCAACTAGAATCAGTTCTTGTTTTCAAGTCTTATTTTTCAGTTTCAGATTAGGATTTAGTTTTCATTTCTCTTTGTCTTCGTGACTTATTTGTTCAGATTCGGTTTATCTTCTTCAAACTTAAGACATGCAAGGGATGCTACTAGACTAGCTGCATATGCACCATAAGCAACAGTCCTAACCACAACCCATTTTCTAAGCTTCTCCCCCTCATCTATCCTTAGAAACAATAATAACAACACCAACACGAGTAAAAAAATAACAATGTTAAGCATCCAAAGGGATTCAGCATGTAGTAATTGTTTCAAAGATAAATATGCACCTATTCCGAGAAGTAGGCCCTTCCGAGGAGGCTTCTCTACATGAATCTATGGCCTATTCAGACCAAACCGGGGCCTCAACAATTGAAGGAAAAATTATGGTTTTCCAAAATTATTTTTTTTTTCCCAGGGTACTTTCTGAAAACCAAATAACGCCTTAATAATTAAAGGTAAAATAATTTTTTCCATTGCCATTACAGCTTATTCAAGTATAGTCGTTGGATAATGATTTAACAAGTCATACATAACAATTCTATATTAGTTACTATAGCATTGAATATAGTATTTGTCACCACAATACCTTCAAAAATTCATGACAATAAATCTTATTATTATTACTGTATCTCTTGCATGAGACCATCTTTATTTTGAGCAAAACATTTTTAGGGTTGACTATTTCTTGATTTTGGAATGACTAAAATTTAGCTGAAACTAGCATTAAACCCATGCTTTGCATGGACATTTGTAGTCTTCTATATTAGATTTTTTTTTTTAAAAAAAAATCTAAAAATCAAGTAAGAAATTTTTTGAGCATTTTAGGATTACAATATGTTGGACAAAACCAATAATCACATGTCAACTCATTATAACATAGAGTTAAAAATTGATAATAAGGAATAATAGTCCAGGTTGACATTCATTGAAATACTTTCTTTAGAGAATAAACATCTCAACTATAATAGTATGGTTGATATTTCTAATACAACTTTATCACAATGTTCAGCAATAAATAGTGTACTAACTAAATATGTTGGTTAATACATATAAATTTAACTTAAAAAATTTAATTGTGAAAAGTTCAATAATTAAAATTTTCAACTATGCCTCTTATTTAAGAGGATCCATAAAATTATAATTGTAATTGTGTAGACAAAATGACCATTCACTATTATTAAAATGATGATATCAAATTATTGTACATAAAAGAAAACAACCATTACTCATGTATAACATTTCTATTAGATAGTTTAAAAGAACAGTATAGTTATACTAAAAGTTTTAAACTACCACCTGCAATCAACGTTTTAATAACTTTCCATAAACATTTATTTTAGTCTTTATGTTGTTTTGCTCTCAAGTTACCTTATGTCATTAAAATGAATTCATCATAAGTTTGCATTAGCCAATCCTATGAAGACATTTGTCAAAAGCACATTATTTCATTCATTTTTAGATATAGTTATATAGATTTTGCAGTAAATTATGAGAAAAAATAATGAGTATTTTGGCGAATTGAAGTCTGTGCAACAAAATAGATAGACATTTTAATTGGAGAAAAGGTGTGCATAAATGAATAAGAGACTTCAAGAAGGTTAGGAAGAAATACTACCATATAAAAAAAAAAAAAAGCATCAATCAAGATTTAACTTATTGTGCTGACAAAATCTTTTTTTGAGTCCATCTTAAAGACACTTGTTTTTATCGATTGTATATTGTATGTATTGTCTGATAAATTATCAATAATTGGATTCTTCCTTTTATGTTACAAAAAAAGGTTTTATAGTACTGTTAATTTTTTGTATGTAAAATAGCTAAACCTTTTCCTATAAATAATCAATATGGACTTAACAAGTAATCACTATTACTCCACATATGTTGTTTTAGAATTTATGAATAGTTATTCTTTTTCGTGTGTCAACCATAGTTTCATTACTGGTCAAAGCAGTGTTTTATTACTAATCATTTCATTACTATTATAATAGTCACATTTTAATCAATAGTTAAATACTCCCCTCTTCTTTATATTATTACTAATCACTAATTTTTGAAATAATCAATCATTTTTATTTTCATTAGTAGTCTTTCTAGTGTTATTCTTTTAATACAGCATCTATTGTTTAATGACTAATATAAGTCATTCATGCAACGCTAATAGTTCTTCAAATAACTAATTTAATCATCCATTCATTAAAACAATAATCACGCATGTAAAACTCATTATATTAGTCAATAGTCAATGTTTAGTATTTATCTCAGTCATCGATGTGCAACAACACTACAATAACAATCTTAGTCACATACATACCATATAGATAGTCATCTGATTAAGAAACTTTGTTCATTGCCCAAGGCATGATAAATGGTCTAGAAGTGAGAAACATTGTGGTTTCTTACGAGTTTCTTTTTTTTTTTGTGATACATGTGCATTTTTTGGGTCAAAGCATACTACCTTTAATAGGCATCGGTAGTGGGTAGGGGCCCCAATGGGGCGCTTGGGTCCAAAAAAGGGTTGATACCCACATTAAAAGATAAATGGGCTGGGCTTTTAATGGGTCATTTAGATTAGGGGCGAAGCTAGGTTGGTCGCGAGTCGGGATATGGGTAGGGGCAATGAGGTGAACAGTCAAGTGAAAATTTTGGCCTTAATGCTCATGCATCTCGCTCTCTCTACAAGCTCTCTCATCTTCCTAAAATCGATCTATGAACTGTTGCCGTTTGCTCTGACGATCTCTCCCTCATATTAAGGTCGTTTCTCTCTCTCTCTCTCCCCCCCCCCAAACGATCTTTGTCACTCAAATCAGGAATGAAATTGTTGCACTACTTAATTCGGTGAAATGGTTAGCATTTTCGATCTTTGCTGTCCTGAATCGCCATTACATATTTCGTATTTGCTTCAAGGTAAACCCTTTTCTTTGTTTATTTTTTCTACTTGCAAATTTCTCGATTTTGGGTTGTTGTTGCTATTGCTCAACCCTTCAATTCCTTATATGATGCAAACACGTTCCACATCCAGTGTCTGCAAACCCAAGCGCCTTCTCTCTCTATCCACATCATTGACTGAGATTGAGCCTACTTCTTTTACCCAAGCATCCAAATACCCTCATTGGAAAAAGGCGATGGTTGAGCACAATGCATTAATGGCTAATGGCACTTGGGATCTGGTTCCATCTCACCCTTCACAAAACTTGGTTAGGAGTAAATAGGTTTATAGAGTAAAATATCATTGTGACGATATAGTGGGAAGGCATAAAGCACATCTGGTAGCCCAAGGGTTTCACCAATAGGATTGAATTGACTACCATTAGACATTCTGTCATGTTGTCAAGGCTGCCACTATTCACCTTATTCTTTCTTTAGCCATTTCCTTCCATTGGTCCACTCGACAATTAGATGTCAAGAATGAATTCTTACATGGATATCTAACTAAAGAAGTGTACATGAAATAGCCTTCGGGTTTCACTCATCTTGATTTTCCCCATCAGGTTTACAAACTTTACAAGGCTCTTTATGATTTGAAACAAGCTCCTCGAGCTTGGTTTTATCACTTCAGCGGATTTCTTCTGTCTCATGGTTTCATATGTAGTAATGTTGATCCTTCTATGTTTAATCTCTATACTGGTTCTCATATCTTGGTTTTGCTTCTATATATGGATAACATTATCTTGATAAGCAGTTCTTCATCCATCCTTCAGTCATTTATCTCTATGCTTTCCAAGCAATTAGCTATGAAAGATCTCAGGGACCTTCACTATTTTCTTGGCAATCAGGTGGTTCGTTCTTCCTCGGGCCTTTTTCTCTCACAGCAGAAGTATGTTATTGATCTTCTCCGTAAACTTCACTTCCATACTCTCAAACCTGTTAGTACCCTTTCTGCTAGCTACACCACTTTATCCCTAACTGATAGTGAACTGCTTGTTGATCCCACTGAGTATGGTTGGTGCTTTATAGTATTTAACTATGACTCATCCTGATATTGTCTATGCAGCCCATATAGTTTATCTGTTTATGCATGCTCCCCACACTATTCACCTTCATATTGTTAAGTTTGTTTTTAGGTATTTGCAGGATACCTTGGATCATTGTCTATTCCTTCGACCTTCTATTTCCTCCCGCATGATCATTTCCTACTCTGATACTGACTGGGATGGCTGCAAGGACTTCTATCATTTTACCATTGTATATGTAGTGTATTTTGGACCTAACCTCATTCCTTGGCGATCTAAAAAGCAACCCACAATCTCTGAGTCTTCCAATGAGGCTGAATATTGCGCACTTCGTTATACTATCGCTAAAACTGTCTAGATTTGAAAGTTGCTATATGATTTGGGGATTGTCCTTCACAATCCTATTCATCTTTACTGTGACAATGTAAGCGCTACTTATATGTCTACCAATCCAGTTCAACATGATTGCAGCAAACACATTGTTATTGATTATCACTTTACTTGTAAGCGGGTTGGTGTTGGTGATCTTATTGTTCGATATATCCCAACTAGTTTATAGGTTACTTATATGTTTACGAAGGACTTTTCTTTAAATTGGTTTCTTTTTTGAAATCCAATCTATCCGTGCATCCCCTCGATCAGATTCAGGGGCTGTAATAGAGTGTAGGGACAATATTGTGATTTTACATTATATATTGTCTAATAAATATAAGTCTATGCTCCCCGGGTTGGGTGGGCTTTTGCCTCACATTAATCTCACAGTTCTTAATTAGTTTACTATTACTAGTCATCTTATGTTATTAATCACTTCTATTAGGTCAATTAGTTACCTTTACTATCACTTTGGAAGCTCCAATGGCAACTATGTCTACTAATTAGTTTGGTCACTCATGCTTGCAATAATAATCAATTTATAACATGCATTTTAGTCTACACTGTACACTATCCATTTGTATCAAGGCATCAACACCAGTCAAACTACATCATGTATTGATTCATCGTCCAAGTATTGAAGCTGAAAAGATTTCGTTGTAAAATAAGAACAAGGTTTTATGAGGTATCAACTTCAACGACAGTGACAATAGCATTGAACTCGCCTGTACGACAGCAAAAGAATGAGCAATACAAAGAAGCTAGAGATTTGTTTCGAAAGTGCTCCACTTGAATTAGGAAAGGGAAGAACAAATGTGTAGGAAAATAAGAACTAACCTTGTATGCAGAAGATACTATTGGGAATAGCCCATGGTAATCTGAATGCTACTAGACGGTTACTAGAGTCGTCTTAGGAATTCATAACGTAAACCTGAATCCCGTTAGATGGTAGGGAGCTCGTGAGAAAGAGGGAGAGGAGAATAGAGGATCTCTGTATGTAATTGTATCTTTAGTTGACCCCTTAAGCCTCCTTATATAGGTTAGGGCCAACTAGGGTTACCGTCCTTAGCGGCTTAAGTACTCATCAGGCCTAATCACATTAGGGCCAGCCAACAACTCCCACTCAGCGACGTAGGCCATAAATCACATGCTCTCCACAAATTACAACTATTTACACTTCATACCAGGACTAAGACATGCAACTAGAAAGTAATCAGTACTATTATATTAAGTCACCATCTAACTAACATAACACTTTCATAAAATATGATACCACAAATTATCCAAAACATCACCAGTGGCATCTCTAATCCCTTACACCATAATATATCATATGATTATATACTCAATATATATAATCGCCCGGGCTGATATGGTGAAGATTGATTGATTTTTCCTTAAACATTCATGACATTACATCTTAGCTTAATTGTTTTCCTAACATATTCTCATTGAACCACATGCATCGTGGCCCTTAAGAAACACATTAAAGCAGTAACATCAACCCTTCAACTTTGTACTATAGTTTTAAGTTAAAGGGTCATCGTCCATAGGGTCACACAGTGACAAGAGATAGGGAGGTCAATTGTCACTCCATGTATGGGCCATTTTTTAAGTACAAACAGTATGAGATGTGTGCAATGATATAGCTTCGCTCAACGGGGCTCGTCACTCTATATGTTATGAATTACCAATCTGGATTTTCACCCAAAAATCTAACCTAAGCCACAAGATTAACAAACTAAATGCTAATCTTAATACTCAAGATTCGCCTTTTAAGGCTTTAATATAAAATCATATTTCATATTTAACTCCCACGAGTCTCATCTTAGACTCACTAAGGCAATTATATTCTGTCTTATTCATATACTTCCAATATGAGTAATCAATATTGCACACCTAATGCCAATATGATTCAGTCTCATCTTACCCGCTATTCAAGCGTCAGGGCGATCGCCTGTGTGACTAGACCAATCAGAAGCATGTGATATTTTGATATGCCTAACAAATAACAATAAATCATAAAGCATTTACAGAAAGTAACTTTAATCATTATTACATAAATGATTATTAAATGAAGAATGTATGTAAATAACAAGATTCATCCAAAAAATAAACCCGATGGAGTCCTAGAATCAATGCGTGAGTTTTAAAAGCATATCTAGGAATCAGCTTAGGTAATAGATCAGCAATCATCTTGTTAGTGGATATATACTTGATGGTAACTTCATTTGTCTTTATGGTATTTTGCATGAAGTGATAACGTCTCTTGATGTGTTTGATCTTCCAATAGAACTTCAGATCTTTAGTGAACTTGATGACAGTTGTGTTGTCGCATGGCATTTGAATAGGATCATCAACTCTTAGAGTGAGATTAAGATCCTGAAGAAGACTTCTAAGCCGCATTGCCTCCTATATGGCTAGGCTACATGCAACATACTCTGCCTCTATAGTCAATAAATCTATATAGTCCTGCTACTTACTGCACCATGAGGTGGCTTCCCTACCCAAGGTGAAGACATAACCTGAGGCTGACCTGAACTCATCCTTGTCACCACCCCAATCGGCATCTAAGTATCCTCTCAACTCAAGGTTCCCACCTTGATAGCACAAGACCAAGTCGGTTGTACTGTAAAGGTAGCGCATGATTCTCTTGACAGCTTTCCAATAAGCAAGTCCTGGGTTACTCTAGTAATGACTTACCAAACTAACTACGGAGCAAATGTGAGGTCGTGCACAGAACAAGACATATATTAAGCTTCCTACAAAATTAGCGTAATGGACATTGTTTATTGTCTCCTTTTCATCATCTGTTTTAGGGCATCAATTGAGACTCAAGGTTAAATCCTTCTCAACTAAAGTGTCTACTGGTTTGGAATAATACGTCCTATATCGTTCTAAGACATTTTTAATATATGCTTCCTGGCATATACGTAAGAGCTTCTTAGGACAGTTTTTGATTATTTCTACACCTAAGACATGTCTAGCTTCACCCATATCCCCTTCACCTCAAAGATAGAAGACAACCATTTTTTAGTAGATTCGATCATCTCCAAGTTGTTCATAGCCAGCAGTATATGATTAACATACAGGGTAAGAAACATAATCCCCCTAAATAATCTTTTGACGTACACATAATGATTTTCTGAAACCATAGATAAGCCAAATGCAGTTATAGCTTCATGGAATCTAAAGTACCAAGATCTAGAAGATTGCTTAAGACCATATATGGACCTTCTAAGATAACATACCTAGTTCTCTTGTCCCTTTGATACAAAACCAATAGCTTGGTCCGTACAGATCTCTTCTCAAGGTTACCATTGAGAAAAACATTTTTTGTGTCCATTTGGCACAATCTAGCTTCAAATAGACAATTAGAGCTAGAAGTAGGCGAATAGAGGCAAATCTCACCACCAGAGAAAATGTCTTTTCGTAGTCTATACCTTCAATTTAGGTAAAGCCTTCTGCCACTAGATGAGGCATTGAACTTATTGATCGAACCATTTACCCAATGCTTTATTATGAAAACTCACTTGTTTCTGATGGACTTATATCTGAATGGAAGATCAACAAGTTTCTAAACCTTGTTTATTCCCATTGAGTCAATCTCATCCCTCATGGTGTCCATCCACTCTTTGTGATTTGATTAATCAATCGCCTCTTGATAAGAGATAGGTTCCTCAACTTGCAAATGAGTGCATAGGAATATTTCCTTTTCGATTTAGAAATATCGTTGAGGAATTCTTCCATGCTCACTCCTTCAGATCCTGGTCATTATTTGTCTGTGAGGAATCCTTCTCTCTTTCTCTAAGAGGTGTGGGAACCTGAGCATGTAGAGAATTACTCCACTATCCCTTGAAAGTGTGGGATCCTGAACATGTGGACTAACTACATGTTCAAGAATAGGAGATTAAGGATGAACCTCATTCTCATGTTGACTCTTTCCCATAATTGGAGATTGAGGACAAACCTCATTCTCCTGAGCAGAAAATCTCTCATGCTCCTCTCGGATATGGGAGGTGTGCCATCTTCGATCACTTGGTCAGAATTTAAATTCTCCCACCCACCGAAAGATGGTTGAATGTCTTGCTGTAACTCATATAGTTGGACATCCTTCTTAATTTCCCAAAAAGTTGGAACGCATCCTCAAGAAAGTCAACATTGTGAGAATCTATTTCAGTCATCCACTATTAGGGTGTTCCCCTCGTACCACATATCCTTTGGAATGTGCATGATATTTAATGAACACCATTTTGATAGCTCTTGACCAACTTTTCCATGTTTGTGGGTTAGGTTATGCTCATGGCCAACCGAACCCATGGGCGTAAGTGGTCTAAGCATAGCTTTTTACCAAACTATAACTCATAGGGTGTTGCAGCTATACTCTTGCTTGGTACAATGTTAAGGATATAGGCTGCCGTAAGCAGCGCATCCCTTAAAAACCAATTAGGAGGTTAGCATATGCCATCATTAACCTGACCATGTTAAGTAATGTATGACACCTATGTTCTGCAACACCATTCTGTTTCAAAGTGCGTGGAATCGTTAACCGTCTTTGCACACTTTTCTCTCCACAAAACCCTTTAAACATATCAAAGAGGTAATTATGACCTCTATCAGTCCGAAGAGTATTAACTTCTCATTCTAATTGATTTCTACTTTTGCTACGAAGCGTTTGAATACATTAAGTACCTTATAGTGATGAGATAGTAGGCACACATACTCATATCATGAATAATCATCTATAAGGGTAATGAAATAGATAGTGGCATGACGTGCTTTAACACATATGGGTCCACAGATGTTTGAGTGGATTAATTCTAAGGGATTTGATGCTCTTGAAGCCTTACCAAAATACTTTATTGATGCTTTGCTAGCTAGACATAACTCATACCTAGGCAACTGAACGTAGTGTGTCGATCTAAAAGACATTCTTTAGCTAACCTACTCATTTTGTCTTAGCCCAAATGGTCAACTCTAGCACGTCATTTAACAGATTTATAATCAGAGTCAAAATATGAGACAAAAGCAGAAGATATACTTAAGAGTCATCCAAATCCAAAATAATGAAATCTCCTTTCAATGTTGCTTGACCAAACAAATTGCTTTTATAGAATAAAGCGAAACCATTAGGACAAAATCCAAAAGAAAAACATAATCTTATTAAAGAAACATAAGAAACTAAGGAGCATTGCACCTTATGTGCATAGAGATCGTCGTGAAGAAGCAACTTATTTTCTCTATGGAGTTTGAATCAATATGTTCCTACTCCAAGGATATCTTCCTCATTGCCATTCCTAGTACAACAGTCCATGAACCCACCGGGTAGCAATGGAACTCCATGAATCTAGCTTTATCCTGAAATATGTGTTTTGTTTCCCTTGTGTCTATAATCCATTGAGGAAGAGTTTTAGCAATAAATGCATGGGAACAAACATATAATTCAAGAGTTTTAGTGGAAAAAAAAATACCTTTGCCAGCTCAGGACAATCCCCCCTTCTTTCCACAGTTATAACACTTCACACTTGCTATATCCTTAGCTTCAGTGCCCTTAACCTTATGCTTCTTGGCGAAACCACTTTTAGAGAGAGTTCTGAGAGGGGTGAGGACCTTTCTGGGCTTCTTGCCATGATAACGCCTGTTGCCCCTGGGCCCACTCCTTTTGGCAATGAATGCCATATTGGGAGGTGCGTATGCTTTCATGTGTTCTTCCACCATCTCGAGGTGTTTTGAAATTGCCTCGAAGGTCTGAATGTTTTCATTATATGCCATAGTGACTTTAGAACTCCTCCAATGTTCATTCTCATTGGGAAGAGCCATAATTACATTCGGCACATGTTCCTCCTTAGAGGCATCTCACCCAGCAGCTTTAAGATCTCAAACCATGGCACTTATGGCTCGAAAGTATTCGAAGATACTATGACCAAAGTCAATAGTATACTGCAGCCATTTTAACTACAAGGTACACAACCTTGTAGCGGATGTTTGGTCGAACCTGATCTTAAGCTGGGCTTACATGTCCTTAGCAGTAGAAAAACGTTCAAACTCTCCCAGAAGATCATCATGCATGCAAGATAACATTGTGTAGCGTGCAAAACGATCCCTTTTGAACCAAGCGTGATATGTCTTTAGGTTTTCCTTATATTAATCAGTGGCAGTAATACGTTTACCTTGTTCAGCTTTATCTACTAGAGCAAGCATAAAAATTGTCAAGAGATCCAATATGTCACTCTCATTTAGGATGAACTAAACTATTAGATGCCAAACATCGTGATTCGAGCCATCCAGGTTTTTGCTAGAAAGCATACTATTTATCAAATTCTTAGCTGTCATATATGAAAGTAGTTATAATTTGTTAGGCATATCATTTAATGATTAAATTGTTAAGAAAAACCTCATCATTCATATCATACGTTCACAAATTTTGGCTAAGCTCATAATCATCACATATGAATATAAATAAAAAGTTTCTTTAATTATCATATAATTCCATAGAATCTTTTATTAAACTAATTAACGTGTAAACCAGTGATTATCCCAAATATAATCTCCTTTTAATCATGTAAAATATATTTACACGAACTTACATTATATGAAACTAATTCATATAATATGTCCAAAAGAAAATTTCTATAACATAAAGTTATATCCTCATAGGTATATTGTTTATAAGACTTATTTATATAAAACCTATAACAAATTTATAAGACAATATGAAACAATAAATCTAGGCAATTAATAAGATAGATGTGCTTGACACAAAATTAAAACAACCTAGAAATTAGGCGTTTGGCCCAAAATGGAACAAGGCCCATAAGTTAGAAAATGGCCCAAATTTGCCCCCTTTTAATAGTAGCAGCCTAACCCTAAAAGCTCACTCTCTCCTCTTTGCCATCTCAGCCGCAATGTAGTCTCCTCTCTCTTGACTCCATAACCCTGAACTCTCACCCTTAGCATCTCTCTTAGCCCTCCTCTCTATCTCTCTTTTCTTCAATGATATAGCTGGTAAACTTAATAGAGCTGTAAGCTCCTATTGCTTACTAACAGCGTGACTTTAGGTTATCAGCCCCACTCTCTTCTCAGGTAGCTATCAAGGTGCCGAGAGAAGCGGTGCCACCACCTTTTGAGATTTTTGTCTAAGGTCACAATTTCAAGCCCTATTACTTGCAACTTGCTCTAAAATTAGGGTTTTTATCTTTCTAAAGATTACATGACATATTTTTTGAGATTTTTTAAGAATTAAAACAAGAAAATATTTTTTTATGCTAAATGAAGAATATCTCTTATATGACTAGCACTTTATGAAATTAATTATGGTATCGCTTTTACCTTAGTGGGATAGTTATTATCATCATTGGGCTACAGTGCAAGTAAGATGTAAGTTCGCAGTTAGTATGTATACATGTCGAGGTTAGCATCTTGGTATGTACAATGCATGAGGGTTCACTTGTATTCTTAGTAATTCAATATCATATTTTTATACTCTAGAAATCACTTATGATACAGAGATTGGAGACCAATTTACTTGTAAGAAAATGAGTGTTGCTCGGCCATAAGTATAGCTTGGGCACATTCACTCATAATTGTACCTTATATAGATTGTCAGAGTTCTAGTGAGAGGAGACTGACTTTTTGTACCTCCAAAGTGGATTTCCATGGGACATGTTCATAAGTGGACTCTGAGTAGGTTGTCATAGTTCAAGAGTGAACTTTGAGGAGTTATAACATATGGGAGTTAATGCAATTGTTGAAATCTTAAGGGCACCCTTAAATAGAGACTAGCTATGTTAGATTAGGTGAACTTTGTGAGCAAACACTCAACATCATCTCCTTTATTTTTGTTTGGTTCATTATCTCTAAGCATCTCTCTCTTGTACGTAAGCATTGCTAACTCTAACTCATTCCATATTTTATTAATTATATACTACACTGTATATCTTGTTAGTCAACATTAGAGTCTCGAACTTGATTTTCACATTTCTATCCTATCTATAGTCAAAGTTTGAGTCTTGATTTGCTTAAGTTTCTTGACGTCCGCCCTATTCACGCCCAAGAGTGATGTGACCCTAACTTTGAGACTCATAAAACCAAAGTTACATAACTGTACTATAGGGAAGTACAATGCATTGTGCTACAAAGAGTACAATCTAATAACTATTACGCATCTTGTTTGATATGAATCAAATTAACAAAATTGCAACCTATACAAGTAGCAATACCCAATACTTATATGGTATACTAACTTATAATGTAAAGCTGGTTCATAATTCATTATTTCATGAAGGAGATTCCAACAGAGAAGAGATTTCTTTTCCCCCCCCCCTCTTTTGGGTCCACTAACTGCCGCAAGTGATAAGACAACTATGATGTGATTTCAAATTTGTAGATAGCCCATACTTATATGTACACCTAAATTATGTAGTATTGGTTGCAGGGATGACGATGGGTTGGGTTTGGGTTAGATATGTTTATTTCTTTTTGGATTTGAACTCATATTTGGTCTAAACCCATTGGGGTTGTGAACATAGGACTAGATTAAGATCCTTTGGATTTAGTGGGTATGGGTCCCTAGTTGGTCTAGGCTATTACATATTTGTGGTAGGATGGCACCAAGTACTGTAATTAACATGAAGAGAATAATCTATCTTTCGAGCACAATACATGATGATATAAACCCTTTCAATTGTTTACAACACCAATAAAGGAATCATTGGATAGCCAATGGTGAAAGTCGAGATGTAATACCTAAGCAAAGGAGGCATAGAACTTTGGAGTGAGAGCAGCAGCCGACCATGGTAGAATGGAGTGGTGACTTGTTGATGGATCAAATCTAGAGGCTAGTGGGAATGAGGTGACCATCGACAGTCTCAATTGATCAAGTACCCAAGTAGCGACTGAGTGAGACAACGAAAGTGAGGGAGTGAAAGCGGAGGATTGACAAAAGCGTCTAGCTCACAACTTAGCAAAGCAAAGTTACTTGATAGGTAAATAAGGAGTTAGGGCTAAATAAATTAGATTTCCTTATTGTATTAGATATAAAATAGTGACGGGTTTGAAGCAGGTATAGGTCGGGTCTAAGTTCAATGTTTCATATCGAGATTTAGATTGGACCTGAAATCACTTGGACGAAGAAGCTCTTAAGTCCTTCGAGTCCCATTTAATTGGACCTAAGTTTGTAATTTATGGCAGCTTTAGAGGACCTGGGTCGAGTTCATGACCTATTGTCATTCCTACTTGGTTGTCATTTTTTGGGAAATGTTAAGGAGGGAGGCACTTTAGTGGGGAAAAGCCAAAAGGGACAACAGATGATTCTTATTAGTTTGATCTATTATCTTGATATTATGGGCCTATTTTTGTCTTTGGGAATATGAGTTGGAAAATGGATAAAATTGATTGAGATTGGTATAAGTGGGTTGAAGTATATTGACATGGGTATTTGTTTTATTGAAATGGGTTGAAGTGAGTTGTTGTTGATTGAAGTATATTGAAGTAGGTTGTTGTCGTTGAAGTTGGTTGAAGTGGTTTTTTTTTTTTGTTTTTTGTATGGTGGGTGGAAGTTAGTTAAAATAGTGGAATGAAGTTGGTTGAAGTTGGTATTTTTTTATTAAAGTTTATAAAGTGGGTTGAAGTGAGTTCATGTGGGTTGAAGTTGGTAAATTTAAATTTACCAACGAAAAGAACATGGCCAAATATGCTAATTTCTAAGATACTATTGTATATCTATATCAGTCATAATTATAATCCTTAGTTGTATTTAAGAAAAATTATAAAAGTTATTAGATGTGAATAATCTGAACTTTTGGGTATTGAACTAGAATAATCCAAACTTAAAAAAATTCTTAGCTCTCTGAACTTTGAGGGTAATTTTTTTTTTTTAGCAGTTTAGGGGCCATTTTAGATTGTATTTTTTACAATGAATGTCAACAACTAAAGTTTCTATATATTTATATTGTTTAAGGTAACATTATTTGAAATTGCTTAAAAAATACAATAAAAAATGATTCCAGACTATGAAAATATATACCCATAAAATTTGGAACACTAAGAGTTAATTTTTGAAATTCAAATTATGACCACTCAATACTTTCAAAATCTACATTATTTGCATTTAACAGTCCAATTGTAAATCTTTTTTTGAAGATCAAAAGAAAAAGTATAATCCTTCAATTATTGAAATAAGGGAAAATTACAAGTAGGTAAATCATTAACTGTGATGCAACTAAGTGATTTTTTTACAACAAATGATGTTGCTTTTGGAGGGAAAAATAAGTGGATCAAATTTCAATGGAGAGATAAATGATCAAACTACCCTTAGTGAAATTATTAGAGGAAAGAGAAGGAGGTGTGAGAAAGAAGCCATCGGAAACATTTGGGGCTTTCATATTTACTCTGCTTCTCTCCACTCAACCTCAACAAGGCCATCACCTCTCTATCCCCTCTTCGTACAACTGCTGCTCCACCACATGTCTCAACCTCTCCACTATTTATGTGAAAACGAAGTAATTTTGGGGTGAATTCGGTGATTTTCAACATTAATCTACAAATGGGTGAGAAAAATGGGATGATGCAAAGAGCATGGTGGTCCACCTTCAACTTCTGCAACTCCATCAATCATTTTTGTACTCATGTAATGTTTATGATGAAGGTGGAGAGATTATGATGAGGATGACCGATTTGCATGAATCGAAGGGACTGGAAAGTTCATAGATGGTAAACCGCTATAAGTAGTTGGTTAAACAACAGGTATGTCATACTTGCTGGTAAATGTTACTTATGATTTAGTAGAATGCGCTTCTTGTTCTTCTTGTTGTTGTTACGGATAGTAATTGACTGGTCATATATATGTGCCATGATTTTGTTGATTATTTACCATGGTAGTACGGGTGTCATTGTTGTTTAATCCAAAATGTATAGAAATATAGTGAAGGTAGTGTACCATTAAATTGTGACGGAAGGCAGTTATTCTTTAAAAAAAACAAATAGTGGTATGACTAGGTATATAAAATTTTATATGACAATGCAAGTGCGAGTAGATAAGATGTGTAGTAGGCAATAGTATACTCGGGGGCACAAATTAAGATGTTATAAAAAGGGGTGAAAGTGTGATAATGCTGATGGAAGGCCATCATAGTGGCAATGATAATTTGAGGAGGACATGTCGTAATCCCCAAGCTAATTTTGATGCAAATTGACATCGGTAATGTAGCTCAAGCTGAAGACTCGTTAGATGGTTCTATGTGGCAGGCACAGGTTGAACATGATTCCAGGGTGAAAATCTAATGACTTTATCATATTTTTGGTATTTTCAAACACTTGCAACCATAATATGATTCGGCTGTATTAATTGTATGTCATTGTGGTGTTTGTTAATGTGGTTGCTAAGGGTGATAAATATGTCATGTTATAGCCACAATGTTTGGTTATTGTATAACTCGTATCTGATGAGGTCACATTCTTGCAGGTTCAATGGTTGAAAAAAATATTATTATTTACCTAACTGCAGTGTCATGTTTACCATGGTAAATAATAGCTACACTAAGTATACGTATTGGCTATCCTAGAGGACATGACGAGTGTGTGGAGATGTGCTCTCTGGATGAGGATTTGTCATTATCCTAATGGTGATCTTCATGCCTACTTCCATGGTGACATTGTGGATGTTGAATATTTAAGACATCATTTGGACGGGTCAGACAGAAAAATGTGCGTACTTGCTAGCTTCAAAATATGATGGTTTGGTCCACATTTTAGTAATTACAAATACTTTTAACCCATTTGTGCATGGTGTGTAGTAATTATACACCATTATGGTATTCCTTGTTGGAGTTTATGAAATTGACATTTATGTCACACTACAACCCAATATAAAAATTTTGTGTGCTGTTGAACTGAAGGTGAAGAGGTCATTTTTTGTAGGTACAGTGGTTGTCTATAATCGTTGTTCATCCACTACTTGTGTAATGTTTACTGTCGTAAGCAATAAATGATAAGCAGGTATATGGTGTTTATTTGAGCAATTGAATGGACAATGTGTGCATATGTGCACCTTTTTATGTATGTATGATTGATGAATGATCCTATACAGGTAGTTCAACTAGCATATGGGATCGAGTATGCTTAGTAAATATGTCATAGTGAAGATGAGTTGTCTGTTTAATTAGTTATTGTTGTATGCATGCACATGTAGTAGTATATATAAACATGGTGGCCATTTGTGACAACATGTCTAATATCGTTAATTTCCAAAATAATCCCTTGTCATGTGACGTCTTTTTGCAGGATCTACATGTACGTATCAGCACTCCTATCGTAGAATTCATGGGTCAATACTAATTGAGATATTGCAAATATCATAAGCGGAGTGATTGACGGTATAGGGATGAGTTCTATGCCGAACATCTTGAGCTTGCCTTCTTTTGTACCAAGTTGTTGAACTCGTAACAGTAACCTACCATAAGTCGACAGTAAACGTCGACGTCGCTATTATCGGGTCCAGTTAGAATTGAACTCTCTTATTTTGTGTCGGAACATGTGCCAATGAGGGAAGCATACACATGTATTTGCGCAATCGTGGGCAGGTGACAGTGTGACACCATCGAAGTTGTCACATGATTGTAAGGAGAAATCCATAAAAACTATAATATTAGGTTGTCGATGGGGATAAAATTTGGACCCTTCATCTAACCAATATTAGGCGACAGGACAGACGCATTAGTTGCTTCCTCATTAATGAAGGTAATGGATGTCATCGACGTTGGGATGGAATAAAAGAGGGAACCATAAATTCGGTTGCATCGAATTATGGCTATCTTTGGAACATAGTACCATGTTCGAACGCAAAAATGAGTGAATATAGTGTAATGACATGATAGAGATTTAATAAAATGTGTATGGTCTACATTGCATGTTGGGAAACATGTTGCCATATTTGTTACTGTTGAATCTAACTACTAACTGCATAATTGCAACTTATTTATACAGTTATATTAAGTATGACATTTGTTGGAGCCAATCATGGAACACATACTTAAGTACTGAAGGTATGGAGTGCTTAACAGTCAATTTTTTTAACTTCGTACAAATAGACTTTATCAAATTAGATTTATTGCAATGTTTTTTTTAGTGTACAATAATAGTAATTGGGTCTTTCCATGTCATTGTATTCGTATTCAACATTTCATTCACACGATTTCTACTTATACCATCCTCTAAAATAACGTGTATTAACAATACATTGTGCTGCCTTTGAGGAGGCAGGAGATGTGTATGGGAGTTGTTAGGTTCATACTCATGTTTATCTTCAATGAGGTGAACATATTTCGTTATTAACTTAACATGCTCCTTGCATGCGTTGGAATAAACATGGCCTATACCCATTTAATGTAGGTAGTCAGTGAACCAAGTTTCATTAGTGTAATCTATTTCAGAAAATTAAGTGGACTTCATTACCATACGTACCCAATTATCCATTTATTTAGAAGGATTAACAGTGTTAAGGAATTTATCATATTTTGGCACTAGCAAGTACATGCATTCTTCTATCTGCGCCTTCCAAACCATGTGCTATATATTCAACCTCCACAATGTCACTACGGAAGTAGGCATAAAATCACCACTGGGATTATGACAGATCCTCGTCCCAAATGCACATCTCCACACACTCGGCATGTCCTCCAAGACAGTTAGTATGTACACCAGGTGTAGCCTTTGTGTACTAAGGTAAACATGATGCTACGGTTAGGTAAACAATAGTGTTGTTTGCTACCACTGAACCTACAAGAATGTGACTTCAACATATACGAGTTGTATAGCAGCCAAACATTATGGCTATAGAGTGACATATTCATAACTCTCAGTGCCTACAACAACAAATACCACAATGACATACATTTAATACCCCCTATCATATTAAGGATACACAAGTGTTTGAAAATACTAAAAATATAATAAAGCCATTAGGTTTTCACCTTGGAATCTCGTCCGACCTGGCCTTGCCACATACGAACCATCCAACGCGTCTTCAACTTGAACTACATCACCAACGTCAATTTGCAACAAAATCAGCTTGGGGATTATGATAGGTCCTCCTCAAACCATCATTGTTGCCCATATAAATACCCATGTTCTTCATTTCCATTGAAAATTATCTCCGAATCCAGATTCGCTTCAATTGGCATTAATATTTGTCTATTATGCTTCATGTTGTAGCATATTTTGTGCTCCGAAAAATTACCACCTATACTCTCTAACACCATTCTTTGCACCTCCTTTACCCCCATTTCCTCCTTCACTGGCATACATTTCCTTAACCCTTCCTTGTAGGTTCCTTTCCTATCTCCACCTTTCTCCAACACTCCTCCCATAGCACATACACAACTAATTCCCTCCCCCTCCCTTTGCTCCTATAACGTCACCGCCTACATGCATTTTACGTGATCGTCACAACACCCACTCCCATCAGTCTCTCTAATACCTTTGTATTTGTCCTGTACGAGTTATGATAACAACAATTTGTCAGCTCAAACATCAGTGTATTATTTACTTCTGACAAGTGGCTCACATTGTTCCTACCTCTATAGCCATTGGTTTATCTAATAATTAAATTATATCTACCATGGAATACTATTAAGGTTATTCTGGTTTGTAAGTATCCATATGATAGCCTTTATCAGCATTATCACCCTTTCACCTTTTTTGTAAGATCTTAATTTGTTCCCCCCCAGTATACTATTGTCTACTCCACATCTTATTCACTCGCACTTGCATTGTCATATAAAATTCTATATACCTAATCATGCCACTATTTGTTTTTTTTTTTTTTTTAAAGATAGCTACCTTCCGTCACGCTTTTAGAGTACACTGCCCTCACTATATTTCCATGCATTTTGGATTATACAACAATGACACTCTTACTACCATGGGAGACAATCAACAAAATCATGGCATACATATACACCCGATCAATTATCATCCATAACAACAAGAAGAAGAACAAGAAGCGCATTCTACTAATATATAACTAGCAGTTACCACCAAGCATTACATACATGTACTTTACCCAACTACTTATAACAGTTTACCATCTACAAACTTTCCAGTCCCTTCGATTCACGTGAATCGGTCACCCTCATCATAATCTCTCCACCTTCATCATAAATATTATATAAGTATAGAAATGATTGATGGAGTTGCTTAAGTTGAAGTTGGACCACCATGCTCCTTGCCTTATCCCATTCTTCTGACCCATTTGTAGATTTATGTTGAAAATCGCCGAATTCACCCCAAAATTACTTCCTTTTCACATAAATAGTGGAGAGGAGAGATGTGGTGGAGCAGTAGTTGTACAAAGAGGGGGGAGAGAGGTGATAACCTTGTTGAGGTTGAGTGGAGAGAGACAAAGTAAATATGAAATCCCAAATGTTTCCAGTGGCTTCTTCCTCACACCTCCTTCTCTTTCCTAGACATGGCAAATGGGTCATTCGATTCGGGTACAGGTCGGCTCAAGTTTGGGTCGGGTCATGATCGGATTGAGTGAGATTTTGGGTCACTTCGGTTTGAGTCGGGTATGGTTCGGGTCGAGTCAATTTCGGGTCAACTAATTTTTGATCAAATATGCTCGTCATGCCAAAACAAACAACTTTGTAGAAAATTTCGGGTCGGATATGGTTCGATTCGGGTCAATTCGGATTTTGGGTCCACTTTCGGGGGAGCATATTTCGAATGTCAGGTTGGATATAGGTCCGGATCGTTCGGTTCGGATCTCGAGTCATTTTTTCCGAGTCTAATATAATAACAACATCTCCCAGTATGAGTCCCGCTTTCGCGGGGTTTAGAAAAATTCAGATGTACACAACCTTACTTCTACCAGCATCCCTGCTCGTAGTCTTTAGAAAGGTTGAATCCAAAAGATCCATAAAAAATAATGATTTTGTGAAAATATTTTATAAGAAGATTTTACGGAAACATTAATGGAAAAAAAAACTTGGGATTCGCAGTAGGGAATGAATTAAGAAATACTAATAATTTTGCTAGGTCTACTCTTTCCTCTAATAATTTCACTAAGGGTAATTTGATAATTTATCTCTCCATTAAAATTTAACCTACTTATTTTACCCTCCAAAGACAACACTTATTTATTATTAAAAAATCACTTAGTTATATCATAGTTAGGGCTTATTCTTTTCGTAGGTAAATTCCGGTGGGTAAAAGGGTGAAGTGGGTTGAGGTTGGTTGAGGTAGGTTGAGGTCGGTTGAAGTTGTTATTTTTTTAAGCCAAATTGAAGTAGGTTAAAGTGGGTTGAAGTTGGTTGAAATTGGTTGAAGTTTGTATATTTTTTTGTGGTGGGTTAAAGTGTGTTAAAATAATAGAATGTAATTATGAAATGGTGAATTGGAGTTAGTTGAAGTAAGTTAAAGTAGATTAAAATAAGTTAGAGTAGATTGAGATTGGTATTATTTTTAAATAGATTAAAATTAATTAAAGTGAGTTGAAGTATGTTGAAATTAATTAAGGTTGATAAATTTAAAAGTACCTACGAGAGAATAGTGCCTTAATGGTCGACCCTTGAAATAATAGTTGGCCCAGGATCCGTCGGTCAACCAGTGGAATATTTCTGTTTATCTTTTATTATTATTATTATTATTATGAAGAAAAAAAATCCTAGTCGACCCTTTGGCCGTCTACGCTGCAAGGAATCGCTTGCAGTGTTCTCCTACCCCGTATTTGGTGTCTCTCTGTCATCCTCAATTGCGTAGAAGTTCTCTGGTTGCCTGATAATTCCAAAGGTAATTCTTCTTCTTCGTCTTAATTAAGATTACATTCCTATTCTTTTCCTTCATTTGTTTTTTTCCCAGCAACAATATCTTTGATTCAAGTTAAGGTAGAATTTGTTGTTGTGTTGGATTATTTCACAAATTTGTCGATGAAAATTGTGGGCTATCTCTCTGGGTGGTTATGATTCAACGTCAATTTGATCGAATTGAAGTTGATGACACCAGAAGCGTCAATTTTAGTGACAGAGATAGTTTGACAAAACCCTAATGACTAAATCGCAAGCATCGTGATTTGGGTTGAAATTTTAGGCTCGAAGTGCTTTGGTTGGTTAGCGTGAAGTAACTCATGGTTGACCTGAAAAACTCTTATAATGGTAATATGAACATGGGGTTTCTATTCTCATCAGACCCTATTAGTGTCAATTATGCTCCCTGAAAGCTTAAAGATGATTTTTCTCGAATTGGTTGTGGAAGGGACTTTTGTTAAGAAGGGAAAAGATGCAGTTGTTGGTAAATTCAGATTTTTGTCCCTACTATTAAACAATAGATACTGTTTATAGCACTTAAAACTCCTGATTACTTATATTTTTCTTGGTCTGATTAATTGCGTTAGGAGGTATTAGGATTGTTTGAGCAATGCTTCTGCTGTTAAAGATTATTTTTCTTGTGTTGTGGCTGCTGTTCAGGTACCATGGATGTCAGAGTGGGGCTCATTCTTCTTTCATTTTTGGCTTGTAGTTGGGCTTGTGATGCTAGAATTTTGGCAACTGCAAATCTTTCAGGTGATTAGCTCACTAATTTTAATGCAGACATTTCTTTGTCATTGTCATTCTACTGCTTTGACTATTTTTCTAAACCAATGATCAGGACTGATTTGCAGTTCTAAGAGCCAGTTCATTGTCAGATAATCTTTGTTCTTTCAGTGATTTTGTTTTAACCTGCAGTGTTTCTATCAGTTGTTTTTCCCCCCCTTTTGCTATTCCTTCCTCCCCCCGGATCTGATTCAAGAGTGGCTATTACAGTGGTTGTTTTGGTGAGATGTTTCTTCATGGTTTCTGGTTTGCCTTGGCTGTATTTATTGTACTGAATAGAGTATGTGCTCCATTCTGTTTATTAATGGTCTGTTTTTTGGGACTTTTGTTAGAAAGTTTTAAATATCTGGCAAAACAATTAGGGGCAAATGATTTCTAGAAAATCATCATTACTCCTATGTGTAAAAATTAATTCCCATTGAGAAAAATGGATTTGATTTTTCCTTTCTGCATTCAATTAGATTTTTTTGTGTGAGAAGCAGCTGGTTCGAGTTGGTTCAGAACCTCAGATTATGTGTAACCCCCCCCCCTCCTGCACCGAAATCCATGCTAAGACATCATTTTTCAATTGTTGGACAAATCAGATATTCCTCAGATTGCATCTTGCCCTTGTGGCAGGAAATAAGGTGGATTCCTTCATGGAAGGCAGGTGACCTCTGGTAAATTTGGTTCCCACGGACATTGTCGTCCGAAGAAAATCATTCTTCCCAAATCCTACCAAACACTTGCTGAATCCATGTCGATTGTCCCCAAATTGCCAATTTCAGTGTCCCAAATATTGAGAACCCATCAAATGTGAAGAAAACTTGGGCTTCTTCTGCATCTAGTTCTCATCAATTCAAAACTTTGATTGAAAGTGAGGAATTTTGCCTGCTAACCAATGCTACATCAAGTGCCTTCTTGTATGGAGCCCCCCTTCCTTCATGCATGTACAAACGTACATTTTCATCTGTGCGATTTTATTGTTCCTTATGCGTTTTATTGAGCTGGTATAGCCAAGTAACATAGCGTGGCCATGTTTGCAGGTGAAGAAAACAGCATTGGAAATGTAGATTTCTGCACTATATGTGAAGATTATGCCAATGTGACTCTTAATTACCTTAATGATACCAAGACTCAGACTGAGGTTATGAATTCTCTCCACAGGGCCTGTTCTCAGATGCATGGTCTGGAGGATCTGGTAACAGCTTTGCTTGTTCATGTTCAGTAAAAATGAATGCTGTCCTCTTATATATATTTAGATTATCAATAAAAGGGTTAAATTAATGTGATGTTCAGGGCTGTTGCCTGTTTGTCGTATATTGCCTCATATGATCACTAAAATGCGAAAATCGGAATGCAGTGGACTGGAAATATTGATATTCTGTATGGAAAGGGCTATTGGAATGGACTGGAGTGGAAATATTAATATTTTGTAGGAACATGACTTCTGCACTTTGTGAAAAATATGTTCTATGAGAATCTGGTCCTATGATAAGTTTTTTGAACACAAAAGCTTGTAACTCTTGCGATTTCCATGTTATATTGGGCAATGAATTACCGACATACAGCTAAAAGATGGGATCATGAAGAGATGAAACACTATTGGTGTTATTTTGTTTCTTTTTTTCCTCCTTTGGCTCCCTTTCCAAAATTATATAAACTTGTTTCAAATGTTTTTCTGAAATCAGTATTGTGGGTGCATGGACATTATCCTTCTGCTTCACTGGAATAGGCTAAAGGCTAGACATTAAACACCTAAACCTAGCCCGATCTTAGTGTCATGCATTGGTGTTTTTTTTTTTTTTTTTTGGGGGGGGGGTTGTTTCTCCCTGCTTTTCAATAGTTAAACAATTTTAAAAGACACTAGATATTGTGGATAATACATTAATACAAGCGTTTGCAACAGAAGCTTCCTGTTGTACTTCTTCATTTTGACTTATCACCTGAGGCGGTGTCATTCAATAAAATCTTGGTGCCTGCTCCCGTGAATGTTTAGTGAATAGTTGCTAACATGAGCTATATCTTAACTTTAACAGTGTATGACAATGGTGGATCATTATGCTCCTCTGTTCTTCTTAGAGGTCTCATCAATGCAACCTGAAGAATTGTGCGACGGTGCTGGGTTGTGTAGCAAAGTTAAGATGTCCTCTTTGTCTGGGAAGCAAAATAAGTGTGACCTTTGCCACAATGCTGTTGATGAAGTTCTCGTCAAGTTGAAAGATCCTGACACAAAGGTCTGTACTCTCACCATTTCTGCCACAACCTATCACATTAACTGTCACTTCTCCAATCATGGAATCTAGTTTTTTGAAAACAAGAGATCCAATCCTTGCAATTTTCAATGTTTCTTCTTCCACAGAATGCAGACATTTACACCCCCTCCTCCTGCACATGGTGTCGAACACCTTGTTGTATGTAGGACTTTGAGTTACTGGTTTGGTTGGAAGTGTTTTTGTGCTTTAGGTTCCATTTAGATTTTGTTTAAATGAAGTTATAAAACAGAACGAAATCTCAGATATATTAAAGAGCTTCGTAATATCTGGAATTGTTAATTCCAAATGGTGTATTACTGTCCCTTGTATTATTGTCCATTGAGGTAATAATCCTCTGGATTATGTGGAGCATCTGGGGTCCAACGGAAATAGTTATTTTACAATTTAGGGGTAAAGGTTCTGCATCTGAATACTGCTTTCTCAACACCCACCCTAGTGGGATTAAGGGCATGCATTTGGATTTGGATTTTCTGGGTATGACATTTTCTCCCCTCCATTGTGCCTGTATAGTAAATTGAAGTTTAGGCAGTCTGTTCACATGTCAATTTCAAAACATAGTCTAAAGCTGATAATTTTGAAGCAAACTAAAAATGATGTTATTTGTTGCGCCTTTCTTTTTCTTTTCTTCCCCCTTCTTTTCTTGGAAAATTGAGGTAAAAAAAATGTGAATAATTGAGTGGTCTTCTGTAATACCTCTCCCCCCTCTCTCTCGACTCGGAGTCAATCATGGAATTGTGCAAATAGATCTACATTGTAGCTGGACCTATTTGAGATGACTTTTTTCCAATAGAGAATTCATTTCCTTGTTGCATGACAGCTTGGGATAATTGAGGTGCTACTCAAGGCATGTAATGCCATGGAGGACTATTCTAAGAAGGTACATACTGCTCTCCTTGAATTTCTTTTTCCCGAAGTGCTAATAATGAAGATATAATCTGTGCATAAGCCTGTGAGGGCTGTGTTGACACATCAGTTGATGAGAATGCTGATTGAAATCCCGCCTTCCCAAATAAAATTCTCATGTTTTGACTTATGTGCTTTTGTTCATGTCTATAGAGGTAAAGCTGTTTATATCTGGATCTTCCCGTACCCTACGAAAGCAGGGCTCACATTGGGAGTTGTTGTAGCAGTAGTTGTTGTTGATCCTCTATTTCTCTCTGTTTTTTTGGCTCTTGACTATCCTATTTCAGCTCTGGGAGGGCTTGAAATGTACTGGGGTCATTTTTGGGTAACATAAGTTGTTAATCAACCAGGAGAATGAAGATTTAGTTGCAACCCTAAAGGGCCTTTTTTTAAAAGATATAGTTATTTGCTGATAGCAGGGTAGACTGTAGACTGCCCTGTCTATGATGAATATTAATAAGGTCAGGAGATGTAGCATAAGTTAAATGGGAATGGAATCACTTTCCAGACATCTAGAGAAGTCACTCTTGGGAAATTGTTTTAGTTTAGATCATAGCAAAGCAACGCAGAGGAAACCGTCTCATCAGACTGTCTTGTGTTTCTTTTGCTTCATATAATTGGTACTCAGTTCTTCTAAGGTCAAGGGCCTTGACAGAAGTGGCATCTACGCAATGCAGGGTCTAAAGTTGCATATGCTGCTTTGGCGGCATAAATCCATACTACTGAATTTTGAGATTTACGTTTCTGCACGTATATTCACTCTTCTCTGTCTGTGGATCTTGTTTTGGCAGTGCAAATCCATGGTTTTCCAGTATGGTCCTTTGATCCTTGTGAAGGCTGAGAAATTCATCGAGGATGTGGACATTTGCACGACATTGCATGCCTGCAGTAAGCAAAATGCTATCACAGCAGATGTGCTACTGGCTGAGGGAGGGATCGCGATGGTGACTTCATCTTGATTTCCTTAAGTGTCTCGGGCAAGTGTGTATATGCTCGAGTCAAAGTTTGGCCATTTCAACACAAGTCAGGCGAGGTTGGTTTATGTATGCTCAAACAGAAATTATGGTGATTTGTCCCTTGTAAAATAATGCTTGTAGACATGCTGCAAACGTTCTATTGTAATTAAGAAACCAAGTTCTCTTCGTAATGATGTTTTTATTCTGCCTTGTTTGGGGCGTGCCTAGTGCTTACTCTAATCAAGTCCGCATATTCTTTTGGCAGCTTGACTTCTGCCCATCAGCCCCCCAACCCCCCCCCCCACCCCCCAAAAAATAAATAAATAAAGAAAAAACGAAATCAAAAAGGAGCCGTCGGAGGCTAATGAGTCTATCAAAATATTAGGCTTCACTTCAGAATTAGGAATGATAGTTACATCCGAATTTGAAGTAGATTCGATGTGAGGAAAAATTATCTGATTCGAATTCGATATAGAAAAGTTCAAGTCTGAATCCAATAAAAATAGTTCGAATCCGAGTCGGATTTGGATTGGATTCGAAGAAATTATAAAATTCGATCCGACTCTCAATTCGATCCTACTATTTGTTAAATATTTCAAATTTCAAATTTAAGTTTAAATTTTAAAATTTTTAGAAATAAAACATATCTAATATACACACTCTCCCCTCCCCTACCCCCAAGGCGCCAGCCCTGTCTAGTGTTTTTTTTTTTTTTTTTTGGTCAAGAGTTTTTTTTAACATGTAAAAATTAAAACGTTGAAAGCCTAATACTCCTCCCAATTACTCTATCTCCTTGCCACTTCGCTAGTTGCTCTTGCTGCTCGGCTCTCTAGTCGCTCTTGGGGTCTTGGCATTTCGTTAGTCGCTGCTCGCTGGTTGGACTATCCGAGTAGTCCCTTTTCGGTCCTCGGCTCCTCGCTCCAACTCTCTCTCTCTCTCTCTCTTCTCTCTCTCTCTCTCTCTCTCTCTCTGAGCCTCTATCTTCTAGCTGGTTTCTACAATGTCGATGCTGAGCATTTCATCATCCCTCTCTGGTTTCTCGTGAGTGCACATCTCCTCTTTGTCCTTCATTTAACAGTTCATATAATAAAATCTAAATATATATTTTTATGACTTGGAGTGTTGTTTAGATTTTTGGGGCTAAGAGCAAGAGAAATTAGACTTTGAGTTTTGCCATTTTGGGTTTTGGGAAGACTGTTGATTTTGATCATTCTTTGGGGTTGATTTGAAGTGATGATCCTGTTGATGTATTATGTCTTAATGAGTGCACAATTTCTACAAATCTCTACAATAAATCTTTCAATCTTCACTTTTAGCAACCTAAATGTGTCATTGAAAATGGTGATAATACTATGGTTGTGATGAAGATACAAATAGAATAGACATGATAAGATAAACAGACAGTAATATATAGATCAGTGATATGATCAAAATTACATTATAATACTTAATTCTAATGAAAATCTCACCTCTATGTAGATAATGTTTATAGATATCATTATATATATCCCCTAGTCGGAGACCAATAGAGAAGGGCTAAATGAAGCAAGGAGAGAATTTGTACTCTTAATTTTTTTCTTTTTATGAGTTAGATATGTTATTTGTGATACTAGTTTGTACCCGTGCTCTTGCACAGGCCATTTAAATTTTAAAATATAACTTAGGTATAATTAGTTCTAAAATGGAAAAGAAATAATTTGATAGCCTAAATAATTAATTTTAGTTCGCAATGTAAATAGTGAAAAATTATTCTTATCGTAATCTTCTATTGCAATAGAAAAATCAATATATTCAATCCCATAATTTTTTTTAAATAGCATCCTATGCAAAGCTAGATCAGGGTGTGGGCAGGTTTTACGATTTATGGTTGGTTTGAAGACTATTGTTTTGGTTTAAGACTATTGTTTTGGGTTTAGGGTTTAATGTGCTCTTTGATTGAATATTCATATATTTATCGAGATTTTAAACTGGTCATACTGACATGTAGTTTAATACTTACACGGGTTGAATTATAATATAAACGCTTGAACTATTGGTCTTCCGCAACACTGGGGACCAAAATTTATGTATTGAAATTTCTAAAACCCTAATGTTAGAAGTTTCAAGAGCATTTCCTCTCTGTGTAATGCAACTCTATTGAACAATAATGCAATTGTATACATTGTTATGTAATCTTTATATAATATGTTTCAGTTATTTTTTATTATAAAAATTCACAGAATAAGTACTGTAGATAGCTATTATTTTCTCTTCTCTAGAAATAAAATATTTAAAATTAATTATCTCATTTTCTTCTTTTTTCAAATAGGAAAACAGTCTGACGTTATTGTCAAAAAAAAAGGAATTATAAGTTGAATAATAAAAGTAAGTCATATCTTGTATTACAAATAATTAATGTTAATATTTAAATATTAAAACTAATTAAAATCATCATTTGGAATATAGCAGTGAACTCCAAACAAATAAAACATATCTTCTAATTTTTACTATATATACTACTTATAAATTATTTTTACGTTTTATTATTAGGATTCATAGATATCTTTATATAATAAATTAATTATGTAATCTTCATGTAATATCTTTTAGTTATTTTAATTATAAAAATTTATAGAATAAATACTACAGAGAGTTATTATTTTCTCTTCTCTAGAAATAAAATATTTAAAATTAATTATCTCCTTTTCTTCTTTTTTTTTAAATAGGAAAACAATTCTATGTTATTGTCAAAAAAAAAGGAATTATGAGTTGAATAATAAAAGTAAGTCATATCCTGTATTAAAAATAATTAATCTTGATATTTAAATATTAAAACTAATTAAAATCATCACTGAGAATATGACAGTGAACTCCAAACAAATAGAATATATCTTCTAATTTTTACTATATATAATTCTTATAAATTATTTTACTTTTTATTGTTAGGATTCATAGGTATAAATTACAAATGTAGCTAAACTTTTCTATCCTCCGCAAAATAATTTAAACGTAGCTACCTATTCTTTTTAGGAATGAACTTCATTATTATCTATCGAATATATACATAAAAATTGATGTTGATGTTTTCAATGTTGAATATGGTTTGTTTTTATAATTTTGTCTGCAAACAATATTTATTTCCAAAAATGTTAACATTTTCAACTTTATATATAATTTATTGGGTGATCTTTTATTTTTTTTAAAAATTTAATTATATGACCTATTAGCGTATGGAAATTGATGAGATAAAAAATACTTATGGATGGTGTAACAACTGTTAAACTGAAGAAAGGGGATTATGGCAGTTGTAATGCTGAGGCAAGTATGGGATTGCATTTTTTTCTCCCAAAAAAACTATTAATAATTTAATATTTTTTTTCTTTTGTTTCAAATGAGCCACGAAGGTACTACAATACAACAAGGGCAGGGAGAATCGAATCTAAGATCTAATGTACTCAGGACCTCAATGGCTAAGATTTATGTTGCAGAATGATCAATGGTTTATAAGCACTATTGCTTGAGATTTTAGAATTGGAAGAGGGAAGCTTTCTTAACCTCTCACACATCTTTACATTTATTATATAAAGATTTTAAATATAACTCGCAATTGTTAAGACTTGTAATTGTTGTAACATGTTGTATTTTATTGAGCTTGAAATATATTCCTTCTTTTATTCCTCATTTAACTTAGGTGTTCAGGATTCACTCGCGAAAGTAGGACCCACACTGGAAGATGGTGGTGTTGTTGTTATTATTGTTCAGGATTCAATTAATACATACGAACGCACATCATCGCATTGATAAATTGGTAGAATATAGAAAAATGGTCTAAAATTATTGCGTGGTGAAATGAATTATTTTGGATTGGATTAAATCCAACTCTGATTCGATCCGACTCGGATTAGATCCGGAGGTTCTTCCTCGATCCGTCGAATCAAATTCGGATCGGATTTTCGGATGCGAGTATGATCAGATGCGGATTCAGATATTCCAACATCTGATCTGAATCCGATCCATTAACATCCCTATTAGAATCAAATTGACCCGTTGGGTCGATAAGATTGGTCTACCCATGTGACCAAGTCTCGCGCCTTGGTAGCTATTGCCTTCTAGTTGAGTTGAGAGGGAGATGCTGAGCTTGGACCTGAGGCTTATATAGGCTTGTTCTCTGTCGCCCCAATCCCTAGTTCTACGCTTCTACCCCTATCGTTGAATGATGAATGAGTTATTGGTTACATCTCCTTAACTATCCCCCCCAAAAAAAAGAACGGGAGGTGTTGCAGGGTAATACCTCAAGATAGGATGGGGGATTAAATATTGAATGGGTGTTAGCCTGTTTAGCATGTTCTCTGGCCGCCCTTTCCATTTGGGATGAGCGTGGGGCAGGTACGGATTAAGTAGAGTTATATCCACACCTGTACCAATTTTTAAAATTTATCCTCATACTTACACCCATACTCTTCGGGTTTTCAAAACCTATCCTCATACCATACCCACATCCATCATGTATTTCGGATTTTATTCTGTATATACAAATATTAAAATACAATACCCATTGAGTACGATAATTTTTTTATCTAAAGAAATTCATAAAACTAAATTCAACTAGGTAGAATATTTTACAGAAATACAATACTCATTAGATTAAGTGCAAGAGCTCATGCTCAGCTCATGAATAGAAACTGCATTTTGGAAATGATTGGAATAAGGGAGTGAGGGGCACAACAAATGAGGGAGTAAGAGACACAGTAAATGAGTTAGGATTTAAGGTTTGTGAGTTATGAAATCACAAAATTGATAAATAGTAACCTACAGTTTTTAGAGAAGTTATCAAAAATTTAGATTCGAATTCTGTTAAATTAATTTTGATGTCTTGATATGCATTAAAACATTGTAGCCAACAACTCTAAAATAATAACCCTTCGGAGAGCTTATACCAAGCAATAAACCAATTTGAACGCTCAGAAAACAACTTCTTCTCAGGGTTTCACATTTTCTCTCTTCTTGAATTTTTATTACAACACAAATGTCAAATTCAAACTAATCATCTGGTTCTGAATGTAACCATGTCATTGTGGAAGCTTATCATTCCGTGGCTAATAGATTCTTGTCATTCAGCACTGGCAACGGGCTTTGGAAATGAACTCTTAACCCACTTGTAGACACAGAAAATTTAGTAATAAATACCATGTTACAAAAATAAATATAAATTGAAAATTTGTAAACACAAATTTCGAGCATAAAATAAATTAAAACAAGAAATATGGATAAATTTAATTTATATTAACTTCAGAAGGTGTGGATACAATCTCTGTGTGTTTGTTACAAGTAAACAAATAAAAAGTCCTCTGATTCGATCTCCCATTTGTACTTGAAGGAGGGTCAGTTGATTTAAATCCTGATCAAATTAGTTGATTAAACTTCCTTTGAATGAACTTCAGTGAATTTGATCTTGAGAGAGGGCCTAAGAGGCTTGATCTCAATCAAGACGAGCTTTATTTGATCTTAGATGATAGACGGCACGTGCTTTGATTCTGCTTGTTGTCTTCCTTCAGATAAATTAGCCCATTGAGTCTTCAGAACCCTTCAGAGTGAATGAATTTTCGACCCCGAGTAGGACGGAGTAGTGTTCTGTTTATAGGGAAAGAATCTCCCTCCTTTTACTAGGGTTTGCGCCTTATTCGCCTTCTTGGGTTGTTAATTGGGCCATTTACTTATTAGGCCATTTGACTAGCGATTTAATAGTCAATTTGACTGTTGACTTAATAGTCATTTGAGTCATAACTTGATAGTTGATTGGACCCAATTTATTTAAATAAATTAAAATTAATTAAATAGATTGACCCAAATAATCAATTTATGTTTATTTTTATAACATGGTATTTATTACTAAATTTTCTGTGTCTACAAATTGCCCCCTCGAGACTAGGTCACATAGACAATCTTGGTGTTTAAGCGTGACTGACGTCTCGATTTTTTTCTTTTAATCTGAGTGAGCCCTGCATCATATTCGGTGCAATCTTGTATGATCCAATTTTCAATATATTATCTCTCTTACCCAAGATATGAAGATTTATTAATAAAGGAATTATCTCTTCCCTTAATTTGAAGAATACATTCTTTATATATTCTTTGCATGACTTCTCCTCTTTCCCTCTCTCTGCAGCAGCAAACAGTGAGATTCATGACAGTGAAACTGGGAATCTTCAGCAACAAAGTCATGGTTCAGTGGTAGCGACACTTTATTGTCAATAGTCCAACGAAGCAACACTTGACCGTAATTTCTTATGCATTTGCTCTTCTTCATTTATTTTATTTGTTTTTCCTTGCCGTTCTTTCACGCTCGTTGGTGTTTGTTTTTGCCGCTCTTCTTTTTCTCTTTCTCTTGCTTAGATGGTATAGATTTGAAAGAAAATTTATATTTTTCTGACTTGTTTATCTCAACCTTTGCCGTTTTGCAAATCTATACACTATTGCTAGTTCTTTGTTTCATGTTGGAATCTCCAGTGGTTTATTGTGGTTAACCTTTGAATGCCTAACCCTTTGGGTGCATCAATGGGTTAGCCTTGAATCCTGTTAAGATGGACATTCCCGAAGATGAGATTTCTCTAGAGATGAATTTGATTTAATTATCGGTTAACTTTTGAATGTATAACCCTTTCGGGTGCATCAACAGGTTAACCTTAAATTTTCTCATAAGATGAACGTCCAAATGTGAAAATTCTCCACAAGACGAACTTTGATTTAATATCGGTTAACCTTTGAATGTATAACCCTTTTGGGTGCATCAACGGGTTAACCTTGAATCCTCCTAAGACGAACTTCCCAACAACGAAAATTCTCCACAAGGCGAACTTTAATTTAATATCGGTTAACCTTTGAATGTATAACCTTTTTGGGTGCATTAACGGGTTAACCTTGAGTTATCCAACGTCGAAGATCACCCGAAGGCAAATTTGACTTGATTATCGGTTAACTTTTGAATGTCTAACCCTTTTGAATACATCAATGCGTTAACCTTGAATCCTCCAAAGGTGAGAATCCTCCAAAGGCGAATTTGACTTGATTATCAGTTAACCTTTGAATATCTAACCCTTTTGGGTACATCAACGGATTAACCTTGAATTCTCCAAAGGTAAAAATCCTCCAAAGGCGAATTTGACTTGATTATCGGCTAATCTTTGAATGTCTGACCCTTTTGGGTACATCAGCGGGTTAACCATGAATCCTCCAAAGGCGAAAATTCTCCAAAGATGAATTTGACTTGATTATTGGTTAACCTTTGAATGTCTGACCCTTTTGGGTACATCAACGGGTTAATCATGAATCCTCCAAAGGCGAAAATCCTCCAAATGTGAATTTGACTTGATTATTGATTAACCTTTAAATGTTTGGCCCTTTTGGATACATCAACGGTTAACCTTGAATCCTCTAAAGGCAAAAATCCTCCTGTTTGCTGAAGAGCCTCTGCTTAGTCCAATCTTCCTCTTTTTTTTTTTTTTTTTTTTTTTTTTGGCTTTTGCAGGTTTGTCATTTGAAATGTCAGATGCTTAAAACTTTGGACTAAATGGATCATTTCTCTATGACTTACCATGCGAAAGGTTTTTTCCCCCCTTTGAATAGGTTCACCTTTAGTGACTTTCCCTATTTTTCTAACCCTTGGATGACTTACCCGTACGAATCCGCCTCGAGGTGACTTTTCCTATTATAAAAATGGAGGTCATGTTGTTGTCGCCACCAACTCAAAGAGGGCATATGTCGACAACACGAAGGAGGAGGTTACGGCGATGTTTCTACCAACTTCAGGGAAGAGCCCTGCGTTGCCAATATGAAGGAGGAGGTTATGGCATCGTCGCTACCAACTTGAAGGAGGAGCCCTGTGTTGCCAACATGAAGGAGAAGGTTATGGCGTTGTTTCTACCAACTTCAGGAAGGAGCCCTGCGTTGCCAACATGAAGGAGGAGGTTATGGCGTCGTAGTTACCAACTTGAAGGAGGAGCCCTGTGTTGCCAACATGAAGGAGGAGCCCTGTGTTGTCATTGATGCTAACTCGAAGAGGAGGTGGACATCTTAAACAATGAGGCTCTAGCGTTATTATATCCAAGTCAAAGGAAAAGACATATGTCACCATTGCCTCCAATTTGAATGAGTTTCAAAAATCTACAACACTTTTGTGACAATTTAACGTCTGCTTAAATAACATAAATATTTGCCCCACGACTTGACAGTCAGCAACTTTGATGATTTGTGGGTCCTGAACTTTGAAGACTTAGGCCCTTCTTAAACTTCAACGACTTAGGATTCTTAAGCTTTTGATAACTTGATAGTTCTAAACTTTGATGACTTCAGAGTCTTTCTCTTTGGGGACTTAGGAGTCTTGCTTTGGATGAATTTCGATGACTTTGGCATCCTGAACTTTGAAGACTTAGACCCTTCTTAAATTTCAAAGACTTGCAGGTAAGCTTCTACAGACACCTCAACCATCAAACTATGAGAACTCGAAGTCGATCCTGCCAAACTTCAAAGTCAGGCTTGACAGACTCTACAGTCATTAAATCTCGTGGACTTTCAAGTAAAACTTTTAAGACTCCCAAGTCGTCTAACTCTTACAAACAAAATTCTTCACTCTCAAGTTATCAAAGACTTTTTAAGTCAACTTTACAGGCCTTCAACTCATTGATGACACATACTACCAAGTCGTCAAAGTTTCAGAGTCCTAAGTCAGCAAAGCAAAAGATTATCAAGTCATTCAAATTCAAAGACTCCTAAATCATCAAATTTCGTAAACCCCTAAGTTATCACATTTGAAGATTTTCAAGTAACTTATATTAGACTTTCACATCAACGGACTCCAAGTCAATGTAATTGTACCTTTGATGAAAACTCTCAAGTCACTCCTAAGGACTGCCAAGTTACAAGAAACTTTGACTCTTAAGTCACCCTACAGACTTTCAAGTCCAAACTTCTAAACTCTCAAGTCAGCACAGACTATCAAGTCACCCATATGATACTCAAGTCATCAAAATCAAGGACTTCTAAGTCGCTTAAAGATTATCAAGTCAAGAAAATTGTAAGCTTTAAAGTGAATTCAATGACTCTCAAGTCATCAATAGCTTTGACTCTCAAGTCACCCTTAAGACTTCTAAATCCAAACTTCTAGACTCTCAAGTTAGCACAGACTATCAAGTCATCCACAGGATACTCAAGCCGTCAAAATCAAAGACTTCCAAGTCACCCAAAGTCCATCAAGTTAACAAAATTACAAACTTTGAAGTGAATTCTATGACTCTCAAGTCATCAACATGGTAGACTCTCAAGTCATCAACGACATAAGCTCTCAAATAAATAAAGTTTAAAAATTCTCAAGTCATCTAAGTTGTAGACTCACAAGTCAAATAGAATTGTTGACTCTTAAGTTATCGAAGACTTTCAAGTCAATCTTATGGACCTTCAAGTCATTGATGTAATAGATTTCTAAGTCATCAAATTGTGAAGACTCCAAGTCATAAACTCTCTGACTTCCAAGTCAATCCTAGCAGGCTCCCAAATCACCAAATCTTGTAGACTTCCAAGCCGATTTTTTTTAAGGCTTCAAAGTGTTTTTTCAGGACTTCTAAGTCAACAAAATGATTGACTCCCAAGTCACGAAGTTGACTCTCAAGTCATCAAAGTTCAAGTCTCTCAAGACATCAAAATTAAAAGACTATCAAATCATCAAAGCTCCAGACTCCAAAGTCAAAAAAGTTCTAAGCTCCGAGTTATCAAACTTGATGACTCTCAAGTCTCTAAAGTTTAAGACTCCTAAGTTAACAAATTTATTGACTCCCAAGTCACAAAATGAACTCTCAAGTCATCAAGTTCAAGACTCTTAGTCATCAAAGTAAAAGACTATCAAGTTATTTTATCAAAGGTGTTGACTTATAAGTCACTCAGCATATTCTCAAACCATATAAACAGACTTCAAATGGCTACCAAATTGTTGCAAACTTTTAGAAGCCTTCAAGTTGGGGGCAAAAGTAAGATCGCATCCTCCTTCGCAGTAGCGATACAGGCGTCTTTCTTTAAAATTGGTCGTCTTTTCCTTCAAGTCGGGCACTGGCAATTTACAAAGTTAAGCTTTCGTTATCTGATTGGAAGGATCATATCTTTCCTGTCTGACCGCAAGAGCCGAGCTTCTGTGTGATCGAAATGGTCAAGTATGCACTATCTGATCGGATGAATCACCTTTGTTGTCTGATTGGATGAGCCAAGCCTTTACTTTCTCATCAGGAGAGTCGTCTTCATTGTCTGATAGAAGAGGCCAAGTCTGCACTGTTTGATCAGATGAGTTACCTATATTGTCTGATTGGATAAGTCATGCCTCATCTGTCTGATCGAAGGAGTTAAGCTGTTACTTTCTGATCGGGATAGTTGTGTTTGCTACCTGATCGAATGAGCCAAGCCTTCTCTTTCTGATGAGAAGAGTCACCTTCGCTGTTTGATAGAAGAGGCCAAGTCTGCACTGTCTGATCAGATGAGGCACCTTTGTTGTTTGATCGGATGAGCCAAGCATTTACTTTTTGATCGGGAGAGTCGTCTTCACTGTCTGATAGAAGAGGCTAAGTCTGCACTGTTTGATCGGATAAGTCACCTATGTTGTCTGATTGGATAAGTCATGCCTCATCTGTCTTATCGAAGGAGTCAAGCTGTTATTTGCTGCCTGATTGGATCAGCCAAGACTTCTCTTTCTGATCGAAAGAGCTGCCTCTGCTGTCTGATGGAAGAAGTTAAGTCTTTGCTGCATGATTGGAGGAGTCTAAATGCCTTCGCACTGTGATCGTAGGAGTCAAGCCTTTGTTGTCTGGAGGAGGAGTCAAACCTTCACTTTCTGATTGGAAGAACATGTTTTGACTATCTGATTGGAGGGGGCACACTTTTATTGTCTGAATGTCTTTGCTGTCTGATCGGATAAGTAATGTCTTCACTATCTGACCGGAGAAGTTCTGCCTTCATTATCTAAGTGGAGAAAGCCATGCCTTCGCAAATCTGATGGAAGAAATGCAAGTGGACACCAATTAGATTAAGTGAGGGAGTCTCCTGTGAAGAATCGAATCTACAGGGAGAAACGATTCATTGTCTTAAAAGTCGACCTCACTTCGCGATCTAATTGGAGGAGTCGCGGCTGGAAGGAAGAAATTCAAGTCAACCGTAACTAGATTAAGTGAGGGAATCTCCTGCGAAGAATCGAATCTACAGAGAGAAATGATTCTTCATCTTAAAAGTCGACATCACCTCGCAATCTAACTGGAGGAGTCGCGGCTGGAAGGAAGAAATACAAGTCGACACTAATTAGGTTAAGTGAGGGAGTCTCCTGCGAAGAATCGAATCTACGGGAGAAACGATTCCTCCTCTTAAAAGTCGACCTCACTTCGCAATCTAACTGGAAGAGTCGCGGTTGGAAGGAAGAAATGCAAGTCGACACCAATTAGATTAAGTAAGGGAGTCTCCTGCGAAGAATCGAATCTACGGGGAGAAACGATTCCTCGTCTTAAAAGGCGACCTCACTTGGCGATCTAATTGGTGGAGTCATAGCTACAAGAAATTCAGGTCGACCCCAATTAGATTAAGTGAGAGAGTATCCTGCGAAGAATCGAATCTATAGGGAGAAACGATTCCTCGTCTTAAAAGTCGACATCACTTGCGATCTAATAGAGGGAGTAGTCAATTCAGCATGTTCCTGAAAAAAAAGAGAGAGAGAGATCAAAAAGGCCCCAAAAAAAATCGAAAGTGGCATTAAAAAAAATAAAGAGGAACGAGAGTTAAAAAAAGATGGGGACTTTCCCGGCTTAAAAAAAACAGGGCCCTAAAAGAAAAAGGAAATACCAAAGGCCTGTGGAGAAAAAAATAAGGGGAACAAAATGTCAGAAATCACGCGTGATGCAGGCTAGGAGACAAAAAAAACTATATCAAATTCCGATAAGGTGTTGGTTTCGTCAGACCAACACTTGAGTGTAATTTTTGACAAAAACATGTCCAGCACACTGCTTCTTGTTGCTTTTCTCTGTTTTTTGTTTTCTACTCGTTTCTCTTTCTTCCTTACTGCCATGGTTGCTGAGAAAGTAAGGAAAAGGAATACAATGCCGACAGGATAAAAAAAAATTCACAGACCAAAGTAAATATAAATGCTGAATTGCAGCGACAGCAAAAAAACTCAACATCATGGCCACAGAAAATGAAGCTCTGTTTCATTTCTCACAAAAGAAAAAAGAAGCAAAAAAAAAAAAGAAAAAAATACATGCGAAGATGAAGAATCGGAAAAAAAGGAAGGGCGAAGAAGAGACGATGAATTGACAGCAATGCGAAAGGCGAATTTATAGTAGTTGTCAGAAAAATTGTTGATAGAATTTTATCCAAATTTGTTGATAAAATTCTATCCTTTTGGATTGTTGATAGAATTTTATTATTCAAATTACTGATAAAATTTATCACAAGTTGTTGATAGAATTCTATCCCTGAAATTGTTGATAGATTTTATCATAAATTGTTGATAAAATTTTATTATAAATTTACAAGCATCATTATCTTCAAAAAAAAGATCAGTATGAATTATCTACCAAGTCGGCAAATTATTTCTCTAAAAAAAGGGAGGTGGCCCACCAAAAAAAAAAGCTCCAATTTTCAGCATCTTTCAAGTTTTCGAGACTCAACCACTTCAAACACTCAAAAATTCGTGTATGCGGTCGACTCTCGAGGGGGTATTTGTAGAAGGCAAAAATTCTACGACAAATCGGATGATGTCATGTGCAAAAAAAATGATCAATCGCAAATTGTGATGTGTCATGTTGACTTTGGTAGACCGACTTGGTCAAAATTAAATGTGGCTAAAATTCAGCCAGTTAGAAGATGCCACGTGTCATTGATGATGCAGAAAATAGTAATTATTTCTTTTTTAAAATTAAGGGAATAATTACTAAGATATGGGCCGAGGCCCAATGTCCAATTCAAATCCTAGCCTTCGAGCCTATAAATAGGGATTCTCCCCCCTCATTTTGAGAGGAGCTCAACATTCAACATCCTACAGGCTCCAGAGCTCAAATTGCAGACAACATCTAACTACCAAGCAACAAAGATCAAAGTCAGCTAGCTCAACATCTTCTGCAACCTCAAATTAAAGTCTACTTCAGAGTTCTTCATCCAGTTTATCGATCGAGATCAAGCAACCTCGCCCGCACATCAATTAATCTATCCAACAACATTCAACATTTAGCATTGGCAGAATTCAGAGTTCAGATGGCAAGGAGCATCCAGCTACCAAGCGAGAAGGATCAAGACTTGCATAGTTTCAGAAACCACAATCAGCCACTTGCAGATCAAAATCAAGAATAGCCTTCAGAGTTCTTCAGTTGATTTGCATCAACCGAGATCAAATATCAAGCTCTCGAAATACTCAAATCATCAGGAGATTGAATTAGAGAATTATTTTATTGTATTAAAATTCAGAGATTGTACCCATATACAATATTAATACAAAATTCAATTTGTTGCTAAATTTCTTGTCTAATTTATTTTAGACGCGAAATTTGTGTTTACAAATTTGGCACGCTGAGTGGGACATCTCTATCTCTCATCTCCTTCTCCAAGCAAACAAGTTCAGCATTCCTTTGAAGAAGAAATGGCTCGCGAACACGTCATCCTTCAATCTTCGAAGAAGGAAATTATCGGATCTACATTTGAAGTATCTGTAAAGGCTAGTATTGCATTTGGCAATCGAACTACTAAGATGATGACTAGAAGCATGACCAAAGTTGCTACCTCCATCACCCCGAGACAACAAGTTGTGACTCCAACTTTGCAATCATGCAAAACTTAAAAATTTAGCTCCATCTTGCTTGCTGATGGAGTCAATCAAACTGTTTTCCTCCCTAATTTGAAACTAAAATCTTTTGGTGTCTTCAATATGAGGAAGACTCTACCCTGTGCACTGGATGAATTTCATGCCTATAGCAATAATGTTTTCCAACCTTTCGATGAGGAGGAGGATGACTATAGTAGTAGCAATTCTTTATCAATATCTCCAAGGGATTCACTTTTCTCAGAAGTTGAAGATGAATCGTCTGATACTATCATCATGCTAGTCATGATGACAGAGGCTATCAACTTGGAGGAAGAATTGGCAAACATAAAGGCAACTCTGGAAAGACTCTCTAAGGAGAGTGAAGAAAAGGATGCTCAAATTAAGCGTCAAAATAAGCAGATTGCTAATTTGAAAAAGAAGCTGGAAAAGCGATCATCTGAAGCCTCAAACAAAGGCTTTAGCAGTAAAGAGTCCAATTGCAATAAGGAGTCTGGCGATGAGCCCAATCCAAAGAATGATTCAATATCAATTGAGCAAATTCAAAACTTGATAGCGGATGCAGTAAAGACCCATCTACAAGGAGGTTCTCACAGAACTCATCGTTACAGCAAGCCTTATACGAAAAGGATTGATGCACTGCGGATGCCTCAGGGATTCCAACCTCCAAAATTTCATCAATTTGATGGCAAAGGAAACTTGAAGCAGCATATAACGCACTTCATCGAGACCTGCAATAACGCTGGCATGAATGGTGACCTCTTAGTAAAGCAATTCGTGCGATCTCTTAAAGGTCTTGCGTTTGACTGGTATGCAGATCTTGCTTCTACATCCATCGATAGCTGGGGGCAAATGGAACATGAATTCTTGAATCGCTTCTATAGCACACGCCGTGTGGTCAGAATAAGTGAATTGACTAATACTAGGCAAGGGGATGAAGAGTCAGTCATAGATTATATCAATCGTTACTGTGCCCTCTCGTTAAAGTGCAAGGATCACTTGCCTGAATCTTCTGCTGTTGAGATGTGTGCTCAAGGAATGGAGTGGGATATCTTATACGCTTTGCAGGTAAACAAGCCCAAGACTTTCCAAAAATTAGCAACACGAGCTCATGATATGGAGTTTACAATCGCCTACTATGGAAGACAAGCCGATGATGGTGAATTAATGGCATCGTCAAGAAATAGAAGCTCTATGCTAAGAGACTCTGAAGAGAACGAATATTCTTATTCTGAGTATGATGCACCAAAAATGCTTGACAAACTTTTTGAGAAAGGACTTGTAGAACCCCCAGAGTCAAGGCGTCCTGAAGAAATTGGAAGAACTAATGACCCTAAATATTGCAAGTATCACAGGATCATCAGTCATCCTATAGAGAAGTGCAAGGCATTCAGGGGATAAGTCCTACAACTTACAAATGAAGGAAAGATCATATTAGATGAAGAGAATACTAAAGAATCTGATTGATCGTTTATTAGGATCATATTGAAAAATGCTTTGCAGGAGGAGCAACCCACAATTAGCATTTAGGATGAAGACTTTTAAGTCGCAAAACAACTTTGACTCTTAAAGACTCCCAAGTCGCAAAATAATTTTGACTCTCAAGTCAATCTTAAGACTTTCAAGTCCAAACTTCTAGACTCTCAAGTCATCATAGACCATCAGGTCACCCGTAGGACGCTCAAGTCATTAAAATCAAGACTCTTAAGTCTCTAAAGTTCAAGACTCATAAGTCATCGAAGACAAAGACTCTCAAGTCATCAACATTAAAGACTCTTAAGTCTCCCAAGTTTAAGACTCACAAGTCATCAAAAGCAAAAACTCTCGAGTCATCAAAATTGAAGACAATTAACTGTCCTAAATTCAAGACTCTCAAGACTCCAAGTTACCGAAGATAAAGACTCCTAAGTCTTCAAAGTTCAAGATGCCAAAGTCATCGAAATCCATCCAAAGTAAGACTTCTAAGTCCCCAGAACTAAAGACTCTGAAGTCATCAGAGTTTAGAACTATCAAGTTATTAAAAGTTTAAGACTCCTAAGCCTTTGAAGTTTAAGAAGGGTCTAAGTCTTCAAAGTTCAGGATGTCAAAGTCATCAAAATTCATCAAAGTAAGACTCCTAAGTCCCCAAAGGTAAAGACTCTGAAGTCATCAAAGCTTAGAACTATCAAGTTATCGAAAGTTTAAGAATCCTAAGTCTTTGAAGTTTAAGAAGGGCCTAAGTCTTCAAAGTTCAAGACCCACAAATCATCAAAGTTGCTGACTATCAAGTCCTGGGGCAAACATTTATGTTATTTAAGCAGACGTTAGATTGTCACAAAAGTGTTGTAGATTCTTAGAACTCATTCAAATTGGAGGCAATGGTGACATATGTCTTTTCCTTTGACTTAGATATAATAACGCTAGAGCCTCCTTGTTCAAGATGTCCACCTCCTCTTTGAGTCAGCATCAATGACAACATAGGTCTCTTCTTTCATGTTGGCAACACAGAGCTCCTCCTTCAAGTTGGTAACTACGACACCATAACCTCCTCCTTCATGTTGGCAACGCAGGGCTCCTTCCTGATGTTGGTAGAAACAGCGCCATAACCTTCTCCTTCATGTTGGCAACACAGGGCTCCTCCTTTAAGTTGGTAGCGATGACGCCATAACCTCCTCTTTCATATTGGCAATGCAGGGCTCTTCCCTCAAGTTAGTAAAAACATCGCCATGACCTCCTCCTTCGTGTTGTCGACATATGACCCCTTTGAGTTGGTGGCGACAACAAAGTGACCTCCATCTTTATAATAGGGAAAGTCACCTCGGGGCGAATTCGTACGGGTAAGCCATCCAAGGGTCAGAAAAATGGGGAAAGTCACTAAAGGTGGACCTATTCAAGGTGGGAAAAAACTTTCGTATGGTAAGTCATAGAGAAATGATCCATTTAGTCCAAAGTTTTAAGCATCTAACATTTCAAATGACAAACTTGCAAAAGCAAAAAAAAAAAAAAAAAAAAAAAAAGAGGAAGACAGGAGCAAATGCAAGCAGAGACTCTTCAGCAAACAGGAGGATTTTTGCCTTTGGAGGAGGTTAACCCGTTGATATACCCAAAAGGGTCAGACATTCAAAGGTTAACCAATAATCAAGTCAAATTCACCTTTGGAGGATTTTCGCCTTTAGATGATTCATGGTTAACCCGTTGATGTATCTAAAAGAGTCAGACATTTAAAGGTTAACCAATAATCAAGTCAAATTTACCTTTGGAGGATTTTCGCCTTTGGAGGATTCATGGTTAACCTGTTGATGTACCGAAAAGGGTCAGACTTTCAAAGGTTAGCCGATAATCAAGTCAAATTCGCCTTTGGAGGATTTTTACCTTTGGAGAATTCAAGGTTAACCTGTTGATGTACCCAAAAGGGTTAGACATTCAAAGGTTAACTGATAACCAAGTCAAAATTCGCCTTTGGAGGATTTTCACCTTTGGAGGATTCAAGGTTAGCCCATTGATGTACCCAAAAGGGTTAGACATTCAAAAGTTAACCGATAATCAAGTCAAATTCGCTTTTGGATGATTTTCGACTTTGGAGGATTCAAGGTTAACCCGTTGATGCACCCAAAAGGGTTGTACATTCAAAGGTTAACCGATATTAAATCAAAGTTCGCCTTGTGAAGAATTTTCACTGTTGGGAAGTTCGCCTTAGGAGAATTCATGGTTAACCCGTTGATGCACCCAAAAGGGTTGTACATTCAAAGGTTAACCGATATTAAATCAAAGTTCGCCTTGTGGAGAATTTCCGCTGTTGGGAAGTTCGTCTTAGGAGGATTCAAGGTTAACCCGTTGATACATCCAAAAGGGTTATATATTCAAAGGTTAGCTGATATTAAATCAAAGTTCGCTTTATGGAGAATTTTCACCTTTGGAAGTTCGTCTTAGGAGGAAATTTAAGGTTAACCAGTTTGATGCACCCGAAGGTTATACATTCAAAAGTTAACCGATAATTAAATCGAATTCATCTTTGGAGAAATCTCGTCTTCGGAATGTCCGTCTTAAGAGGATTCAAGGATAACCCGTTGATGCACCCAAAGGGTTAGACATTCAAAGGTTAACCGCAATAAATCACTGGAGATTCCAACATGAAACAAAGAACTAGCAATATTTCATAGATTTGCAAAATGACAAAGGTTGAGATAAACAAGTCCGAAAAATATAACTTTTGTTTAAGATCTATACTATCTAGGGAAGAGAAAAAGAAAAAGAAGAGCGCCAAAAATGAGGGCCAACAAGCGTGAAAGGACAGCAAAGAAAAACAAATAAAATAAATGAAGAAGAAAACACGCATGAGAAGGCAGCCCAGAGGAAGGTGAATTAAGGATGAAATTACCGTCAAGTGTTGCTTCATTGTACTATTCACAATAAAGTGTTGCTACTATTCAACGTCGTCTTTGTTGCTGAACGCTTCCCAATTTCACTGTCATGAATCTCACTGTTGGCTGCTGCCGAGAGAGGGAAACTGCAGATAGAGGGAAAGAGGAGAAGTCATGCAAAGAATATATAAAGAATGTATTCTTCAAATTAAGGGGAAGAGATATTGCCTTTGTTAATAAATCTTCATATCTTGGGTAAAAGAGATAGTATATTGAAGATTGGATCTTACAAGATTACACCGAATATGATGCAGGGTTCGCTCAGAATAAAAAAAAAAATCGATACGTCAGTCACGCTTAAACACCAAGATTGTCTACGTGACCTAGTCTCGAGGGGGCAATTTGTAGACACAGAAAATTTAGTAATAAATACCATATTATAAAAATAAATATAAATTGATTATTTGGGTCAACCCATTTAATTAATTTTAATTTATTTAAATAAATTGGGCGAATCAACTCTTAAGTCATGACTCAAACGACTACCAAGTCAAAGATCAAATTGACTATTGAATCGCCAGTCAAATGGACTAATAAGTTAAAGGCCCAATCAATGGGCCAAGAAGGTGAATAAATCGCAAACCCTAGTAAGGGGAGGGAGATTCATTCCTTATAAATAGAGTCTACTCCCTCCTACTCGGGATCGAAGATTTATTCACCCTGAAGGCGTTCTGAAAACTCAAGGGGCTAATTTCTCTTAAGGAAGATAACAAGCACAATCAAAGCACATGTCGTCTACTATCGAAGATCAAAGAAAGCTCGTCTTGATTGAGATCAAGCCTCTTAGGCCCTCTCGCAAGATTAAATCCATTGAAGTTGATTCAAAGGAAGTCAAATCAACTAATTTGATCGGGATTCAAGTCAACCGACCTTCTGTTGCAAGAAAAACAGAGTTTTAATATTTGTAAATCCCAAGTGCAAGGTGTATCGTTGAGTACTTGGGGTGTCGTCCGCAGGGAATTGTGTTTCCAACTATCAGGGCTAGCTAAAGCGTCTCGAGCTAGGCAGGATCGAAGGGTGAAGGAGTGGGGAGCTAAACTACGCTACAAACACAGAAACAAACGACTTGGAGTTGTGATTTTACCAATGGATGAACCAACTAACCAAGACGAGTCCTAACCTACCCGAACCACACTATGAACAAGAGATGGTCGGTTACACCATCAAAGACCACCCAAGCCCTCTCTCAAGGGTCATGAGTTAGTCTAATTCGTGTAACCACCTACTTTCGTGAGGTTAGTCGAATTAGACCACAAAACTAGCAACCCCGGACCTAACTCGATTCGGATACTACTTTCGTATCCCAAACTCGACTATTCCCTCTCCCACACTAGCAAATTGACCTCAGCTCTCAGCATAAGTCAATCGCCCAAAAAAATATGGATGAAAGTTCTCTCAAGCATTTCATCGAACACTTGGTGGGCGTGAAGGAAAACTCTAGGTTCTAAGCATAGATTGGGTATGGTTAAGCCAAATACAAGATTAATTAGCCATCAAGAGGCTAATCACAATCCAAGCCAATACAATCTACCAACAAAACATGAAAAACACATGAAAACCTAAACTAACCAATAAGAACATAAACTTGAAGAACAAAACGAAGGGAATGAAATAAAACGAATTTAAACAACTAAACAACATAAATTAACAATGAAATTAAACATATAAATCAAACAAAACAAATACAAGAATTAAAACCAACAAAACATAAGTAACAAGAACATAAAAACTAGAGAGATAAAAGAGGAGAAAACTTAGTCTTGAATTGATGAAGGAACTTGAAATTCAAAGGTTGAATCCAAGAATACAATCTTCAATCCTAAACTAATCTCCCTTAATGGAGTTTTTATTCGCTAAAACCTAAACTAAACTACCCTAAAAATTACCTGGAAGAACCCCCGAGCGACCCCCTCAAACAGACGCCTGAACGAAGCAGTGCCATGTGGCACGGTCAGGCTGTGCCATGTGGCACGGCCACACCATGCCACATTGCTGGCACGGTGGTCCGTTTTCCCCCGGTTTTGCCCCACCTTGATTTATTTCCTAAAAACATAAATAAAACAAGTAAAAATCCCAGCTCGTCCTCGAGCAAAATAAAAGAAAAACTAAAGTAAACAACTAACTCACTTTCGTAGGAATCACGGTTGTATTTAGCGTATGCAACAAGCCCTTTAAACCTTGGTTACCCCAAGTGGACGAGTAAGGTCTCGTGAGGGTTTGCAGAAGATATACGGAAAAACCAAAAATCAAAAATATGACATCAGGGTGAACTGTACACGTTCGGATCAACCAAAACCCCCCAGTAACTCAAGTATCAGTCTGTACGCAAGCATTATATGCATTTCAGGACACATCATCCCAAAGAATGACATTCAGACATCAGCTTTTCACCCCACGACGCATGAAAATAATGAATCCATCCTGGTGCCTGTGTGCAAGTGTATCATCACCCTAAAACTAAGCCTACCAAAACCAAATTCAACCCCACGCAACTGACACAAGCTACCTTTTCGAATGGCTAGTATGGAAAGCAAGCTTCCCTAGTAACAGTATTACCTCAAAGGATAACACCCAATAGCACATACCTCAAAAGGGTACTTGTCGTTTCCAATTCTTTTCTTCCCCACTTTTTGTTTTTTTTCTTTCCATTATTTTTTTCAATACAAACTCATGCCACGCCTCAAAGGGATACACCCAGTAGCGCTTGAATTTGTTTGTTTTTGCTTTTGTTTTGAAAAATGGGGATACCACATATAAAAGGAGCCAGTCAAGGAAAGACTAAGAGGCACAATACTCGAGATCAACCGTGCCATTATATACATAACACACTCTTGTGTGCACGGAGTGCAGGCCAATGCTGGGCTCGCTAAAGCAGCTAGGCAGGATCGAAGCTACTACGGAAACAAACGACTTGAGAATCTCGTCGAGATCCTGCACCTCATTATAAGTACCTTCTGACTCAAGATAGAAATCCATCGATGCACCAACACAAAATGTCGCACCTACCTCGAACCACTGAGTTAAAGGGAAAGGTGGATCAGGATAGGTCATAGTGTTGTCCTTAAAGGTGCTGGGTAGGGATGGAGCAACAGGAGGTAGAGTGGGTAAGGGAGGGTCGCGTACGTCCTCTAGTCCGGACTCTAGAGGAGGAAAAGACGTACCATCATCACACAGATTGACATCAAGTCTAGGAGCACTAGAACTAGGGTCAGTCTCGGGTGATAGGTAATACTCCCGCAGTTTATTAACAAACGCAGCAAACTCAACTTGTTGCTTGTTCATGGCCTCTATCATACTAGAAATTCTACAAAACCATCAGCAGAAATACGATAGGGACCACTGTCATGGTCAGAACCCTCACATGCAAGAGGTCAGGGGGATGGCTCATTCATAAGTATCCCTAGCCAACCACTCAAGTAATTCCCAAGCTTCATCAACGTTCGAGTACAGAAATCCCAATGCCCAAAAGAGCCGGGTCTCACAAGTCACACCCTCATAGACCATGTTCAAAATTTCCCACTTTTCTAGGCAATAACAACAATGAGCAAGAAAAACATTAATCTATCATAGTATCGCCAAAACAATTCGTACTCATGTTGAGGGAAGTGGGAAAGAGACCTAAAGGCCTAGCCTCGAATGCTGAACTAAACCCCAATATTGAAAAACGCCAATTCCCCGGCAACAGCTCCAAAAACTTGTTGCAAGAAAAACAGAGTTTTAATATTTGTAAACCCCAAGTGCAAGGTGTATCGTTGAGTGCTTGGGGTGTCGTCCGTTGTGTTTCCAACTACCAGGGCTAAACGTCTCGAGCTATTCGTTGACCTCACCTCTCAAGTCATGAAGTCTAATCGTGTAACCACCTACTTTCGTGGGGTTAGTCGAATTAGACCACAAAACTATGGATGAAAGCGCATGAACACTTGGTGGGCTTGAAGGAAAACTCTAGGTTCTAAGCATAGATTGGGTATGGTTAAGCCAAATACAAGATTAATTAGCCATCAAGAGGCTAATCACAATCCAAGCTAACACAATCTACCAACAAAACATGAAAAACACATGAAAACCTAAACTAATCAACAAGAACATAAACTTAAAGAACAAAACGAAGGGAATGAAATAAAACGAATTTAAACAACTAAACAACATAAATTAACAATGAAATTAAACATATAAATCAAACAAAACAAATACAAGAATTAAAACCAACAAAACATAAATAACAAGAACATAAAAACTAGAGAGATAAAAGAGGAGAAAACTTAGTCTTGAATTGATGAAGGAACTTGAAATCCAAAGGTTGAATCTAAGAATACAATCTTCAATCCTAAACTAATCTCGCTTAATGGAGTTTTTATTCGCTAAAACCTAAACTAAACTACCCTAAAAATCACCTGGAAGAACCCCCGAGCGACCCCCTCAAACAGACGCCCGAACGAAACTTAAATAGAAACCCGAGCAGACGGCAAAACTGGGGGGAGGCACGGCCGTGCCACGTGGCACGGCCACACCGTGCCACATTGCTGGCACGGTGGTCCGTTTTCCCCCGGTTTTGCCCCCTTTTGCCGGTTTTCGTTGGTTTTCACTGTTTTGTCCGTCTTCGTCCCTTTTTGCGACGTTTGCTTGATTTTGAGTTATTTCCCACAAAACATAAATAAAACAAGTAAAAATCCTAAAGATTAAGTTATTATACGAGCAAAAAGTGGGTAAAAGAGGCACGTAAAATGGATAAATTTACCGTTCAACACCTTCCTTCAAGTACAAATTGGAGATCGAATCAGAGGACTTTTATTTGTTTACTTGTAACAAATACATAGAGATTGTGCCCATATTTTTTGTAATTAATATAAATTAAATTTGTCCATATTTCTTGTCTTATTTATTTTTAGAGCCGAAATTTGTGTTTACACCACCCTAAGGCCCTATGCTTTTCTTCGGTATATTGCAGGTGTACGATAAAAAGAGTGAGAATAAGTGAGAAGAAATGGGTGGGCATGAGAAGAAGTAGGAAGAAATGAATGAGAGTAGGTAAGAGTGATTTATTGTATATGGGAGCGGGAAAGAGTGGGAATGGATGGAAATAGAGTTGGAATATTGATATTACTTTTGTTAACTATTTTCTAACGCAATAATAATAATAATAATTATTATTATTTCTATAATAATTATTAATTAATAATAAAAATAATAATTCACCAACATAATATTATTATTTATACAAACAATAATCATTAACAATAATAATTACAATAATTTTTATTAATATTGTTATTAAAAATCACAATAACTACTAATACAGATAATAATATTAATATTAACAATTATTATTAATTATTAACATTAACAATGGTTATTATTATTATAAATAAAATTATTATTATTAATGAATATTACTAATAATTATAATAATATTTATTAATATAAATAATAATTATTAAACATATTAATAATAATAATTATTATTTCTAATATTCACAAAATAAAAATTATTGATTACTAATATTAATAATAAATAATAACAATAAAATTAATAATTAATAATACTAAGAATAATCATAATGATTATTTATATTATTAATAACAACAATTAATATAAATAATTATTATTCAACATTTAATTAACTAAAATTTAAAATAATTATTATAAATATTAAAAATATTAATATTAATCTTATTATTATTCAAAATAATTTGTAATACTAATAATAAATAATCTATAATAATTATTATAATATTAATCTTTAATTAATACTAGAATAATAGTGAATTATTGGTAATAATAATTAATCATAACAATTAAAATTAATAATCGCAACAATGGTTCTTATTAATATTAATAATAATCATAATACTTGTTAATATTGATAATAATAATAAATAATATTAATATGGATATTAAAATTAATAGTTTTTTAATTAATAATAACAATAATTTTTGTTCTTATAATTATAGTTATTATGGTGATTATGATTATTAGTAATAAATATTAGCAATAATTACATTAATAAGTATTATTAATATCAATAATAATTCCTATTATTAATATTAATATTAAAAATAATAAAAAGAACAATTAATAATATGAATAATAATAAACAATTCTTCTCAATATTGTTAAAGTAAAAATTAATATTAATATTAATTAATATTAATAACTAATATTTGGAAAAAAATTAATCAATAATAATTAATAATACTAATTATTATTAAAATTAAAAAAATCTACTAATCTTACTATTAACAAGTAATAATTATTGGAAACATTTAAATAATAATTAGTAAGAACTATAATAATAATTATCACTATTTAATAACAAAAATAATCATTAATAACGATAATTATTGTTTCTAATAGTAATAATAATATTTAACAATAACAATTTTAATTAGAATGATTGTTAATATGATAATAATAATTATTAATATTACAATTAATATTAATAAGTATAATATCTGTTATTATTAATATTGATAATAATAAATATCATAGATGCAATTATTATAATAATTATTAATGAATATTAGCAATAGCTATAACAATAATTAATATTACTAATAACTAATAGTATAAAAATAATAATTAACAATTTTTATAATAATAATAATTATTAATTAGCCACAGTTATTAATATTAATTAGTATTATTTAATAACTAATTATTAATATTTATTATTCTCATTACTAAAAATAATTGCTATTAATATTGCCATTAATTAATGATTATCTTTAAAACTAATAATAAATAATTAGTAATTTTTATTATAATAGAAATTGTAAGTCAATAATAAAAATAATAAGAAAGCTTTAAAATATTAATATTAATAATAATTACAATAATAATTCTTATTAATATTAATATTAATAATCATAATAACTATTAATGTTAATAATAATTATTAATATTATATGAGTGTAAATATTAGTGTTCAAAATTAATTATAATTAATATTATTCTTGATATTAATTATAATTATTAAAAACATTTTTATTAATAATTAAAATTTGTAATAATTCTAGTAATAATTGCTCTTTATATTAATAAAAAGTTTTATCATTAATGTAAATAATAATAATAAATATGATATTAATATGATAATAACAAAAAATTCTAATTAGTAATATTAGTGCTAATAAATATTAATAAAATATTAATTAGTACTAATAATAATAATTATTAATAATTATTAATATTAGTAAGTAGTAATTGATAATAAAAATAACAATAAATCATAAGAATAATTATTATTAATATTAATAATAATTAATAATAATAATTACGTGATAATACTTATTAATATTAATAATAAAAATCACAATGAGAATGAGTGAAAGTGGATAAGTGAAAATGTTAGTGGGACGAAGTTGGAAAAAAGTGGGTAAAAGAGGCACGTAAAATGGATAAATTTACCGTTCAACACCTTCCTTCAAGTACAAATTGGAGATCGAATCAGAGGACTTTTATTTGTTTACTTGTAACAAATACATAGAGATTGTGCCCATATTTTTTGTAATTAATATAAATTAAATTTGTCCATATTTCTTGTCTTATTTATTTTTAGAGCCGAAATTTGTGTTTACACCACCCTAAGGCCCTATGCTTTTCTTCGGTATATTGCAGGTGTACGATAAAAAGAGTGAGAATAAGTGAGAAGAAATGGGTGGGCATGAGAAGAAGTAGGAAGAAATGAATGAGAGTAGGTAAGAGTGATTTATTGTATATGGGAGCGGGAAAGAGTGGGAATGGATGGAAATAGAGTTGGAATATTGATATTACTTTTGTTAACTATTTTCTAACGCAATAATAATAATAATAATTATTATTATTTCTATAATAATTATTAATTAATAATAAAAATAATAATTCACCAACATAATATTATTATTTATACAAACAATAATCATTAACAATAATAATTACAATAATTTTTATTAATATTGTTATTAAAAATCACAATAACTACTAATACAGATAATAATATTAATATTAACAATTATTATTAATTATTAACATTAACAATGGTTATTATTATTATAAATAAAATTATTATTATTAATGAATATTACTAATAATTATAATAATATTTATTAATATAAATAATAATTATTAAACATATTAATAATAATAATTATTATTTCTAATATTCACAAAATAAAAATTATTGATTACTAATATTAATAATAAATAATAACAATAAAATTAATAATTAATAATACTAAGAATAATCATAATGATTATTTATATTATTAATAACAACAATTAATATAAATAATTATTATTCAACATTTAATTAACTAAAATTTAAAATAATTATTATAAATATTAAAAATATTAATATTAATCTTATTATTATTCAAAATAATTTGTAATACTAATAATAAATAATCTATAATAATTATTATAATATTAATCTTTAATTAATACTAGAATAATAGTGAATTATTGGTAATAATAATTAATCATAACAATTAAAATTAATAATCGCAACAATGGTTCTTATTAATATTAATAATAATCATAATACTTGTTAATATTGATAATAATAATAAATAATATTAATATGGATATTAAAATTAATAGTTTTTTAATTAATAATAACAATAATTTTTGTTCTTATAATTATAGTTATTATGGTGATTATGATTATTAGTAATAAATATTAGCAATAATTACATTAATAAGTATTATTAATATCAATAATAATTCCTATTATTAATATTAATATTAAAAATAATAAAAAGAACAATTAATAATATGAATAATAATAAACAATTCTTCTCAATATTGTTAAAGTAAAAATTAATATTAATATTAATTAATATTAATAACTAATATTTGGAAAAAAATTAATCAATAATAATTAATAATACTAATTATTATTAAAATTAAAAAAATCTACTAATCTTACTATTAACAAGTAATAATTATTGGAAACATTTAAATAATAATTAGTAAGAACTATAATAATAATTATCACTATTTAATAACAAAAATAATCATTAATAACGATAATTATTGTTTCTAATAGTAATAATAATATTTAACAATAACAATTTTAATTAGAATGATTGTTAATATGATAATAATAATTATTAATATTACAATTAATATTAATAAGTATAATATCTGTTATTATTAATATTGATAATAATAAATATCATAGATGCAATTATTATAATAATTATTAATGAATATTAGCAATAGCTATAACAATAATTAATATTACTAATAACTAATAGTATAAAAATAATAATTAACAATTTTTATAATAATAATAATTATTAATTAGCCACAGTTATTAATATTAATTAGTATTATTTAATAACTAATTATTAATATTTATTATTCTCATTACTAAAAATAATTGCTATTAATATTGCCATTAATTAATGATTATCTTTAAAACTAATAATAAATAATTAGTAATTTTTATTATAATAGAAATTGTAAGTCAATAATAAAAATAATAAGAAAGCTTTAAAATATTAATATTAATAATAATTACAATAATAATTCTTATTAATATTAATATTAATAATCATAATAACTATTAATGTTAATAATAATTATTAATATTATATGAGTGTAAATATTAGTGTTCAAAATTAATTATAATTAATATTATTCTTGATATTAATTATAATTATTAAAAACATTTTTATTAATAATTAAAATTTGTAATAATTCTAGTAATAATTGCTCTTTATATTAATAAAAAGTTTTATCATTAATGTAAATAATAATAATAAATATGATATTAATATGATAATAACAAAAAATTCTAATTAGTAATATTAGTGCTAATAAATATTAATAAAATATTAATTAGTACTAATAATAATAATTATTAATAATTATTAATATTAGTAAGTAGTAATTGATAATAAAAATAACAATAAATCATAAGAATAATTATTATTAATATTAATAATAATTAATAATAATAATTACGTGATAATACTTATTAATATTAATAATAAAAATCACAATGAGAATGAGTGAAAGTGGATAGGAGTGAAAATGAGTGGGACGAAGTTGGATTTATTTTGAGGAGTGGGAACAAGTGGAATGAAGTGCAAAGGAGTAGAAAGGAGTGGAAAAGACTGAAAAAAAAGTGAGAAGAAGTGGAATGAGTTTATTTACCCACGAAAAGAAGAGGGCCTAAGAAATAAGCCAATCTAATATTGAGACATATCTACTCAATGAAACTTAAAAATATTACTTAAGACCATAACGTGTTTTCTGACATAACCTAGATCAATTAATCGTACCCATCTCAAATATACTACAAACTCGTTCAATATTTCTAAATAATATAGTAATTGAAATACGAGTCGAAAACATCTTGTTGTGCAGTTTCTTCCAAACCAAATAATCAAAACTGAAAATAGAGGATTCTAGTGAGGCATATTCTTCCCTCAATCTAAGATCCAACCAAACAGTATTCAAGTGAAACTTGGTAAAAGAAAATGACACAATTGAAAGAGGGTATCAAATGGCCCCCAATGGTTTGGAGCATTTACATTGCATGTGGCATACAATAAGTCAACAAGTATATGATACAAATATTATAGTTGATTGAACCCAACTTTCTTTTGAAATTGGTTATATTCAATATTATTCACAATATTCTTTTCTTCTTGTATTACTATACACATTTTTCTGGTCTAAAAAGATATTATTAATTAATACGGAAATGATGTACAACATAGAAACTTTTTAGAAAATTACTTGGGAGTACTACCATAAATGAGACGTATGTAGTGTTTGATTGAAAGTAATGCAATCACTATGCAATGAAATCAACCATATAATGCAATTATTAGTGTAATGAAATGAGATAATAATTGTATTACAATGTTTGGTTACAAAGCTTTTACAAGTATAATAGAATAAATTCATCTACAAATAATACTTAATTTTACACGTGACGTGAAATACTTGCAATTCAATTCGTATTTTATTTTTGCCTATTTTAATTATTTGTAGCTTTGTTGATAACTATTATCCAATATCTTATCATCATGATTATGATGTTTCACATGAGACTTACTTCACTCTATTTCTTGTAGATTATAATAATGTAATATTGTTCAAGTTTACCAAGTAGAAAGAAGATTATGATGATGATGATGACGACATGAGAGAGAGAGAGAGACATGATGTCTAGAACGTATAAAAATACAGTTATAGTAATATGATCATGGTCTAAGTTAAACTTTATCTAATATAGAAACGAGAGAGAGGGGTGAAGGGAGCTTCAAACCTTTAAAAAAATGGTGTCAAAGTAATAAGAGAGGGGAAGTACAGGAGAGATAATGGAGAGAAGAGAGAGAAAGTTCCCAAATATAATAGCTTATAGTTGAACAGACTTTGATTCAAAGGTATACAATTATAATTATTTAGAAAAATTCAAGTAATTATAATTGCATAGATAGAGGTAAATGTGATTACAATGCAATCTTGATTACATTCTTTAATGGTAACCAAACATGATGATGAAATCACCATTACTATTTTAATTACATTACCACTTCAATTATATAGAGCCAAACAAGCCATTAAAGGCTTTCATGTAAATACTAATACCACCAAAAACTTCAAAGTTAAGTTCACTTGGTGTGGATCTCCCCAGGTTGCTTGACCTGCTGAGAAGTTTTCTCAATACTGTGTAAATGAAGATAAAGTATGTTACAAAGACTTACGGCACGTGATTCATCAGATCAATCAATGATCCTTAAAAAAAATTTTCAAATAAGTGTTTGAACCAAGAGAGGTGGCTAGGCATTGCATCACGACATCACCCATCCCAATGCTACTCTTACCTAAGGATGTTTAATTGTAGATTTTTGATGGGAAGCAATGCATGAATATTGATAGAATCACACTTGTTATTTCTGCTCTTTATTCTTCACAACATCGCCCATCGTAACTCATAAATCATGGGGTACAAAGCATGTCAAAGTATATCAAAATCAACAATACCAACGACAAAATAACAAGCACAGCATGCAGCAATGGCACAACAGAGCAGCAGCATACATTGACAATTATCTTGAATAAAATAGTCTCATTCAATAAGAATTATAATATAATTTGTCTCATATCCCTTGAAAATAGAACCTTCATTAGAAGTTGTTGTACTATAATATAATCTGTATATCCTTCAAATGAAGACGACGAGCAGGTGTTAGCAAGGATTCAATTAGTAGATGATGATCATGATATGCTGGATTAACTACTACTGATTACTAAAAAAATTACTAAGATTCTAACGCTGACTACATGCATATTGTACACAGAAAATTCTGTCATAGTTGATTTTTTTTTTTTTTTTTTCCTAACTAGCTATAGCAATTGAGAGATCTGAACTATTGATCTAATCAAAATAACTCTCATCCGTCGAACAATTTTACCTGTAACTTGTATAACTGGTTGACTGAAACATATATCAGTTTCTCCCTGCTCAGGTGCCCTTTTTCACGGTTAAATCCAAATCCGTTCCCAGCTAGTCTTCGTTACGATAATCCATCACTCTGTATTCAGTAGTCTTCTGTCACTGCTATCTTGTATCTTGTTTACAGTAATTAGAAGTGATCAATTCTAGGTCACTGCTATGAGTTATTGGTGGCTTTGATAGAAGTCTGGTCGTTCCTCCGTCATGCTGAGAAGGGTCCAAATCTTTGTTTCTGGGCATTGACGGTTTTGTTTGCAGAGTTAGTGGCAAGATCACTGAACCAAAGAGGAGATTTTAATATATGTCGTAAGTGCATGCACAAAGCCAATCTAAGATATGGGATATTGGTAGTTGCGGATGAGAGAAGGTTGGACCCCCCATCTTCGTTTCCCCCCAAAAAAAAAAAAGAAATGGCAGACAATCAGATGGGGTTTTGCTTCTTTATTAATGATAAAGATAAAGAAGAGTGGTTCAAACGATAAATTTGGTGGCTATGTTGTCGTGAACATAGATGAAATTGAGGTTGCTTTCATGTTTCATAGAGGAATAGATGATTATGGCGTGATTAAAGATCCAAAGATTAAAAATGACAATAAATCATCACAAAAATTGATTGTTTTTTTATAAATCCCCTTTATGGTTTCTGATTTCGCAGTAATTAATCTCCCCCCAGCATCAAATGATAACAAACGTATTTCCTAATTAATCTTGAGTGATAAGGGGGAGGATAGCCATCCACTTCCGTTTATCAATTAAGCATTTGGAAGATTTTAATGCCTTAATTCCCTCTTGGCAATGGTGATGTTTCTCTCTTCTCCCATTCTGTTATCTCTCATTTCTACAGGCTATTAATGGGAGTGCCCGTGAGCCATTATTTCAGAATCCTGGTTCATCAACACCCTATTGGGAAAAGGGATTCAGATTAACTTTGTGGTACCGGATATGTCAACGAGTCGTGAACGACATCACTTTCCGTAATACTTATTTGTTATGTACCACAAATAGTCTTCGGGATAAAATGCTGATGGACAAATGTATATATTCATGTTTTCTCGAGTTCAAACTATGGGAAAGTGATTCATAAGAATGTGTTTTTGCACACCTTATTCCCATTTTGTTATCATATCCTATATGTGTTTGTCTGTCTCCTTATTCATGACTTTTATAACATGTCAAAAGGCACCATGAAGGATAGAATAGGATAGAGGAGGGTTAAACTTGAAGAGGTACCTTACTTATTCACCTTTTCACGAAATGGATTGGATAAGGTGGGTAAACTTGAAGAGGCACCATGCTTATTCACCTTTTCGGATAAGCACTAGAAAATCTGCCACTTTTATTTTATTCTTTGGAAAATTCCAATAAACCCAACAGAAAAAACAAAAACAAATACACACGAGCGCATATACTTGTTTCTTTCATCTGCACGATTGGATATTGAGGGGCTTTGATTTTTTGATCCGATTGTTTCTTTCATCTGTGTATCTGAAATATCTAGCTAATTCAAAGTAGTTGAGAAGCGAGGACTGAGAGACAGAAGAACAATAATTGTGAAATGGATGAAACCTGTAAAACTTTTCCATAAAACGGCCGATTTTTAAATTCTTTAAGACAAGATCAATGGTGGATACCCTTCTCAACTATCATTATTGAAAAAGATTTCAATTATGGTAGAAACTGAACACATACATGTCTCGGATCTCTCTCTCCCTATCCCTCTCCCTTCTCTCTGTCTCTCTCTTTCTCTCAAATGAAAACAGGCAGTGTTCGCCAAGACTTACCAGATGATGTGCTGTATGATCTGCTGGAGCTGCTAATTAGCAAATAATTCTATCAAGAGATTATAAGGCTTTATGATGGGACACCTAGGTCCACTTGTTGCATTAAATAATATGCCGCGGAATAATCTTAGGTTTTAAGATTAGTGTCTGACCTAACTTCAGAATTTGATGACGTGAATGTTTTGGTTTCTTTGGGAAAAAAGACGATGGGTGTTTGATAACAACTGTTTGACAAAAAAAAAAAAGCCATTTGGAAGTGATTTAATTATTTTAGCCAAAATAAACAGCAAAAAGATATTTGGTAAAGAGTTATTTACAATAGTTGTTTACCTCCAAAAAAATCTTTTTGAAAAAACTATTCTTATTAGCCTGTGGAGAAGAGCTTTTTGTAGAAATGACATAATTGTCCATAAGTTTGAAAATTTATCAATATATTTTTTCAGAAACAGCTAATTCAAATAACTAATACAAACAATTAGTTTTTAACAAACACTTTTTAAAAAAAAAACCAACCAATTCAAACAGCTAATATAAACAGCTAATTCAAATAGCTAACAGCTAACACAAATAGCTAACGGTTAACAGCTAACAGTTATTTGCCAAACATGGCCAAAATATTCTAAGACATTGTTCTTTTTTGCAATCGTGAGCATCTAGACTACAGCTTGTATCTTCTTGTAGCTTCTCATAGATTTTTATAACTCTTTATATCTTTAACAAAATTCTTACAGTTTCTCGCATCTTTTTACATTTCCTTGGTTCTTCTTACATGTCTCTAATTATTGGTCAATATATAATTTTTGTGCTTCTTTATGACCAGATTTGTTTTATAGAAACATGTACATATCTTTATACACATTTCTTTAATTATTGATCAATGTAAAATATTTGTGCTTATTTATGATATGACTTTTGTAGAAATATGTATATATTTTATTTATAACATTCAACTTGTCATTTATTTTTTTCTCATATTTATAGAAATGTGTAAATTTTTTAATATACTGCCAAGATGAAGAATTAATATATTTTTATGAACATAAAGTTTGTATAAATATAAAAATAGAATTTAATGACATGAATTATATTTGAGTTTTGACGTGAATCACATATGCCATTATAGGCAAAATCAGTTGATATTCTTTCAAAATTTTTTCATCTCCTTCTTTTTTTTAATTTGATAATAAAATTCTCGTATTTCATGAATACTTTCTTAATATTTTTTTAGGGGTTTATTTTTAACATTTTTTTGGTAACATTATGTTAAAAATATTAATTTATAATTATTTAATTTAAATAAAACTTTATTTTAAGAGTTCTATTCAATTTTGTTGTGAAAAATTGTTATCTTTTAAAATTTGCTTATAGGAAGGTGAAACTCATGTTAATTAAAAAAACTGCATGAAGTGTAGAACATATTTGTTTCTATGAATTCATGGGCTTAAATTTATTTTATTGTTATTTAATTGACTTGATTAAATATTTGTTTTCATTAATTACATTATGTCAATATTATTTTTTCAATGATAATTATAGAGAAACAAAAATTGTTTGCATAATGTTAAAAAATAATTTGTTTAGTGATGGTATAAAACTAATTTCATAAATATCACTTATGTCTTACAGTAATTTGCTTCCATAAAATAATTTATTTCACAAATCATATATTAAAGACCAACAATTATGCATAAATATCTAACAATTATATTTGTACAACTTTTTAATAACATGACAACTGCTTATATCTATCTTTATAACTCCTTGCATTTTCTTACAACTTCATGATAGTTCTTATAATTTCTTACAATTTCTTACAGTTCGTATATTTTCTTACAACTTATAGCTACCTCTTATAGTGAAAAAGAATAGATCCTAAAAATTTAATATAAGATATGCCCAATATGTTTAATTTCTAGAGTTTCAAATTTTTGGAAGATTTTTTTAAACTATAATGAATAAAAGCAATATGTACTCCACAGTCCAAAATGTACTTCAACTGTATAACACTGCTCTTTAATTAAATTTAAAGTCTATATGTTACATAGATTGCTTTGATGTTTTAGACTGTAATTTGGTAAGAAGCTCAATGAAGTTCAAACTAATAATTTTATGTTGTTATTATTTTATGTTGTCGGTTTTGTATCCGTATTTGTAATATTTAGCCATTTGGTTTAATAATAATCGGAAAAAAAAAAGTTCAAACTAAAGACTTATCAAATAAAACGGCACCATATCATTGCTTATGTAGAAACTAATTCAAAGTTAAAGTGCAAAGGTTGTATTCTGTATTTTTCCTGTTATATTTTGAGGACATGATAGCTCAACATAGGGGTACAAGAATGTAGAGTGATGGAGGCAACCAATAGAAAGTCTCACGTGAGATCGTTCATATAAGACATATTAGGATACGGATGCTCTTATGATGACTTTTAATATATAATATATAGGGTGACTAATAGTTTATTTAGGAGTGACTTTGACAAAAATCAGTGCTAATGAACCATTAATTATCCATTAATTTAAAATCACTTTAAAATATATATTAGTCACTTCAAAATGGTTTAATAAATCATTCCTAAAAGAATATGTCTTACAATAACTCTTATATGAAACGATGTTACCAAGACATCAACATTTTACATAATGACTTTCAATTCTTAAATTTCAGAGCCACCTATTTTGGATGGTTTCCAATCCAAAAAGAAAATGCACGTACCAGGTACTTTAGTAGTTAAGTACAAAAGAAGGTCAAATTTTGATGGAAACTTGGGCCGATTTTGATGGAAAATAACCATTGTGATGAAATTTACAGCCATCAAAAACCATTGGTCGAAATTGACTTTTCGACCGATCCATCAAAATTAATGAAGGACTGATTTTGACGTCTTGGCAACCAGTCAGATTTGTGATGAACCATAGTTTAATGGGCTGTCTTTCCGCCACTGTGTCCGTCAAAATCCTCACTTTTCCGCAAGATATTTGTCAAAATTTCTGACGAATCAACTTTCCGTCAAAATATTCTATTAAAAATTACCTCGAGATCCGCATAACTGACACACTGTCAAAATCCTTACTTTTCGGTCAAAATTTCCGTCAAAATTTCTGACGAATCAACTTTCTGTCAAAATAATCAGTATCAAAATTCGATTGCAGTTTTGTAGTTTCGAGTCTATGATGAAGTTGATCCAACGCTCAAAAAATATGTACATATTACATATTTGGAACCTGGGATCATGCTGTGTTCATATTGTAACTGCTAGGAGAAAAATCTCACTTTCACGATTAAACGGAGTACTCAATTGTGGAACGTTTATGGGCATCACCCTCAATAAGAAGAAAAGGAGCACAAGGAATCGACCTTGTGATGGACAAATAAGTCATTGATGTTTGATTAGTTGATAAAATGTTCCCATCAAATGCTTGATCAATTAAGCCTCTATGATATCTCAACTCTTCTCAATGATTTGTTTGATTTAGTCTCACAATTTTATACACGAAAAAAAAAAAAAAAGCAGAACAAAAAATTTACCACCTGAGCCGACATGTTTAATTTGGAGCTGTAGAAAGCAATTAGCCATTGTTTTTTTTGGGGAGGAGAGGTCGGAAAGCCAGTGCTTAATTTGATTGCAACTTTAATTTAATGGTTGATTGTATTTAACTAATAAAGTATTTAAAGGTTCGTATTAAAAACTTGAATTAAAATTGTTTTGAATTGATTATTTTATTGCCCCTTCAATTCACACAAAAAAGTGAAACAAACAATGTTACTGATTTCCTTTTTTTCTTATTTTTCAAATCGGGATTCTATCATTGTTGAATTCATGAGTTTCGAAAAAGAAGAAGCTCTTCATGCATCTCTGTATAAACATGATTATTATACTTGCAATTATTATCGTTCGTAACTGGTCAGTTTCATACCCATATCATATTTGTAAAATTCCATAATATAAGAACAGGAAAATGAAAAAGAAACTAAGGTAGGATTTGCTTGGGGAAAAATAATTTTCTCAGAAAATGATTTTCCAAATTTTCGTTGTTGGGCACGATAAAGGATGAAAAATTATTGTCCAAGGAAAATAATTTCCTTCCAATGGAGAAAAATATTTTCCTTTTTGAGAAGATAGGAAGTTGATTTTCTTCCTTCAACTTTTTGATAGGGGTGTTCAAAAATATCCGTAACCAATAACCCGAACCAAAAACCCGCTACCCGATCCGAAACCTCGGGTACCCGAACCGAAATATTTGAAAATTTTGGTTCGGGTACCAAACCAATATTTTTTCAGTTATTGGTTCGGGTACGGTTCGGACATTTTGAAGATTCGGGTACCTGAAAACCCGAAACTTTTTTTAAAACTTTTTCAAAACTTTTTTTATATCATCCATTCCCTAAAGACTTTGTAAGTCACGTATTCAGAAATCCAAAGAAGACAAGTACTTTGACTTCGTTACATTATTTTATTTGAATGTATTCGGCATGAATATGATGTTAACAAGCTTATGCCTTATGGAAGTTTAGATTAATTGAAATGTGAA